>CM002476.1:25748960-25885686 GCA_000325765.3 Leersia perrieri
GCCGACGAGCCGCCCCCGTCACGATTCAGACGGAGATAGGCATCTCGCTCGCCGGAGCTTAGCTGAAGAATGGGGGTTAGGGTTCGAGGTCGAGGCCTCGACGAGGAGCTTTGGCTGGCGCGCCTCGTACTGTCTCAGATCGTACAGTAGTGAGTACGAGGAGTACTTCTTCATATTGCTAAATACAAGGGCCTAAATGAAAAATTACCGTCGCCGATGCCGCCGGCTCGCCGCTTCCTCGTCGTAATTAAAGGCCGTACGATATCCATCTAACGGTGTTGGTGAACGATGTGGGAGCGGCTTCACGCCTTGATCCGAATCGCACATCACTCATCTAACGGACAGTGTTAGGCGTTAGCCATGAGGGGCTTGTTCGTTTGTATAGGTCTGATGGGATGGAAAAAAGAATAGTGTTACACGCAAAAAAAACATCATTAGCACATGATTATATCACATTATATGACACAAGCCATATACATTTTGTAGTGGATGAACTTCAACTTATGCGTGTGCAACACTGGAATACCATCCTGCAAAATTATCCTGGAGTGTGGGAGACTCGATCATGTGGCTGGCTGGTAGTGACTTTATATTAAGTTTAGTTTCTATTTGCAGATTAACTAGAAAGCGGTTAGCCAGGAGTATCGGCTACTGTCCTATCTACAATTCTACATACGTTATACTGTCCATGACTCCATGTTGCAGGAGCAAGCTGGTGAGGGACTGAGAGCTATGAGGCAATGAGCAAAGGCATGACGCTGGTGAGTCTGGTCAAGCGGCAATTTACAATTCAAGAATTGGAATGTGCTTTTTATATGTTAACACGAGATATATTTGCAAAGAATGTGCTAGATCCAATAGATACTTGATGTATCAGAGGATAAAATCTCACAAGATACTTTCCTTTGTATTTCAGGAGCAAGTCTGGCTCAAGTAATTATGTAAAGATATAAACGCAGTACTCGATAATATTGGTCCTCTGGCCAAGATGTTCCTGTTTTTGTTGACACCAGATAAAGTTAGAAATTTGCTTTGATAGATAAAGTAGTGAAATAGTTGTGGTCCTCTTATCTTGTTTGTGGAAAAACTAATAGCCATATAAACCATTTGTTATGTCTCATTGTCAAAATATGATGTCTAAGTGACCAGTTGGCTTGAACTATGCATCTTTTTGGTTACTTTATTTGCTGAAAGAAATAACTCAATGATGGATGGTACAATATCGAAGAGATGGATTTGGAGTTTAACCACTGTCCATGCTCTCTATTGTTGGATTTGTTTTTTCCAGTTACAACGTACGGGCACCTAACTAGTCGCTATAATAATTAAGATAAAGGATGGTCATAAGATTGTCGTAGTGTTTTCCCCAAAAAAAAAAACTGTCGTAGTGTTTCTCTTCCTCTTCCTCGTAGGTAGGAGTAGTACTGCTACTGCTACTGTAGTAGTCGTCGTCGAGAATCTCGGCATCGAGGTAGTACATCTTGGCCTCGTCCTGCTTGAACTTGTTCCTCCCCTTGCACGACTTCCTCTTGCTGTAGGCCTCGTACGGGTCCCTGCCGGTGTACTTGGAGTGGTTGGTCGGCTTCCTCGACACCCGCACGAACCCTCCGTTCGCCGTCTGCTCCTTGATCTCGTGCACCACGCGCCGATTGCCGCTGCCGCCGCCGCCATCCGCCGGGTCGAGCGTGGAGTCCTGCAGCTTGTGGGCGTACACCCACCCGCGCATCCGCCCCTCGCGACGCATGGCCGCGATTCCCTTGGATTTTGCACCGTGTGAGGTTGTGGTTTTTTGCCGGTCCGTGCGTTTGAATTTGTAGGGCCTCTTCGCGCGTCGCGCGATTCCGTGGCGGACACGGGGGCCCTGATGGAGTCGGAGTCGGCTGCGTGGGATTTCTGACGGTTTGGAGGACGAGTCTGTGTTAGCCCGGTAGGATCTGAGTTTCTGGGCCAGGCCGTGGTCGTAGTTGTTGGGCCTTTAGTTTCAGGCTTTGGTGCCAGAAAGCCCATACAGAACATAAAACTGTGGATGCTTTCTCATTTGGGCTAGCAATTCTGCATTCCTGCTCGTCAAAAATGCAGAGATAAAAGGAGAGGCAATTCTCATTTTGCTTACATCAACTATTTACCATCAGAAAATTTTCGAGTTCCCAAAGTATATATGCCACGTACAGCATTTGGTGGGGCCAGATTAATCTTACTTAACCAACCGAGCTGACCACAGACTGTTAATTTACAGTATATTTTACGAAATAAACACAGCATTTACCTCGCCCGGTTCAGTGTGGACAGCCTTTACCTAGCCCGGTTGTAACTTGCAAAAGCTTCGATAGGTGTACTGTTTCGGAGGGACCGATAATTCGATATAGCTCCACGACAAGTTATGAGACAGACATACCATTTTGCTGAAGGCCACAATGCAACTACACAGAGCTTATTTGCAAGTCCTTCTATTCTATGCCATAATGCACATTTCGTAAGTAGATTAAGTACATGAACGAATTTTAAGGCTAAGAACAGTAGTTGGTGCATGTGAAATATAAATGCTGTCATAAAACTCCAATGGTAATAGTTTTTTATAGATAAAAATGCTAGAGAGCCCTGCTTTTAAGAAAGCAACAAAGTAACTCTACTGAAAAATGTAAATAGATGATAGTCTGAATCATTTCTACTGCTAATAAATAGCTGCTTGGGTGATTGATAATCAAAGGTCACTAGGACACTACCAGTTTCCCATTTTGTGACTAAAACGTACAATGAAGTTCTTCCTATAACCAAACTGGGATTTTCTTCGAAAGGCCACTTTGATGAAATGCCCCTTGGAAGTCTCAAGTGCCAAATTAGAAGTTGCTACAGTGTTGATACTGCTGAACTAAGATAAACTCTGCGAGAGTGCTACGTACCTAACCACTGGATACTTCTTAGGAATACACTAATCCCACATCCTTTCCAGAATCTACAAACTAATCTCGTTTCTAGTACGTGTCAGTGTCACCGAACACACTTGCATAAGTTACATGCCAAAAATTAATTAGATTCAAGATATATACTCCTATATCAAGGATGGTACAGCGCAGGCAGGGCATGCACGTGCATCGCATTTGCGCAGGGTTAGCTTCGCGTGAGAGTTAGTTGAGGCAGCAGCTAATTAATGAAATCCAGAACTCGGTAGAGCTTAATTAACCACATCTGGCCACCTGTGATTGTGATCCTAGCTTTTCATATGGATCATATGGAGAAGATCAGAAGGTGACAAATTTTGGAGGGCGAGACGGTGCTGATCTGGGCGACTACCTGTCCGTCTTCGTGAACTTGGATGCAGTACTTATCCTTCAGTTTGGCGCTTTAAGCGCTGTGTAAGTCTGTCTGTAAATTATTTGCTCCCCTTCTTAATATAAAACCAGCTAAGCTGGGTTTGGTTTCAAAAAAAAAAAAAAAGTTTGGCGACTGGCCAGTGACGACTGAGGGTTTGATGGATTGATTAATATTCATGTGATGCAACCAGTGGCGGAACCAGGATCTCCAAAACAGGATCTCCAAACACCTAGGACCCGGATCAAAGGTTAAAACTATCCATGGCAAATTGTACACCAAAATACAACAAAAGTAAGAAAAATAATACAAGACCGAACTAAAATTGTAATAGCAAAGAGAGAAGAGCCTGTAAACGGTACTCCCTCCGTTCTCAAAATTAGGGATTGAATGATTCAAATTTAAACATCTCACATCAATCACATCTAATTTAAACATCTTCTCATCTAAGTCATTGGTTTCTACCGTTCTTGGAGTTGGGGTGGATTCAGATTTTTTTTTATTTGCACCTCTTCATCTACGAAATCATACCAAAATTTCGACTGAGTACTGCTACCAAGTACTAATTAGGCAATTACCAAATTTCTATAAGAAAGCCCCCACTGTTTTCTGGTAAAAAAAGAAGAACAGAACATAAATAGATAATCAGAGTGTGGAATTAAATCGAGCTGTAAAAAGGAAAGAAGATGCCGCCCTGCCAGGGCTGCTGCAGCCTGCGAGCCGCTGCCTCGCGCCGCTGTGCACCCCACCGCCCGCCGCCGCCTTCGTGCCGATGTGCACTCCCACCGGCCTACACCTCGCCGGCCCCCGCCTCGCACCGCCGCGCGACCCCCCTGTCGCCTCTTCGAGCCCCCGCCGCCGGCTTCGTGAGGCCAAGTCGCCATCTTGACCGAGAGTGAGAGGAGACGTTGACGCACAAGCCTTCGCTCCTGTTCGCTTCTGACTCCTGTCATGTGCGTGGGCTACATGAGCTACTAACAAGCTAGGGTTTTCAATTCAGCCGATGGGCTGCGCATTGGGCTGGTCAGTGGGTCTCTGGGAGACCTTGAGCCTGAGGTTTGGAAAGGCCAAACGTGGGGCTGGGCCATGGTGGTTTGGACAAATCTGAAGAATGTATAGGTGCTAATCCATTAAAAATTTGTTGACGAGTAGGGCCTGGCCCTAAGTTGCCCTAGGCCTGATTCCGCCCCTAGATGCAATGTTTCTTTTATATTATAATATAACAAAGCTAAGTCAGATATGGTTTTCATTGGTGTAGCATGAATCGTGGTGGCATGGCATAACAATTTCTTTTGGGAATATTGATGCTCAATATGTACATATATATTTTTCGACGCCCTCTTGAAGCAACCGAGGTGAATCGTTCCTTTCCGGGACGCTTTCGTGCGCCGGGACAGCGACGTCTTCGACCTTCATTCATCTATCAGTTTCAGGGGGAAGAATAAGAAATATATATAGTACTAGACATGTAACATTTTGATGATCTATTTGAGCCGGCTTGAGAGCTAGCTAAGCTAAGCTAGCCGCTTGTACATTGTATCATCAATCGATCATGGTTTATATGTGCTTACGTACTACATTAGGTAGAGGATGCTAATACTCGCTATATACACGACGACTTCGCTAAAGTGTGCCACGTAGCTACTAGGTAATTATACAGTAATTCTAAGTTAACCAGTTTAGAGCAAACCATATGTGAATTCTCGGATGTTATGATTCAAATTACATGATTAACCAGCTGATCACCATCTCCATCTGATAGACAAAGATTGCTGTATATATACAGTAAAGTGACACACTGACATTCCCCCCCTGTCCTATGTTCATGTACTGACGTGACGGCCTGTGAAAATTAAGCAGGATAGCTACTATTTAATTTCCATCAAAAATCCCAATCATAATGGGAATCTTTGTTTTTATTTCCCATCTGCGACAGCTTAGTCAGAAATAAAATAATTGTGATGGCTGCGGCACGATGGATTGAGATAGAGACGCCCATTGGTATCTCACACGTAGCATCAATTCACGGGGAACTTAATTCGGCTAGAAGAAAACTTGATGAGCATTTTGCTACTGGGGGAAAGCGACCAGCTGCCCGTTCGCCCGTTCTCGTACCAGAAGCCTCTTTTGATTTTCTGGGTTTTGTTCAAGGGCGCTTTAAGGCCACAAAGGGAAAGAATGGCAGTGCTGGGTTGGAGGAAGCATCATGGGAAGCCTCCTCTTTTAAGTTCAGTGATTGACCTTGGTCGGGATTTGGATCGAGTAACAGCACGGATTCTTTTGTGGAAGTGCATTTACATTGTCTGGAGTTCACTGATATATCTTTTTCCATAAATAAATTACGTGCATGGGCACAAACTTACCAATGTGCGTGTAGATTATTTCAACAACTTGAAAGGCGTTCAAACTAGTACAAACAACTTTGCATGGGCCTGTTCGTCTGGCTGGGCTGGGCTAGACTGAATGGTTTTTTATAAGAGTTGGCTAGGCTGAATGATTTTTTCTTAAGAGCCAGCCAGCCAGCAGAACAAGCTGCATGGTCTGTATGCACCAAAGGTATTATTGTCTACATTAGATAATTAACCATGTCAGCAACAGGATGGATTGTTTGCTGAGAAAAATGTGTTTTATTTTTGAGTTGTGTTGTTTTAGTTGTTTTGTTTGAGCATTGATTGAGAATTCGCAAAATCATAGGGATGTCAAGGTGCATACATGATTCTTCATAGTGTGGATGGGGTTTTGAATTAGTTTTAATATTAGCTTTTACCTTTATTTGATGTGTATACCGTGGCTAAAGGTTCCTTGCTCTCTCTATCTTCAATCTTTTGAGAGAAAAAAAACTTATAGTTGAGGTCGGAGGAAGTAACATATTAGCTCATGGTGTACCCTAGCGCTTTCAATACAACTTACAACTACTCTCATAGACTTACCTCTTGTTATTTGTATATTTCATCTCACCTGTTATCGTTTCCTTTCATCTTAGCAAGCTATGGTTCCTTTTCTAGCTACATCCCACCTTGTCCCTTCTTATTAAACACTCGTACTCCCTTCAGTTCCAAAATAGTAAACGTTCCAAAATCTATACAAATGATCTTCATGTTTCTAAAATAAATATTTCTAAAGTTATTTATAATCAAAGTTTGAAAAGTTTGAGTTTAGGACAGTCCAAAACGTCTAGTATTATCAAACTAGAGTGAGTGTGTACTTACACTACTTTTCCTTTGCACTTTTTCATTGTGGCATTTAACTCTTAACGAGCTTCTTTTTATGCCTAATCGTTGTTGGTGACATTCAACATGCAATGAGTAGATCTAAGGCCTAAGGTTTGTTTGGTTTAGTGCCAAATTCCGCTCTACTAAAAAATATTGGTAGTACCAAAAATAAATTTATTAGAGTAGAATTTACATTGGCGTGAGCAAAATTTGGTATAAAACCAAACACATGCAAAGTACTGCTGAAATGCCAAAAATTAGTTTAAAAAACTAGCTTCAGTTCAAACAAGCCCTTAATTTATCACTTAGTGGCGGGAAAGAAAATAGGTGGTAGCTTGACACGTTGTTTCTATAAGACAAAGAAAATCAACCGGTTAAAAAGAATCTACTTTATAAAAAAACAATTTAGACGATAAAAATAACAACTTATTTTGGATTTACTAACAACGCTGCCCTCTTATGCCATGGGAGCTCTCTACCTGCCGGCAGTGGTTGTTGAGGCCATCGACAAGCGCCGGCGCACCTTCCTTTGGACGGGTGATGAACCAATGTTCGAGAGGGCACTGTAAGGTTTCCTGGGAGGTAGTATACTCGCCTAAAGGAAAAGGAGGATTAGGAGTCAAGAGCATTCAGCTGCAAAATGAAGCCCTGCTACAAAAATTTCTAATCAAGCTACACAAACAGTGTGACGCCCCATGGGTGAAATTGGTTCAGGCAACGATATGGTTGGTCATCCTCTCGCGATCTTGGGTACACACCCACCACAGCGTCGACAATCTAGCGTAGCGTGACATCGTTGCCGGTCTTAGCTCCCTTGGAACAAACTCAGTCATGTAGGTTGGATGTGGTTCTTCAACAGCCTTCTAGCAAGACTGTTATTTGTTTCTGACAATGCTAGCTATAGCATTCTCGGCCTTGTTCACACACATAGCATGCCCTCGCCTTTCGGTCGCGACGACTCTCTCTTTCCCCACCATGCAACTCTTGCTACGCCCTCGAATATCTAATGCGGCGGCGCATGAACATCAACACCTACGGGCTGCCTTAGGGGGGGGGGGTTCGAACTCAAGCCAAATGTTCCGGATTCACGACAAGAACTATCTACCTAATACCTAATGGCATTTGCTACCTCCCTAGTTGTGCCTTAGGCCGCGTTCAAATCTGAACGACAGATTAGGATAGTAATTGCACGCTAAACGAGAAACGTCATTAGAAGGTGATTAATTACACATTAGCTATTTTAAACTTAAAAAATAGATTATTTTGCTTTTTTAAACAACTTTTGTGTAATTTTTTTTGCAAAAAACACACCGTTTAGCAGTTTAAGAAGCGTGCGCACGAAAAAAGAGATAAAAATCACTGTTTTTTTAGGTCACTAGCACATTCGAACGGGGCCTTACTCGACTTTGGTGTAGAGCAATGTCGCTCCCCCCAAATACAAAATATTTCTCTGGACCGAATTCCGCCACCGGCTATACACTATTGAATGGCGGCATCAATAGAGAATCTCCACAACAACAACTCGCCCCAGTTGCTCGCAAACTGAAGACCAGGACCACCTATTCCTCCATTGTTGCAAGGCCCGTGATGTTTGGGCTGCCTTTGGGTTTGCTGTCCAGATACTAGCAAATCTTTCGTTCGACAATTTATGGCACTCATCTCCCATTCTCGCCGATGACAAGCCAGACGACGTCTCACACACCTTTTTTCTTTGCTTCCTTTGGAATATTTGGATAGGACGCAAGCCCGCAACTCCAAGGTTTTTAATGGATTTGACGAGCCCGCTCAAATAACAGTTAGAAGATGTGCGGATGACCTCCTCCTTTGGCCGCACCGCTCCCCAAGCCAACAGTCAGGCAAGCCATCATGGATCGTGCCCATGACTCCATGAGCTCCTTAGCATTGGCAGTAGTTAGCTCTAGTGCCTTTTCCTTGCTCTTTTTTCCTTCCCCTTTGTAAATATCCTAATACTTGTAATCTTTCTTTACTGAAATAAAAGTTTAGGCTGTCACCACGTCCGTCGTAGTTTCCATAAAAAAAACCAACATAAAAAATACTGGACTATATATAAGCCACTAGGATCGATCCAAACTGTAATATCCATGACGCCATTTATTTTCCACCACATATTTTTTCTTGTTATCTCCTATATATTTTCATCCGTTCATATCTAAATTTCTCTACAGACAATTAATTCACATTCAACTCTTCTCTTTGTCTAAATATCAATTTGTTCTTATGTTGACAACCATCGTCCACGATCAATGAGACCACTATTAAGGTGCCACATCAACTATCCTCCTTTTCAAATCAAATGCACTAAATTTCTGTCCATAGTCCCTGATTTTCTTGTTGCTGAAAATTCGCTTATCTTTGACCTCGGAGTACAATATTCGTAGTAAAAAAATTCAGTAAACAGTACTACTCCATTATCAAGAGTATATAAAATCCACCATTGTGGAACCATCATGTGCCAGAGCATCAGGATCGAGAGCATCACGAGTCACCGCTACTTAACCCAGCCGAACTCCAAAACACATATAAATCCGCGTGCATCCGCGAGTCGCGACCGACCCATCCGGCTCTCGAAGTCGACTCATCTAGGCTCGGCTTGGCTTCCGTCGTCTCCCCGCCTCCGCATCCACCAAGCCAGATCCCACCAGTATCTTCTGCATCCCCACCACAAATCGCCGCCACTTTTAGTTAAGATCCCTTGATCACACTCCTTAATCCGCTTCGGTTCTAGCTTAACCTCGACAGCTTCCAGTTCGATCCCTCCGGAAAGAGGAGGAGGGCATTGTCTCCCTCCTCTCCTCCCCGCGCGCGGAATCGCCACGCGGTGAGTCCTCACGCCGACCTCCATCTCGTTGCCCTTTTTTTTTTCACTTTTATCGGAGGTTGGATTTGGAGCGGAAGGGATGGATGGGGGAGTCGCTGTGTGGCGGGTGCTCTGATTTGTGTTTTTTTATTGGGTTTGGGATTAGCGGGGCTTGATGGAGGAGTGGTCGTGTGCGGATTTGGTGAAGCGGAGCAGTTGGAGTTGGAGGTTGTGTGACGGATCAAGCGGAGTAGCCGCAGATTCTTGCGTAGCCCTCGGGGAAATCTGATCGCTCGCCGGAGCCGTGCGGATTTCGGTGCTAACGCCGCACGGGCCCTTGTGAGTTCGTCGTTTTTTAGCGGTCAAGCCGCTCGGAATCTAGTTAGTTTTTTCTTATATCCTAACCTCATTTCCCGATTGGATTTGGCTGTTTCTCGGCACACACGAAAGTTAGTTATCACCGGAAGCTTGGGGAATTGTTCCGTTAATTCGGCGAGCTTGCTGAGTTGTGCGCGCTTTGCTTCCAGTTGGCTAGACCTGTGGGGTTCCGGTTTGGTGCTCTCTGGACAACCGACTTCAAAAGCGGTTCTCGAATTTTCCTGCGGTTGCTTGTATATTTTGCCTTCTAAGTTACTCATGCTTGCAGGAATTGTATGTTGTGGAGGGTCAGTGAGTGAAGAAGAGGGGAGGGTTTGAGGTCAAAGTGAACTGGTGAAGCCTTTTGGGTCAGTCAAGCCATGATGGAGAGGTCGCTGATGGAGGCGCTGGCCACGGCGGCGCAGGGAGGCACCGTGGGGACGTCGGTTTTCGACATGCTCAAGTACGCCGTGCTGCCCATCGCCAAGGTGTTCACCGTCTGCTTCATGGGGTTCCTCATGGCCTCCAAGTACGTCAATATCCTCCAGCCGAACGGCCGCAAGCTTCTCAATGGGGTGAGCTTTGTTCCTTCTCTTGTAATAGAATCTTAGTTATAAGATATATGAGTGTTGCTGTGACTAAATCTTAGCTATAAGATTTATGAGTTTTACTGTGACTGTGGAGAATGAAAAGTTGGCTGCTGTCTAGAATAGGAAGATATGGAGCAGTTGCTTGTGCTTGCATTCTTGATGTGTTCGATTATTCTTACATTTTGGTCGTTTGTTGCAGCTTGTATTCTCGCTTCTACTCCCTTGCCTTATATTTTCCCAACTGGGTAGGGCGATCACAATCGAAAAGATGCTGCAATGGTAAGGATAAATTTTAGTTGATATGCTTTCTTAATTATGCATGAATGCTTTTCACATTTCATTGTGTGATCTATTGACAACAATGTTGTTTATCGAACTTCTTTTCGATACATGCACCTCTTTAACTCATAGTACCACTCATGTTTGTTACCATAGATATATTACTTAATATATCATTTTGAGTGGTTTATTCTAGATCGTTTTGGTTGGGGAAATTTAAGTCATAATTGAAATGGAACAAATTAGCTCCCAATTTTTTCTGCAAAAAGATATGAAGTGTACCAATCGAAAATGAAAGAACTGTATGTAAGGTTTATAACTTTATATTGATATTGTCATGCAAGCTTCAGGGATAATTTAAGACTTCAACATACTGAAATATTGCAGGCCGTACAGCTAACTATCTTGATGCATCCTTTGCATAGAGTACTTTAAATTACCATATTGTTTGTTACTGGCAAAATCCATCTGGTTGGAATTGGTTGTGCTTCATCTATAATGTCATCCAATCCTTCTTTTTCTTTTCCTGATTTTTAACATTCTTATGATGGGGATACTCTGTTGTTTGCAGGTGGTATATTCCAGTAAATATTGTTGTAGGTGCAGTATCAGGCTCTTTGATTGGCTTTGTGGTGGCATCTATCATCAGACCACCTTATCCATACTTCAAGTTCACTGTCATTCACATTGGAATAGGTACATGTTTTTATTTATTAAATAAATTTCCCTTATTTATCATCTTCTACTTTATATTGATCTAATCTCTCATTTCAATACAGGGAATATTGGAAATATACCTCTAGTTCTTATTGCAGCATTATGTCGAGATCCTACCAATCCTTTCGGTGATTCTGATAAATGTAATGAAGATGGAAATGCATATATCTCATTTGGTCAATGGGTATGTGCCTTTTCTTTTCTGAGGTTGCATGTGTTTATGTTTCATTCGGGAGTCAGGACCTCTGCTATGCAAAATAAATATACAGAACATGTTGAATTTAAGTTAGGTATATGGACTGAGTTGAGGTTGTTCACTCGGTGAATCCTAAACATGTTGCAGGTTGGTGCCATTATTGTTTACACATATGTGTTCAAGATGCTTGCTCCACCACCTGGGGAATCCTTTGATAGCATTGAAGAAGAGAAGCTTCCAATTAAGGCATCCGGAGATAATGCTGTACCTGAAATAGGCAAATATCCAGCAAGCACTCGCACAAGTACTGTACCTGAAAATGAACCTTTGTTATCTGCTGAAGGAGATAAAACTGGCGCTACTTCTCTAGGATCGAAGGTATAGCCATATCAGAAATTTGGTGTGTCTACTTTTTAGTTCAATTTGGTTTCCAATTTAAACAAAAAATTATGTTCTGATGATGCAGATAATGGGCTATGTTAGATGCGTGGTTAAGTTCCTAAAAGACAAGCAGCTTCTTCAGCCACCAATTATTGCCTCTGTATGCATTTATATGCTACAATATTACAACAACTGTAAATACAAAACATTCCTGTATCCTGCGGCTTGACAATTATTTTACACTAATGTACAGGTTTTTGCAATTGTTCTTGGTATTGTTCCATTCTTGAAGAATTTTATCCTCACGGATGATGCGCCTCTGTTCTTTTTCACAGACAGCTGCCTCATTCTTGGGTATTTACCTATCTAACTTTCAGTTTCCTTTCGTAAACTGCAACACTCTTCCATATAAATTACAAAAGCATGATGAGCCAGCGGGTCCCTAGTTTCTAATTCTGTCATACATTTGCAGGGAAGCAATGATCCCATGTATTTTGCTTGCAGTGGGGGGCAATCTTGTTGATGGTAAGCATCTATTTCTGTTGAAACTATTGGAACCTTGTATGGTGGAACTATAGTGCCGATCTCCAGATCTTATCCTAGGATCTTATCCTAGCTCCTGTTTATTTCATCAGGTCCTGGTGAAGGAAGTAAGAGGCTTGGTGTGAGGACAACTGTTTCTATTATTTTTGCACGGCTCGTATTGGTTCCTCTTGCTGGGGTTGGCATCATTGTGTTGGTTGATAAACTTGGTTTTATCCCGAAAGATGACAAAATGTTCAAGTTTGTCCTGCTACTGCAGCATACTATGCCCACCTCTGTGCTGTCAGGTACTAAGAAATAAATAAGGGACACTACTTATCACTTATCATCGTGTGAGCATGTTCAAAGATTCATCTAATGGTTTCCGTGTTAGTTGAGATCTGTAAGCCATTGGTAGTGGAACACCATGTGCTGAATGTTAGCGATCAAATTATGGAACATAATTGAACTATTGTTTTGTTTGCAGGTGCTGTTGCAAACCTGAGAGGCTGTGGAAAAGAATCTGCTGCTATCTTGTTTTGGGTGCACATTTTTGCTGTGTTCTCCATGGCAGGATGGATAATTTTGTATTTGAGCTTACTCTTCTAAGTACGTCGCATCCTGGTATGGCACTTAATCTATGGCATCTGTGCTGGAAGTTGCAGCTGTGCAGATAAACACCTAAACCAGGCCTTGAATACTTAAAATCACTCTGTTTGATTTGCAGATGCTATACCGCACAAGAGCATCCATTGATCCATAAGAACAAAATATCGCCAGATATACTAGAAAAAGATAGTACCATGACATGTACATTAGCCAGTAAACCATGGTGACCAGCCTGAAGGTACGAGTTGTATCAAAATTCAATACAGATATATAGTTCTGCTCGCTCGCTTAAACGCCAGTGCAATGTCAATTTTGCTAATCGCTCTCTGCATCAAGCACCGAGTAATGAGAAGATGAGGGGGGGCGCAGTGCTATTGTAGTGCTCAGATTATCAGGTCCTCGTGACCCAATTAGGTCGAGTTTACTATATAAGCTTGTCAGACCCTCTTTCCTTGTTAATGTAGCACCCCCATTATCTTCATTAAATGCAATTACTTTCAAAAGTGTTTTTTTGGTGCAGTCTTGCGATCATGTACCAGTACATGGATACAGTCTCTCATGCATGAACTGATGCATGCACAGGCATAATGCTGATGTGTAGCCATCATGCAGGATATCGTAGTCGAAATGTTTTGCCTGCAAGCTCATGCCAGCGGTTCCTATGATGCATGTCATCATGTGGGCGATGTATATTGGCCTGTTGTGGGGGTACACAATGGTACTTCCAGATCCAGTGATATACAAATGATCTCTCATCTCTCCATGTGCTTATAGATCTGGGAGCCTGCAGATCTGAACTTCATTCACTTTTAAATCTGTGGGAGATTCATCATCGTACTGAAAAAAAGGGTGAGAGATTTATGCAGTGAACTTTTATCCAACCAGACAGCTCGATGTTGGCCACTTGAGCGTACAGGTAGGGGTCTCAAAATCAGAAGAAAACCCGTCTAATGGAATATACTTGGGAAGATTCTAAAGGCGTCAGGATGGAGACACTTCACGCATGTACCGACGTACTACGTGCACACGCAGATACACGAAGTGTCGGACAAAAAACAGATACTGCCAATATTCGTCTATTATAATGCTACTAGTAGAACAAAAGAACATGTATTGAAAGAAATGCTGCACCATCTCACGAAGCTGTTCCGTACGCAAGACGGGTACACGAGGGTGCATACGTTGGAGCCGCCTCTCTCATCAGCAGAACTGGCCGCGTGCGTGCTTCTCGTTTCGTGCCAGAAGAATATACTACGGCCGAAACGAACAAATGCCTTTTCGTTTCATTCCTGCTTGTAAATCTGGTGTCTGCAGAGAGTATCATTTTTTCAGGGCTAATGTCTTGCGTTATTAACCTGTCACGAGACTTGTAGCCTCAAATCTGCGTTTAAAGCTTAACATGGGATCCCAACTGCATTAATAACCTTAGCCAGAAGAAAAATCTAAAAGTTTTTTCGGTCGCTTCAGCTGTAGGAAATCCCCCTGTAGGCCTGTAGGCTTTAGTTGGGCCAAAACGGGACCGGGACGGACGTGTTAGGACTTTGTACGGGACGGGATTCTACTGACGTTCGGCCTGCATGAATTGGGCCGGAATGGGAGTGACACGGACGCGGCCCGATATAGTGGGCCTGAACGGGATTGAACCCAGTTACGGTGAGAGCGTTCTCCCAGGTTTGCTTGCCACAAAACACGTTTGGGACTGAAATGCTTTTGTTACTGATCAATACTAACCACCCCCTTCCATAAAAATGAAATACTAACCACTATCTAGCAAGCGAAGCAAACTTGCAATATACTGCTATTTTCCTTGTAAAACAGGTCAGGAACAACAGCCTGAATGTTTTGGGAATTCAAACGTTTTAAAAACGGTTCACCGATTCTTCCCCACATTACAGAAGAAAAGTAATACGACTTTTACTGTCTCCTTCGTACACAAACTATTACGGGTAGTAACTTAAGATATGATTCCTTAGAGGCGCATTAACTTGTCAGGCAGATGAGATGCACGGACATAAACGGAGACCAAGCCTCTAAAATTGTACACCACATAATGATTGATATGACAAAACTAAACGGAGGAGAACTGAACAAGAACCGTCTTCCTTGAGTTGGACAGACTGGCATACAGAAGCACCTTATCTGCAGATCTTTGAGAAAGCTAACCTTGGATTAACGGTATCCCAGAAATTATCAGTCGTAGCAGAGCTTACAATGATCCTGTCGTCATCATCTATGAACTATCCTTTTCTCTCTCATAGTGCCCAACTTTAGAATCGATTCCATGACCCCGAAGGCTGAAGCAACAAAGTAAACATGAAGCAAGTTCGCATTATCATTTCGGAATAACTTTCTAACATGGTAAAGCACTAAAGGTTACCTATGGGATGACAAATCCCACATCATTTCCCTGGTCTGCATCACAATTCTGATACCTCCTCAACTTTCCTCTTCACAGGGATGACAAAACTATCAGTCGAATTCTGCATAATCTCTGCACGTGGTTTAGGCCGCAGATCAACATTGTTGAAGCCACAGTGGTTTTCAGTTGCATGGATTGATCCAAACAGAAAGTACTGCACCAAGATTGACGCATCAGGGAACTCTGATGCGAGTTGGGGAACCAAGTTCTCTCTTTCTGTTGATGAACATGACATGGGCCTGCAGCGGATGGAACTAACAGTTGAAGTCTACAGGAGAGAGCCCATATTTCTAAGGGAGCATCTCCAAGGAACTGCAGTTATCCAGTTGAAAGAGTACTTTGACAAATTTACACAGGGCGAGGAGCCTTCTGGAGTAACTGAGGAGACTTCAAGTTTTCAGCTTAGGAGGAAGAAGTCAGACAAACCCCAAGGATTTGTTGATCTCTCCATCCGTATCTGCAAGGAAGAAAACAGTTGTGCTACGTTATCAGGTTAAATGATTTTTCTTTTTTCCATATATAAAGAATACACTACAATTTTGCATCTGATACACTTATTTGCCTGACACATTAGAATGTTTATGCAACTCAGTGTTTATGAAAACAGATAAATATAGCAATAACTTAGATGTCATCCAGTTATAAAACAGACATAACTATCATGCCGGCAATGAAATACAAGGGTGTATTCATATTAGACACGATCAATTATAACAATTAAAGTTGATAATGTCTGTGGGGTCCTAACCATTAGGAATGATAAGTGAGAAGGAAAGAACAGGAAAATGGCAGTTGTTACACAGTTGTGGGTCTATGGTGAGATCTTTGTTACTAAAAATTTATTTATCGTATAGAGCAAATACGACGAGAATACGATATACATTTCAATCCAACCTATGGACTCCATTTGTCTTTGCAGGATCACAGGAAGGATTGAAGTACCCGGATCAGGTTGGCATCGCATTAGCTATAGAAGATGGTCCAGTTTACAACTATCCACCAATGCCTTCAAGCCAATTAAAGGACACCCAAGATGCCGATCATTACAGCAACTCCATGCCGGTGACAACTGCCACTCACCCAAAACAATCACCATCAGGAAGCAACTACAGTTACCAACCCCCAATGGTTCCACAGCTCCAGCCACATCCAACTTCAAACCCCAGTTTCTTTACACCACAATATCCAACAATGGGGCAAGTGCCACAGACCTACATAAATCTGCCACCAAGAATGGGAGGTCAAAACAGTACACCGAATTTTGGAATAGGGCTAGGAGCTGGCGCACTGGCTGCAGGAACTATGATATTTGGTGAAAATCTCTTGTCTGGTCAAAGTTTAAATACTGGTCTCGATGGTGCCAGCATATCGATATCCAACGATACACTATTCTAGTTTCTGAGAAACTTCATGTCCATGCGAGCATGTAATGACTTCTGTAACAAAACATGAGTAGTCATGGGTGTTCTACTGAATATAATGGGGTCATATTACTCAGGTGGCTGCAATCGCTCATCCAACTTATCAACGTGTGTAACATTTCATAGATCATGTCAGCCTCAGGATGTTCCCTGTCCCCACTGACAAAAGCATGCATTACTGCTCCACTCCCACTATTATCTCCCCCCACCTCAACCCAGCTACAGCCTGGTGCAGCCTTCTGCACTCCTCGCCGTTTCATCTCCCCTCTCACCTCCTCCAATTCCTCAAAGTTTCCCTCCCAACCATATGTATTCGCTAGCAGCACCCAGCCACCGCTCCCAGACTCCTCTGTTGACATCAGCATCCTAGCTGCCTCTTCGGCTCTCTCTTTATCACCATGCATCCGGCATGCTGCAAGGTATGTCCTCCAAGCACCAATCCCCACATCCCCTGCGTCCTCTACTACCTTTCTAGCCTCATCCAGTCTCCCTGCACGCCCAAGCATGTCAGTCACACATGCGTAATGCTCTAGCTGTGGTTCCAAAGAAAATTCCTCTTTCATTCTCTTTAGAAAATCCTTCCCTTCCTCAACAAGCCCAGAGTGACTGCAAGCCGACAATGCCCCCAGCAGTGTTATCTCATCTGGAAGAAGGTGTTCCACTTCTGTCATCTGGCAGAACAGCTCTAGTGCTTCCTTCCCAAGCCCATGTGATGCATATCCATCAATCATAATATTCCATGATGCCACGTCGCGCTGTTGCATTCGATCAAACACGCAACGAGCTTCATCCAAAGCCCCACTCTTGGCATACATGTCTACCAGCGCATTACAAGCGAACGAGTCCAACGCGCCATGGCAAGCCAGTCCACTAGTCACAATGTACCCATGCACCTCCCTTCCCACCTGCAATGCTGCAGTTTGCGCACACGCAGGAAGAACAGCCGCAACGGTCACTGCATCTGGCCAAACCGCAGCACGTCTCATCCTTGAAAATAGCTTCATTGTCCCAGAATGGTCAGCCGAGTAGTGCAGCGCTGACAGCATTGAGTTCCAACTGAACAGGTCCTTGTCCGCGTCAGCCATCCCCTCAAACACCATCGCTGCATCATGCACCCTGTGGCACTTCCCATAAAGATCCACCAAGGCATTGCACACCGAAACCTCTTGATCAAACGCAGATTTCACCACCAGCCCATGAATTGCAGCCCCGCGCCCCAAATCCGCCATGGCGGTACAGACCGACAGTATGCCGGTGACAGTGAAGCTGCTGATCTCGACCTCACCCTCTGCCCTCATCATCCGGAAGCACTCCACAGCGTGTCCAAAGCACCCGAGCTTGGCGAACCCATTGACCATCGCGTTCCACACGACAACATCCCGGCTCGGCAATTCGTCGAACAGTCGGCGCGCGTGGTCCGCGAGGCCGAACCTGAGGCACCCGCGGAGCAGCGCGCTGGCGCAGAATAGGTCGTCGTGCGCGAGGCCTCGGCGGAGCGAGAGGGCGTGGAGCGCGAGGAGGTGGGGCGGCGACGGGGCCGACGAGATGAGGGGAGGGAAGGAGTAGGCGTCCGGGCAGTGCGCGACACGGAGCGCGGCGAACACCTCGAGCGCGAGCGCGTGGGGCAGGGAGAGCGCGGCATTGAAGCAGGGCAGCGGCGGAGGCGAATGCGAATGCGAAGGCGAAGGCGAAGGCGCGGTGGCGAGGAGCGGGAGGACGTGGCGGTGGAGCGCCGGCGCGGCGGCGCGCGCGTAGAGCGAGACGAGGGAGGTGAGCGCCGCCGGGGAGGAGGCGAGGCGGCCCGACACGAGGAGGTGCGCGTGCAGCGGCAGGAGGAGCCGCGGCCCCGGCGCGCGCGGCTTGGAGACGATTTCTCGGAGCGGTAGGCGCAGCGCCGCCATTTTTTTGTTTCTCTCGTGGGGATCCAGCGGCGCCGTATGGTGGAGGCATGGATCCGAACGCGACGCCGGGCTAGCTGCAAGGCGCAAAACCGGGTAGCCCCAACTCCCAAGGCCCAACTAGACATTTCCAAAGAAAAGGCCCAATTCGAAACCATAAGCCCATAAGGCCGACATGTGTGCCGTGTGTAGCTTCTATGGGCCTCACAACCAGGGCCGGTTTCCTTTTCGCAGCCACGTGTGGTCTGGACTGAGGCACTGAGCTGACTAAAAGGTTGCGGGCGCCGTGCTGGTGGGATCTGTAGTACACGCAGCGCCTGGATTTGAGCTCAGGCAGAGAATCGCGCCGCTTTATTGTTTGTTTACTTCGAGAGCGAACAGCATCATCACCATCAAAAGGTAAAATAAGCCACCGGCAGCAGCACCACCACCGGGGTATGGGTCGTCAGATCGGCAGATGGTCTCAACCTGTCACGTAGCGGGGACCCCCCACCGCACGGCCCCACCCTCGAATTTCCCTGGGTCCTGGGTACAGCAACAACAACGTGCCAAGCCAAAGCCCAACGCCTCCCTCGCCTGAGGGCGACGTGACGGAACCGAGTGACCGACCGACCGCGCGGGCGGTGCGGTGCGGTGCGAATGCGCGAGATGTGTCCTGGCGCAGCGCGGCGCGTGGGCGTTTTCGTGCATGTCTCTCGTGTGAAGCGCAGGCGCAGCAGCGCGGCGTACGCGCGCGGCGCGGGGCGCAGGTCTCAGGTCTGTATGTGTGCATGCATCGGATGCATGCCGTGCCCGTGGCCGGTGTCTGCCTAGCGTGTACTTTGCTCTCGATCGCTATCAAAAACCGATCGATCCACCAGAGGCATCCTATGCTCGCCGTTTCAATTCGCTTCTCAAAAAACTACTACCACTGTGTACCAGAATGGAGGAGACAAGGGAGCATGCGTGGGATTTGTATCTGTTCTACAAGACGACGAGAAACAACGGAGAAACACACATGGGCTGGCTGACAGGCGATCGAGTATTGGTCCTGAAGAGAAACGTTGTGCCGGTTCTCACAGCTTACCTCCCGCAAGCATGGCTTTTTCATTGGCTAGCCTTCGAAGTGGTCTTACGGGCGCATGGTCGGAAATCGCTTTCCGTGTGCCGCTTCTCCCCTGTTTCCGAATTATTGTTTTCCTCCGCGCGTTTCACAACTCTCATGTGTATAACGACTATTTGTACCACCTCCGTTACATATTATAAGACGTCTTACATCTTTTATAGGACATCTTATATTTTACAACAAACTGATACTTCTGACGTATTTTTTAATATTGGAAATCATCAGCAATGTATAGTTGATATTGATATAGGGGTTCGTAATATGTTGCGGAAGAATAGGATTTTCAGCGCACTTGTTCTATGAATCCCCTTGTTACATGCCAAATATTTAGATTTTGTTTTGGTACATAGAAAAATGAGTAAATATTTGGGGCACATCTATCCTAAACATGTACTACCACGGGTTTAATAATTTTTGTCATAAAACCACTGTTTGGGAAACATTGCAATTGGCAACAATGGCAAGAGAAATGAAATCTGTCTATTTCCTTTCTTGTTCAGTTGCCATGTTTTGTATTCTCAAGCGATCGCTTCTCTCTCCTTCTCATGAGCTCTTTTAGACATTCTTTTCACATGTTCTTGTTGTTGTGGGCACAAAATAGATGACACTATGAACCTACAGTGGGTACCCTCTTGCACTCTCATTCGACGTGTTGACGAGACTTTCACCAGGAACCAGAAATCTACATGCAGGACTAGTAGACGAGAGGGATTGAACCGGTGAAGGGAACAAAACAAACAATATATGGGTTGTCTAGTACTACCTTCTGTTTCAGATTGTAAGGCGTCCTACTAGAGGGTAGGACGTCTTACAATCTGAAACGAAGGGAGTAGTTATGTACCAAGTGGCGTGGTTTTGTGATAAAAATTGCTAAGCTTGTGATTTTGGCATAGATATGCCATAATTCTATGGCTTCACGTTAGTAGTTAACTCGAAAAGAATTTATAGGAGTTGAAGCCTTTTCTTCTTTTATTTTTTGAAACTAAAGTTGGGGTATTTGCACAGATCATTATAGGATGTATGTGTTCTAAATGGACATCTCCATGTTGAAATGCTAGAAATTTGTCAAACCAAATGTACATTTCGTGAATTATGTTGGTTTATGAAAAAAAGGATAGTTAGGTTCCCTCTAGTTCCCTTGTACACTGGCTAGCCTAGCATGTATTAACATAACCTAACTTGTTGGTTTTGGAAAAGTATAGATAAATCATATGTGGTCTCATGTATTAGGATTACTCCAGTCATGTTGGAGCCAGTGGAATAAAGCTGCATGTGTTTTTTTCTTTGTTGTGCTTGCAATTGTGCCTGCCAAAGTATAGTATCAAGAAATGAGACTGAAATCTATGTGTCATGGCCAGGTGTGTGCTTGTTTTCTCATTGATCGAGACAAGCTTAGATGACTAGCCAGACATCGATCACTGGTAGAGCGGTAGGATAGGTTGAGGCCTTGTGTAGGGTACGTATCGCATGCACTCTTAGATATAAACAGTATTGGATTTACATATGAAATATAATAATATATAATTGCCAACATATCCATATCGTTTATTTTGATTGCAACATTACGACTTATAACATAGTGTACTACATAGGAAAAAAAAAGAGTAAGTACTAAGTAGTGGCTTATATAATGATATTAAGGTTTGTACTCAATGCGTATGAAATTACTTATCACATGTATATAGTGATGCCTAGAGAGGTTGTAAACCAATTCATTGCACATCAGAGATTGCTACATTGCTTGCTAACACTATGGGCCAAACGTTACTTAAAAAAACACTATAGACCAGTCACGTAAAAGGGTGTACAGCTAGCAAAAACATGGAGATTAGTAATTGAGGATAATATTGCAAAGTGAAATCAGAGCATGGATTATTGTGTACATGTATTTGATGATTTGTTGCATATGCATGTAAGAGTGTGTTAGGATTGATCATACATGCCTAGATAAAGAAATCCAAAGAATACAATGGCAATGTCAATGATCATATAATAACTCTTTTAAACAATATATATTTCATTAAACAATTAAAACACAGTTACCAATGTTACATACAATTATAATGAAAAGAAAACATAAAACAATACAAGTTATCTTATAGTCTCCTGGCCATTACAAAACATACGCCATTTTATGATGTAGTCTTCAAAACAATGTCTTGAAAAAAAGCTTCAATAAAAATATATAAACAAATGCCAACATTGTCGAACATGAGTTGGAATTTTTACTCTAGAGAAATTCACAATCATATCATGTCATGTTTGCTAAAGAGAAGCATGTGTCGTCCTCTGAAAAAATACCACACAAAAATCGCATATAGCTTTTTTTTTAGAATCAAAATCGCACATAACTAGACAAGACTGTTAGGGCACCTTGAGCAATCACCAACTATTTTTTCTTATCACCACTAGATTACAAACCCGCATAGCCACCTCCGTGTGATGATTGTCAACTTAAATCCCTGTAATCGTAGAATAATCAACGAGAAAACTACATGCCGATTCACTTTGTTTTTAAATTTAAATGGCATTTATTGTCTCTCTTGCTGTAATCTATGAAGTCCATGGAGATTTGAAATCATGTAGTGTATATATATATATTTCATTAATTCCTGAGCTGTATATGATTATGTTTTGCATATCTGCCAATTTCCAACCTGTCGCGCATATTTATGTCAGGCTGGCAACGCTAAAACCCTACTCCTACCTCTCAATCGGGGAAAAGGGGAAAAAAAAACAAGGATCACCAGCCAGAGCCTGTGGCGGCTGCCAAAAACCTACCTTACCGCAGCTATAAACCCTACCGAGGGTGAAAAGATTGAGAGCCAGTGGAAGAACCTCCAAAAGGATCCATTTTTGACACATCGTAGGATTTCGCGGAAATCTCCCTGATTGTTACTGCGCCGCCGCACAGAGGAGGAGATAAAACGCAATAAAAACGGAAGAAAAGAATAAAAAGCAAAAATCACATCTTCTCATCCCCATCTTGTTCTCCCCAATCCAATCGGTCGCCCATGGAGGCGTTCACGAACACGAAGAAGTGCTTCTCCCCTGCCAGAGTGATGTCCCCGCTGCCGCTGATGAGGCCGCCTCCATCACCGGGCGCTGCCAGGTACGATGCTACCGAGATTGGATTCTTGAATTTTTCTTCCTTTTTATTATTTTACTTGTTGGTTATTGGTACCATGATGCAATCTTGTTCTTGTGTTCGCGATGTTTTTGGATCGTCGTCTGAAATCATGTTCTCTTTGTCTGTATGGGATGGATACTTGGATTGGATTGGGCGGCGGCGGCGCAGTCAGTATCTAGCAGAGTTGCTGCAGGAACAACAGAAGATTGGTCCCTTTGTGCAGGTGCTCCCAATCTGTGGCAGGCTGTTGAATCAAGGTGAGAGATTTAATCCAGATTTTTAGTACCGTTTGCTTAGATTCACAGTTCATTAGTCCCGTTTCTTTATTAGCACCATCTTTGTGTTAAAGAACAATCTTTATTTTTTGTTGATTATGTCACGGTGGATGTATCATGTATGGCTGACTTACACTTTGAAATTCCCATGGTTCCACACCTTATGTGTTTCAGCATCAGATGAAAGTATTTTTCGTTATGAAAATGTGTGTAGCTCTGTAAAAATGATAGCTTTTTTGATGATATGTAGTTCGACATGTATTAACAGCAATGCTGAACTCTGTTTCGTGCTCTTGGAAATGCTTTGTGCAGAGATAATGAGAATGTCTGCTATGCTTTCGCATCTTGGAGTTAGGGAACATGAGAGGCTGCCGATTGGAACCCCAAACCAGATGCATCCATTGCCACAGGTGCCTAATTTTTGTGGAAACGGGTTTAATCCGTGGAGTGGGATGCAACCTGAGCCTGAGGTAATTGCACTGATTGCTAAATTTATTTTATGATGTTAAGTTTTTTATATTATTTGCTATCTCTGCATTGTATGCTAGCAAGCCTATGCAGATATAGGAAAGTAAAGAATATGCAATTCATTGCAATTACAATTTGCGCGTGGGAAGTAAGGGAATTTAATTGGGACCTTGTTGATGGTTTCATGAAGATATACTCAATGTCTTATGAAGTTGTTTTAATTGCGTTTGGACATAGAAATGCGCTTTGAGCAACAAATTAATTACCCTGAAATGCGATAAAATGACGACATTTCCAATGCTGAACTCCATCTGAAGCAATTGCGATAGGTACTAATTTGATCAGAACAACTAAAACACAATAAATGCCTATATAGGAAGCTAATATACAGGTCGAAACTGGCTTTGTTGTCACTATATTACATACATAATCTAGAAAAAAAATTGTGTCAGGTTTAGGGAGCATGGGGGATAGTGGATATGATTTAGTTCTTAAAGCAGACCACGATGCTCTTGATAAATCTTTCAATTCTACTGCTGTAAGTCCTGTAGGAAATACTTGAAAGGCATTCCCGGTTGATTGAAACAATATGTGCATATCAAATGGTCTCTGAACATCTGGATACTTGGTCATTGGATTAGCTTATAAATAGTGCAAAGATGAACAACACAAACAATGTCATGTTTTCAACATGCATGTTGGAAGCACAGTAGATTTTTTTCATGTGTTTCGTATATTCTGATTCTTATGCTGTTTGATTATTTGGTTCATGTCACCTCCAAAGAAGTATATTACTGAAGCACTCATATACTAAGAGTTGATTGGCAGAAAAATGGATTTCCTCGGGGAACTATGGGTTGGCAAGGTGCAGCACTTGACCCATCTTACATTGTGAAGAAGATCGTGCGGCTGGAAGTCCCAACAGATGTTTATCCTCATGTATGATGTTTCACACCTATAATGAATATTGATGCGAAACCTTTATTTATGCTTTCTTTATCCTACTTTGTTCAGTTCAATTTTATTGGCCGTCTGCTTGGGCCGAGGGGAAACTCGCTGAAGAGAGTTGAAGCCCAAACAGGTTGCCGGGTTTTCATTAGAGGGAAGGGCTCCATAAAAGATCCCATCAAGGTAAATAATGAGTTCTTGCTTGTATGCATATATATGGATGTAGGTTTTTGTATGGTAGGTTTTTATACTGAAAAAGTTAATCATGGTTTCAAGTTAGATCTTAGATACTTATATATATATATATATATCAAATTTTGGGCTTCTGGCAAGCGTTATAATGCTGACATGCAAATCTTTCTGTTTCCTTCTAGGAGGAACAATTGAAGGGAAGGCCTGGCTATGAACACTTGAGTGATCCAACACATATCTTGATTGAAGCTGAATTACCTGCTGATGTCATTGACGCAAGACTAACACAAGCTCAAGAAATACTGGAGGACTTATTGAAACCAGTGGTGCGTATATGATATTGTGATTGCCTTAGCCTTTGTTCCCATTTTTAATCTGCAACTCTTGTGTGATCCAAAATATTTGAAGGAAATGGAGTTATTTTGGGATGAGCTATACATGTCGATCATAGATTAATGGTTCCTCTGGTTGACTGCTCTCCCATGTTCACCTTAGTATTTTGTTTTCCTATGCCATACCAAGTTAGCATTTTTATTTCTGAAGCAATTGTGCTAACTTTGGATTATTCCATGGTTACTACAACAGTGAAAGAATGGAAGAGAAGCAAGTAGTCGAGCACAATAGGTTTTCTCCTTTCTATATGTGCAAATCATAACTCTTCCATGGTTTCTTATGTAGGAGGAGTCGCAAGATATTCTCAAGAGGCAACAACTTAGGGAGCTTGCTATGTTAAACTCCACATTTCGAGAGGATAGCCCCCTTCAGAATGGCAGTGCCTCTCCCTTCAGCAATGGCAGCACAAAACTTGGGAAGCAATGACTTGAGGGTCTCATTCCAGCCCCCTTGATCCCTTCAAAGGCGCTCTAATCAACTTGTTTTCATGACATAGGATCCTGCTTTACATTGCATAGATCTGATGATGAGATCTTCTCCGAGACGACTGTGATGTTGGAATTTTGCTATTCCTAGCTGCTGAATTTTGATACTCCCTGATGACATTAGCTTATGGCTGAGGTGACATGTAGCTGAATCTCCATGGCTGTAAAACGAGAGTACTTATTTGTTTCGTTACCATCAACTTTAGTGCTGATTTACAATGGTGACCGCGTTTACCCTGAAGTAGAATACCAGAATGTTTCAACTTATGCCTCTTGCATTTTCTGCTACCTGCTGTCCTGTGCTTTGCACTTCTGTTCTGTGTCTAGCCTCTCATTTAGCTGGTGACCCGCGTGACTTTCTGGATCACACAGTCCAACACACATCAGCTCTGGCCCACCTGTTAACATGTGGGCTTCCACTTGTTTCACCACACGGTTCAAGTGGCAGCCCACTCACCAACCAGGCCGTTGACCTCGCGGGCCGCGGCCTCACCGTGCACCGTGCGGTCGTCGTGTTCGGCGTTTGGACTTTGGAGAGGAAGGGAACAGTCTCTCTCTTTATCTGCAGTCTTCAGAAGTTGAAACTTGAAAGTGAGGCACCTGCTGACTCTACTACAGTGTACATCCTACGTGGCTATACGCCTATATACGGCTGGATGTACCATTTTTTTCAATTTGTTTGAAAAAACACTGCGCAAAGGACAAAAGCAGGTACATGGAGGGATGACTACCGGAGAGAAAAAAATTCAGGAAAAAACCGTGACGCGCAGACACGGATGGCGCCAAATTCTGGTGTCCCTCTTTTCCTTGACAGAGATTAGAGAAACCATGTGCGTCCGTTCCTAGCTTAGGCTATAGTCGTCCGAATCTCTTAATAAAAACTGGAGTTAGGGGCACAACACCACACCATAAAAAAACTTGAACTTTGCTCACAAAGCTCTACGCCGGCCGGCCATCTGCCTGCACTCCTGCAGCAAGCGAGCTCTATGTTAATTGCAGAGTTGAATAGGGGAGACGCGGGAAGCGGCTGGATTTGTGGTGGAAAAGGGGGAGTTTTTAGGATTTGTGGTGGAAAAAGGAGGAGTTTTTAGGTGCGGAGCATGCGTCCTGCTGCTACATGCGGTTAGTCCAAAAGAGGGAGGAGGCATCCGTCGCCATCACATCGGCCTCTCAAAACCCTTTCAACTCATTGCCGGCCGGGGTCAAAATGACAGGCAGCACAGCACGGCACGGCCTTCTCTCTTTGTTGACACGCCTTCCGCTTTTTTCCTCTCGGTCTGTCTAGTGGGGGGTTTTGGCTACACTTGTAGGCCAATCGATTGCCTACACATTCAAGCACTCACTTTAGAATCTCTCCTCAGAACTCCTCATTGTTGCAACTGCTGGTACAGTATGATGCAGCTGCTGCTTGTGCTCACGCAGTGATGGAGCTGAGAGCAGAAATGGGGATCGTTGCAACCAATAATACCGTATTCCACTAGTATGTATAGCCAGTATAGGTAGGTTGTTGTCTGGTACGTAGTAGTACCACTAGCTAAATGCACAACGGCTAATTAACCATGAGTACGATCCCTCCCGGGTACGCATAACCAATCACGATTTGTGTTGTGGGTCGTCTTCAGGCCTCACATGGCCACGCCACAATCATTCTTCCCCTCCCTTTACGGACGCGCTACACACTTTCTTTTCACGCACTTCCACTCTACTCCACTCCACTCCCTGATCCAAACCGATCCACGTACACCACGGGTGGGTTTAGTTGTTGTTAAATCCGTAAATCCGTGGGATGGTTTACTTTAAATTTATGATGGGATACAGATGATATACTTTTAATGTATGACTTCGTTTTTTTTTAAGTTTGGCCGTTTATCTTATTATATCTATAAATCGAGCTTAATTTGAATGTTAAAATAAGTCACAACATAATATATTATAATTACACAGTTATTTACTCCATCCGCTTCAGATTATAAGGCTTTCTACCTCTCTAGTAGTGCGTCTTTCAATCTGAAACAGAGTGTAGTATAAGGCAAATGGTAGTATATAAATTTTCCTCTATTAAACATGAAAAAATAAAAAAAATGTTAAATCTTGGTGTATTTATATTATAGCAATGTAGATTGACCAATATATACATAAAACACAATTATTACCTCCGTTTCATAATGTAAGGGTTTTGATTTATTTTCTTGCAACGTTTGACCATTCGTCTTATTCAAAAATTTATGCTAATATTAATTATTTTTTTATGACTTACTTTATTATCAAAAGTACTCTAAGCACGACTAATTCTTTTTTAAATTTACATAATTTTTTAAATAAGACGAATGGTCAAACGTTACAAGCAAAAAAGTCAAAACTCTTACGTTATGAAACGGAGGGAGTACATTTGTGGAAAGAAGATCCAATAGTTATGTATATATCAAATCTAATTTTGTTTTAAACCTATTGTTTATAAAATACAGTTGTATCTATGCTAAGAAAACATTTTATGTATAGAATTGGATATGTATGCCAGTAGTGTTCTTAGTACTGCGGTAATTGGTTGAGTTCAATCAATCTTCTATTATCTAAAAGTTTATTTGGAATATTTGAGCGGTGTATTAAATCTAATTATGTTAAAATCTATCTTGGCACAAATTGTGCAGGAAATCCACTTTGTTTTGCCCTAATTTTTAAATATGGAATGTGAGATTATTTAATTAATTAGAAAACCATGCATGCTTATTGTGAAAAATAATTCACTTCCTTAATTGCTACCACCAACTGAATAATAACATACTGCTATTTGGCTCGATATGAAATGAATGGCCTAAACAAACTTGGAGCACTATTAAAAAATCCATATGTTTATGACTGAACCGAGCGAGAGCTTTAAATCATCCAGATCAATACAATCCATGTGAAATTCTTGCATCTAATTCTTAAATTAAATCAAATAATAGAGATTCTCTGGCACTTTAAAAGCTTTGTACATAAATTATAAACATCTAGTATTATTTTCTGAGGGAAAATTGTAAACATCCATACAACGAGAAGAAAAGAAAGACTGGGAACCGAGAACTACTGTACAGACGCAGTGTCCAGCCATCATCACGTACTGCTCCTACAAAGACCTGCACATTCCTTCTCCCCGCCTGTAACAACACCACCACCTGCATACAAATCTCTGTTCTTCTCTCTTCTTCCTCTTCCTTCCCCCACCCTCTCCACTCGCGACAACGCAAGATCAGCCCAGCAACAATAACTCCCAAATTCACTCGAGCCGATCAACCAGCGCCATCGCCTCTCCTTCGAGCTTCCGCCGCCGCCTCGCCGGTCGAGCCGAGCCCTCGCGCGTCGTCGCCGAACCCCAAAGCGTCGCAGCGTGCGTGCGTCCTCGAAGAAGAAGAGTTCCCCCAATTGCCGCCTCGTCAAACCCTCTCGTGCCGCCGTGGGCCTTCGCCCTATCGAAAGGCGCCATCTTTTGCGCATTCTTTCCATCCGGTGTTCCGGCCGCTGTTGCTATCCTGCAGAATATCAAATTTCGGCAGAAATTCTTCCGTTCTGATTATATTTCTCGAGAAAGAGAGATTGCCTTCCATTTCGCTGCACCAAAGAACACAACTTTTCCAATTTTCCTCTCCTGCCCCACTTCCAAGATAACATCTTTTCGCTTCCGGTAGAGGCCGGCAGGGGGGAGGGAGGCTATGGAGTGGGACAAGGCCAAGGCTTCCGCCGCCGCCGGTGAGACGGCGGCGGTGGATGATAGGGGCGGAGGGGAAGCGCTCGGGTACGTGAAGGTGATGACCGACGAGCAGATGGAGGTGCTCCGGAAGCAGATCTCCATCTACGCCACCATCTGCGAGCAGCTCGTCGAGATGCACCGCGCCCTTACCGCGCAGCAGGACTCCATTGCAGGTCAGTACAAAATGGAAGAAAAAAATAGCTCTTTTCTGAGGGATTCTGGTTCCATTTACTCTTTCTGCAGAAAGAGAAAAGGGTACTATGTTTATGTCGTATAATTTTGTTTAAGGATACACCAGTGAGTACAGTTCGGATGGTCCCTCAGAAATTGTCAGATCTGTGAGTAGCATGCTTTAAAGTTCGAGGCAATATGGCTGGGACCTGTTTTGATTGGAGTAGTATCTTGCAAAAATCTCAGCGATCAAGTCTTATTTCAAGTGTTTCTAGTTGTTTGCTACTTCAGGAACTGGTCCATTGCAATTGGTGCTCTGATTAGTGTGTTACATTGCTCGTTAATAAAACTGAGAACCATAGAAAGTGCCAAACATCGATTTGTTGCATTGACAGGACGTTGACAATAGTTTGGGTCCACATTACATATCAAAATCCTACATGCATTGCTTTTGATTCATTGTGCTTATGTTTGATTTATTTTCTCTAGGCCATATTTCATTGCTACTTCCACTACATTTATTTGTGTTAGCTGTAAAATTTATCTGTTACTCTGTTAGCTACCACTCAGCATAGGCACTGTAATGTTCTATTTTTACTTTATTTCATTTAGATTTATACTAGTATAAGCATTTGTGTCCAAAGAGCACTTCAAATGCCACAAAAGAAAATTCAATACAGTACCAAATAGCTAGTGACTCAGAATTGTCATGTGGGACCAATTACCATTTTGTGACATGTGCACCTCCGCAATCCTCTGCTATCTGCAGAATCTGAGCTTGACATGCAGGAATCTCTCAACATGTTACTTGTCTTTCACTTGGTCAAACACTAATGCTTCTGGTGTAATTTTAAATCATTTTATACACCTGTGAGCTGTTCATACTTTTAATAAATGCTGTAATGACACATTAATTTATATCAATTACTTAGCTTGTTTTTGTGTCACCTTTTTCACTTTTGTTCTTGAAAATTATGCATAGTTGTTATAGTCACAGGAAACGCGGTCGAAGGCAATGTCCCTCGACCCTGGAACGCGGGGACATTTTCGTCCCCTTGTAAAAAATCTCTCAAAGCAGCGTATCGCATTCCTCGACACAATGACCTGGAATTTTGTGGCGTACATTACCCTTCATTCAGATAAGGCTCCAAAATATAGTTTGTTGATCTAGGCAGCTCATTCTCATTTTATTTGTGATTGCCTTTGATGAGTTGATTCAGTTCTGCTGTACACATTTTAATAGGGCAGTTTCTTTACTGATAACTGAGGTTTGGTTTCTTCTTCAGGAATGAGGCTTGGTAATCTGTACTGTGATCCTCTGATGGTTCCTGGAGGTCACAAGATCACAGCAAGGCAGCGATGGACACCAACCCCGATGCAGCTGCAAATTCTTGAAAACATCTTTGATCAAGGCAATGGAACACCAAGCAAGCAAAAGATAAAGGAGATAACAGCAGAGCTCTCACAGCATGGCCAGATCTCAGAGACAAATGTGTACAACTGGTTCCAGAACAGGCGGGCACGGTCGAAACGGAAGCAGGCTGCTTTACCAAATAATAATGCAGAATCTGAAGCTGAAGCGGATGAGGAGTCCCCAACTGACAAGAAGCCCAAATCAGATAGGCCACTCCACCAGAGCATAGCTATGAGAGATCACGGTACCGAAAGGGTCTCAGAGACGCACCACTTTGACGTGGAGCATGAGCAAATTCGTCGTATGATGTATGCATCCAATGACAGTAGCTCGAGATCATCGGGCAGTTTGGGCCAGATGTCCTTCTACGACAATGTTATGTCAAATCCAAGTACATTCATTACAAACACCCTTGCTTTATTAGACACTGTAAAACCACAAAGAAGTTACTGAAGTTTGGTTCAATTTTGCAGGAATTGATCATTTCCTAGGTAAGGTGGAGAGCCCTGGGAGCTTCCCCCACATGCGATCTGGTGAAAGCTTTGATATGTATTGATGACACGGCAATTCTGGTTACTAGGTTGGTTGCATTTGACACCATACTGTTTGCCCTGTAAAAAGTGAAGCTAGTAACTCGCCGTCCATTTTGCTTACTGAAATTGAGAAGTTTTCCTTATGTGTCTACACGTTGCTTATCATTGTCGTGTTGACATCGTCCGGGAGAGTAGTTAGTTCCAGTGAAAACCTGTTCTGTTGCTGAATTAGCCATAAGAAGCCGATAAATAGCACTCTGCATACTTAGGTGATTGTGTGGTTATTTGTTGAGCATGCGTTTGTAATGATCTTCTTTCACTTTGTCCTGAAGTCTGAATCAACCTGAGCTACAAATTAGTCAGTTCTAAATATTGCTCTTGATCATGATAAAGCTTCTAGTCTGATAAAGTCGCATGATTGCGTTGCTATCTGCCAGAAAGTGGGGAAACATCGGTTGGGAAGGTCATTAAGCTGGAGATTAGATAATGCTTGTTGATGATACTATCTATGGACATGGTGGCATGGTTTGCAGACTTTCACAGTGCATCATATCATTTAGATGGGTAAATGAAATAATGAAACCGATATAGTGTTCATTAACCTTTGAACTGTTCTATATACTCAGATATTTAGGTTCATTAGCCTTCTGAGCTATTATCTAGACAAAAGTAGCCTTCTGAGTTCTGAGATGAATTGTACTCAGATATTTTCCGCACCATCATGTCTCATTTTCACAAACTCATTGTTTGGTTATTTTTATTTTTCTAAATTTGTCAGGTTATTTCTAGAAACTTGTATGATTCCTTATTATTTCCACTTATTTTCTAAATATCCCATTGTTATTATCATTTTAGTGGTCAGCTACTAAACTACAATCTACAATACAACCTGTGGGCCATTAGTAGGCCTATTCATACACTGAACTCTGAAGTCTGAACTCTCAAGATGTCATCTCATGGGGGTTAAAACAAAGAGAACAGATGTCCGTCCTTCCCTCAACTGCTCCGCCTCTGCATAGCATGCGTGCGCCTTCTCCCTGCGTTGCCGCCTCCCTTCTTTCCACAACTTCACCAGCCTCCTCTCTTAGGCCTCCTCCCTCCTCCCCCCTGACTTCACCGGCATATCACCGTCAATTCATGCTGGGGAGGTATCAATCCTAATATCCTAGGTACTAGGTATGATATTCTAGGTATCAGACTTAGATACCTCAATCGATTCTCGTTGAAGCCATTGTCACCAGAGTGACGCCGCAACAAGGAGGCCCTGTGGCCGGGAGCAGCCTCGTTGACTCATAGGGTTTGCAGCCTCGCTAGTGTCGTGCCACTTCCTCATCAGAATCATGGCCTTGTCGGTGTCGCGAGATATGACATTTCGCAATATAGGGGTGGGGAAAACACCATCGCCGCACGGTGTGATTCCGCGATAGGGGAGTGAGAGCACTATCGTTGCGTGGCACGATTCCGTGAGAAGCAATGGAGAGGAGAAAGGGGGAAGGGGTGGCGCGATTCCATGAGAAAGCAATGGAGAGGAGAGAGTGGTAGGGAGGAGAGATACGAGGAAAGAGGAATAGGATAAGACAAGGGAGGGAAACATGGGGTTGAGGGTAATGGCGCGGTTATTAAACATGCTCGAATGAGCATATGTTCCCTAGTGTTCCACTAAAACAAAGTAAAAGACTACGGAACAAGAGTCCATTCAAACAGACCCTTCGCCTACCTCCAACATGTACACACGCCCATGACTTTCCCATCCTCCTCCCTCTCTACTCCCCACAACAACTCATCCCTACCTCCTCCCTCCCTCGCCCCATGTGATGCCCATGTGATGGCTCCTCTATGGCTATGGCGAGCTTTGGTGGCTCTGACATTTAGGGCCATGGTTGCGTCGTGGCAAGCTGCAGCTTAAGTGTGGTCGCGGGCTAAGAGAAGGGGCTGGTGACTATGATGAGGGAGTGGGGTGCAGATTCAGTGAGGGTGCCGCTCCGACAAGATGATGCTTTGGTGTGGCCCCACAAAAGACGTGGCTCTAGTGAGGCGGCGCTCCGGCGAGGGTGTAGTCCGGTGAGGCGAGGGACGACGATATATACCGAAGAAAGGCGAGAAAGGAGCTTGCTTCATCTGCGATTCTATGGCAAGGTTGTAGCTCGAAGAGGGCAGCAATGAGGCAACAACTCTAGTGAGGTACCTAGCTTGGTACCTATGGTACTAGGTGATGGTACCCATGTACCAGATCTAGTGTCTTAGATATCGGACCTGGTACCCTGGGTACCATGGCAGCACCTTCGTGTGGTTAGGATGACGACGAGGTACCAATGTTGGTAGCCTGGTACCCATCGTACCAGATCTAGTACCTCCGAGAGTGACGAATTGATAGCGGCGCAGCGAACAGGGAGACGACGGGGGCTAGGGGAAGAGAAAGACGACGGTAAGGCTCCTGTACTCTTCTGCATGAGACGCCGGCGAATAAGAGGTGCAGATCGATAGGGGAAAACGCCGACAAGATCATGGAGAGAAACACGGTGAGGAAAAGACGGAAATGACACGGGAGGAGGTGCGAGGTGTGGGGTCAGAGATGGACGATAAGACACGAGTGACACGCAAGAGAGGGGATCACGAAGGTAAAAGAGTATCATGAGGAAAGAGCCGACTTCCATTAGAACGGACGACCGTTCCGAGGATGTGCTCTAAAACAAAACGCCGGAAAATAACAACATTCTCTTATCAGAGTCCAGAGCAGTGACTTTTGCCAGCCAGTTGGCATGGGCAACAAACATCACAAACTTTAATTCTTGATAAATACAGTCGATCAGGCCGTGACGTTCGCGTTTTGCGTCGTGGTGGTGCACTGGTGGGGTGGGTGGTGGCCGTGCAGGCACGCAGCGGCTGAGCACATCCCCCGCAATGTCCGCGCCGCTTCATCAGGCAGTCAGGCCACCCAACACACGTACAGTAGTACGCACGTACTTAGGTATAGCGTCGTTGTCGTGTGCGGCACCGGCCTCCGCACCGGCACCACACGCAGCCGAGGAGACGGCGCGTACGTGCTGTGCCGGTTGGCCTGTGTTGCTGCATGCGCTCGCGCGCCCGCCTCTGCACGTCCGCACCGCACCGCACGCACGTACTAGCGGCGATCCACGCGCCCACGGCTCCCTCCACTCGTCTGCCGTGCCGACTGCTGGTGCGTCTGCTTGCCGGCTTTGCCGTGCGCCGCGCGCGTACTATGATTTTTCGTGCGTGGGCCGTCCTTCTGCATGCACTGCCCCGCGGTCTGAACAAGTGAGGCGCTCGCGTGTGTTCTGTCTTCTCTCGCGCCGACACGACCAAACACCCCGCGCGCGGCTGGCACGGAAGTCTGCACTGCCGGCCGGCATGCCGCCGGTCTGAACTGACGGTGGGGCGTCCAGAGAGCGAGGCGAGCTCACGCCGACTGCCGACACCAAACACGTCGCGGCGGCCGTGCAGATTAATTGGAACCAATAAGTACTTATCCCACCGTTTCATTTCAGATTGTAAGGCCTTACAATGTAGTACAGAGTACCACCGGTAGCTCAACAGTTACTCCAAACCCCAAACTGTACAATCTGTAAATCCCTGTACTAGGTTAGCATTCATCTTATCATCTATAATTAATTACAACAGCGAGACCAATAACTCATGTACAGTAAAAAACTAAACACCAAGAAATCACTCAGTCAGGACTCGGGAGTACGTACGTGTGTGCTATACAATGCACAGAGGGCGCGTTTCGCTTACACTCTACACCCATTTACGCACACGAAAAAACGTTACGTCAGCCCGGCAATATACACGCTACCGGGGAGCCACCGTGCCGGAGGGAATGCCGCTCTTGCCGCTGCCGCCGCCGGCGGAGGAGATGAAGAGAGCCCCCGTGGTCGTCGACGACGACACCGGCTCGGCCGTAAGCGAGGCCGAGGTGGCGGCCGACTGATCGGCGCCGTACTCCGGCAGGAGGTCCTCCCCCTCCGGCAGCGCGCTCCTCATTGCCTCCAGCTCCCTGACGACGTCCGCCATGGACGGCCTCGAGTCCGTCTCGTCCCTGCAGCACTTGACGGCCAGCGACGCGAACCTCGCCACGCATTCCGGCGGGCTCGCCGAGATCCGCTCGTCGATCACTCTGGTGATGTCGCCTGATTGGTAGGCCGTGTTTACCTGCAACAAGAAGTAGATGTCTTCATAAGTTTACAGGTCCTTGATGAGATGTATTTTGCACAGATTTTATTTTTTTTAGATAATGGATAAGAATCCGGCCTCTATACCCACAGCCACAAGTGGATATACACAGTCAAGATGCATTGTACAGATGGCTTGAACTTTGCACAAGGATCAGGTTGGAACTTGGAAACGTTTGTAATACCTCTCTGACAATGTTCTTGCCATGTTGGATTGGCTTCATCCCGGTCAATAGCTCTAAAAGCACGACGCCGAGGCTGTACACGTCGCTCTTGTCTGTCAGTTTGTGAGTTAGGAAGTACTCTGGATCAAGATAGCCCTGTCACCGAAAGGAAAAATGGATAGTTATGACCAGTTGTACCCTCTAGGCTAGTGAGTGGACTGAGAAATGTGGGATCATGGTGAGTTCAATGTTGCTAGGTGTAGTGGCACTTACTGGGGTACCCTTAACAACAGTGGAGATATGAGCCGGCATAGTTCCGTCAACGTCTGGTACTGGTGCAAGCCTTGAAAGACCAAAGTCTGCCACTTTCGCAACAAATTTGGAGTCCAGTAGGATATTGCTGGCCTTAACATCACGGTGAAATATAGGAGGATCTGCTTCGGTGTGTAGATAGAGGATTCCCTTTGCAGCACCCAGGGCAATATGTATTCTCTGGCTGAAGTTCAGAGGTCTTCTAGACTTGGCTGTGAAAAGTAGAATCCAGATTAGGTGCTTGGTGTCCAACACAAGTTTAAAACATGTATATTTATAAGCAAAAGATATCAATGATGTAAAATTTTAGTAGGCATTCTGGGATAAAAGTGCACAATGGATGTATGAACAAAAATTCATATACACTAAAACGTGTCAATTGTCACTTACCAGAAAGATGATCACGTAGAGTGCCATTTGGCATGAACTCATACACCAGCATCTGCAAAATACAATTCTATATGAACAACAAGTATTGCAGATCTCTTTTGTATATGGTTAATTTAGCAGATTTGAAGTGGCTGTGTTCAATCCCGAGTGTTGAGAACGTTTATCACAAGTTACAATTTGTAGAGCATATTCTACAAAGTAACTCAAAAGATTGAGAGGCACCTGTTCATCTTCTTCATCACAATAGCCAACCAGAGAAACCAAATTACGATGATGTAATCTTGATAACAGCTCTATTTCTGTGCAGAACTCCTTCGAACCCTGAAGAGAACCTTCGTGTGCCCGCTTGATTGCAACAGCTGTTCCATCAGCTAGATTTCCTTTATAAACTTTTCCATAACCCCCTTGACCAACTTGAGCTGAATCGTCAAAATCATTTGTTGCTGCAGCCATTTCTTCAAATGTGAAGCATCTCACACCATCAACCTTGACAGAATACCTCGAAAGTACTGCAAAGATGAAATATGTCTTTAGATACTTCAGCTTGAACTGTCTACTAAAAGCCTAAAGGTTTGCTTGCTACAGTATGATGACATTTCAGTCTTTCAAATTTTTTTTCACCTCTAAAAATCCTGATCTAATTTATTCAAGTGAGGTCATGGATGGAAGAAAGACGGCTTTAATTGTACTTCCAAGATTGTAAGGTGTGAAAACAGCTTCCTACAAAGTGATGCTCCTAGGCACAGTTGCTTCTGGTATTTCTTTTTCAGCATAGATTTCTGTTTTCCTAATAAAGTTGCTGCTATCTATGTAGCACACAGAAAGCTGTCTGCATAAGAAAAATGATGTCTTACATGACCGCCTAGATATAGTTCTACGCTTTGAACGTCTTCTCATTATAAATATTGTACAAAACACAGATCCTGCAATAGCAGCAACAATTGCCCCTGTCAAAATACCAGCTAATGCGCTCTTCTTTAAACCTGATGAGACCAAGTTTGGGAAATCTGCAAAACAAATCACCAAAAGATATAAAAATAAAGTCACAATATATCATAAAAATGGGAGGGATATTTCGTTGGCATAAAAAATGTATAGTTGCAAACTATAAATCAACAAGTTATATTCTTAATTTGAGGAATTATCCTTTCAGAGAAACTTCATAATAGTTTTTTTTTAATTGTCGTATGGTGCTTTTCACCATAGAATACCCCTGAGGAAATGCATATTGGATCATGGATCCTCTCTGGTCTCACGATTCATCTATCCTCCACTGAAATGCTGTGACAATTTGCCCTCTTAAAATAACCATGATAAACCTTCATGGCAAATATGTCAGGATAACCAAGACTGATTATGTTGTATGAGATAATTACTACTAGCATGTTCTCATATGAAAACCATAGAGCAGACAAAATCAAATTAGTATGTATCCTTTTTTTCTTGGCAAAACAATTGCACATATGATGCAACACATTTCAACTGGTAATTTATAATGGCATCTGATGGCGGAAAAAAAATTGTACATACCATCTGCATAGGAACCAAGCGTGAAGTTTAGAAGCTCATATGGACCAAATACATCTGATAGAGTAATCTCCCATGCGGCAAGTAGATGTCTGAGCCGCAAAACCTCAGATGTATTGAATAAACTTGTATTGTTTGGGAATAACTTCAAATGCATATTCAGCCTTGGACCAGCCTCCCATATGTACCGTTCAATGTATATTTGGTAATCAGCCAGGACCAACAGATGGGCTATGTTTTTCTCGAAGTCTTCTTTATAGGGCCGAAAATCTGAAATCCCTGGACTCTTCAGCCGAAATCCAACTCCCAGAGGCACACCGCAGAAACAAGGTAGGGGTGACGATGGATTGTATTCATATGTTTTATCCGTCGGGCACGGAGAACAGTTTATGCTAACTTGTGGTCCCAGTCCAGATGGAGCTTCGGTTACAGATGTGGGTTGGCAAAGACGAGCAGCTCGAGCTGGAGTAGAGTTTGTGCATACAGGGTTCCCAAAAAGCCTGCAGAAAATGAAGATGATGGTAATTGATTTTCTGTCAGGCTAGGAAAGATTCAATTGAAAAAACAAGTGTGATTCTTTTGGCCGAAAATTTTGAATCTGTATAACCTTAACATCTGCTAAATCATCTGTAATTAGACCAATGCTAGTAATCACCAAACTGTTCAAATGTTCAGTAATGATGATTTCACATTGCAAATAAACTCTGCAGCTGAACATCGGCTGTGCAAATGCTTGTGCAGATATTGCAAACTGATAAAGAAATATCTTCATGGTAAAAAACATACAGAATAGTGACGTCTTGTGGAGGCTCAAATGCAGCCGGAATAGTGTCAAGAGAATTATTCTGGAAGTCCCTGCATTATTTAAGTAATATACGTTACATATACATGTATTTCAATCAGAAAGCAGAGAGTAGAGTTGTGGAGTATCATACACAACAAGGCTTCGATTTGTCCCAAAAGTGATGTTACTCCAAATTGTCGATGGAACAGCACCATCTATGACATTTCCATTAATTGATCTGAAAAATAATCATATATTTCTAACATATAAGTAGCAGAATAGTACTGTCCAACAAACAACTTAAGTATCAGCAGAGAAAACATTGATTTATGATGGCAGGGCAGATTGGCAGTTTAGTATTAAAAGCATAGTTACCATGGAAGTAATATGTAAGGAGTTCAATATTTACTTACAGGAACTGAAGATTAGGCAGCCCCGATAAGCTTGATGGAATAGTTCCATTAAGAAAGTTATGTGACAAATCACTGTCAAGAACTAGAAATTAGCTTTTTAAAAAGAGAAAAAAACTGTGAAGAATCATTGCTCTTGTAAGACGACGTACATTGTAGTGACATTTGAAGCAAGTTTGTTAGTTGGTATAGATCCTGTCAGTTGGTTCCAGCTAAGATCCCTGAAATTACTTGCCAGAGTTAGCTAGTAAAAGTGTATACACCTCCTGAATTTTCTCACTCATTTTAAGACGAACCTTGTTGGGTGGAATTATGCACCCATGGCTACACCACCACATCAATGGTGCTTCTCATAATAAAAATAAAATGGGTGATATATTTGATCTGTACTTACAAATAGCCAAATTCAGGTATTCCACTCAGATCTGGAATGTCTCCTTGCAAACTGCAGTTCCTAAGACTCCTGGTAAAGTGAAAAGGGATACCTACTGAGCTTATTTATATCTTCATTGAGTTTAAGCATGATAGAGATCAAATATTGCCTTGTGATACCTGGAATTTAGATTTAAGTCTACAAAAATCATCTCTAGTAAACCTTATGTTGATAGGGTAAAAAGATTGATTTTTACTCATTTTGTTTTTCCTTTTGTCTTTTCCAGTAAGGAATTTTCTACCTGTCGCAAGCCTGAACATATCAAACTTTGAGAAAAGTTTGTTTACATTAATCAATTATATTGTGTGCCATGTTTATGTTTTCTATCTAAATTTGAGGTAGCCTATATACTTTCTAAAAATGTCAGTCCCCTGCATCTACCTCAAGTAGTAAGAAGAACAAAAGTATAATATGAACTTGCGAAGGAAAGAAGGTTGGACTCACAGCTTTAGAAGTGTTGATATGTTCTTGTATGAAGCAGGGATGGAACTCCCACTGAAGTTATTGTTATCAGCCTGACTTTAAGTAGCACAATAAAAGAATTGAATGTCACTAGCTAACAAGGTATAAAACAAATCTGAGTAGAAAGAGATGTTCTCAAACATAATGATCTATCTTTTAAGTAAAATAACAAAATCAAATTACCTTAGATTTTTATTTTATAGTTTTTCGATGATAGAATATACTCCCTCCGTTTCACAATGCAAGGGTTTTGACTTTTTTGCTTGCAACTTTTGACCATTCATCTTATTCAAAAATTTTATGAAAATATAAAAAATAAGTTATGCTTAAAGTAATTAATGATACTTTCATAATATTTTGAATAAGACAAATGGTCAAACGTTGCGAGCAAAAAAGTCAAAACACTTACATTATGAAACGGAGGTAGTAGTATTCTGGACGCTACATTAGAAGATGCAGAAAGTCAAACCTAGTTTTTGGTGGCTCTTAATATCATATGGTCAACAAATTTGCAGTACCACTTAATACTTCAAACATTTGCAACTAAAGTTTGTCATTTCGTCACCTTTTTTAGTCAAAGGAAGCTTTTATTGATCTCAGATGATTACATCAAGGCGATACAACCATACCGAGACCATTCCTGGCCTTTGCATAAGCTAAGATGCACACAGCCCAAAACCACACACGCGCACATAAAGTTTATTACAAATAAAGGCAGAACCTAGCTAAAATGAATCCTCAGTCTAGAGTCTAGACTGCCACCCATGCTCCCGGGTAAAAAACCCATGATGCTCTTATTTAATAGATATATCTCCAAAGAAAACAGGAGACATTCTGATGTTCTGTAATTCAATTTTTAAAAGCAACATTAGGGTGGAAAAAACAAACTTACAGTATTTTTAAAGTGCGAGTCTCTGCTAGTCCTGGAGGAAGAGGTCCAGACAAATTATTGTTGTCCACAAGGCTGTTGAGTTTGCAGTATAAGACCAAATAATTACACAACTCATGTCGCAACTTCACCGACAGAAAAAAGGTAAAAAACACAAGCGCAGTTCACTTACAGATGAAGGAGTTCAGGCAATCTGGACAATTCAGATGGGATTTGCCCGCTTAATGAGTTGTTGTTCATGTGACTGAAGGTAAAAGGAGAGTCAAGATTATAGTAGAACTTAAAATATGGAGCGGTGTCAGGAGGAAAGATCAAAATTTAAATTTTTTAATACTTACAAATGTCTCATGCTTGTCAAATTAGCAAATGATTTAGGTATTGGTCCCGATATTTCATTTTGGTCTATCTGTAATCTGTTCAAGTTCTGGAGATTGCCAATCTCATCTGGCAAAGAACCGGATAGCTGATTACCATTCAAAGTTCTGCAGAAGTTGTTGCGACAACAATCAACATTTTGTTGCATATGAGCACATGTTATGTATGCCATTCATACAAAGAAATTTACATAATCTCTGCAAAGAGGACTACAATTCTGTATTGTATATTTAATGCTTGCAAAACAGGTAACTAAAGTAACCCTCAAAATAAGATAGGGTGCATTTAACTAAGATACGCCAAAAGTCACCTTCTAATTCATGGCAACTTACATACAAAACTTTATAGTCCATACTTTTCCTTTGCAGATTTCACTGAAATTGAGCAGCTGGAACAAACTCTCAATAGTCTTATATTAGTTCTATACATAAAAGGGAAGCAATTTAAGCCTATGTTTTACACGTGGACATATGCCACAACTATTAACTATCTGCACATATCTCTAATACTACTATCAATTAGCAACCAATAGGGTCATTTAGTTGAAAGTATACCACAGAAAACCCAAAACTAATATTTACAGACCAAAACGAACTTCCAAAGTAAACCTTATTTTAGGCTATAGCTGGTATATATTCGTAAGATCCTATATGTCCAAAGCTTATTAGTATTAGCCCATTCACAGTACCTTGAGTTAAAAAAGGATAATTGGGTCTTTGTCTGTGTGTATATAAATACATGCTGACAATGAAGAAACCTTAGATTGCTAAACTTATGTGATTTTGCAAGATAAACAGTAATTAAGATGTGGTGTCCTGTGGAGTCATATGCACAATGAAAAGGGAGCACAAAAGGTTGGATTGCACAAATGAAACTTACATAAGCCTGAGTGTTGGGATATTCCCTATCTCTTTCGGGATGCTACCAGTCAAGTTGTTCCACATGAAATCCCTTGCAAAAGGGCAAAATGCAGCAGTTAGATAAAAAAGATGTTGGAAATGTAACAGCGAAAAAGCTTCACAAGCTTAAATGTGCAATAGGAATCAATCATGCAAGAAACAGTTCAAACGGGACAAGTTCAAGTCCTTTATGTCTCTGCTTATGATATTTTTGTAGGTCTCTTCATTCTTGTGAGTTAAATTATGTTACGTGCTTAATAAATCTTCACCACATGAAATGCAGAACCCCGCGTGGTATGATATTCTATACTCCTCTTTAAAGACTCTAGTGGTGGTGGCAGTGAATCTGCCACCACACTATAGCTTTTACAAATTGACCCTTCATATTTATGATATTACAGAATAGACCAATATTTAGCTAAATTAAGTGGATAGCAAGTGATAATAATATAGTTGACAAAAATACTTTTTATTTATAGCATATATTTTGTTTTATCCATAGCAAAGCATGGGTACTTTGCTAGTATCTTTAAATTCAGTTAACAATTTCAGTTCTCTATCAAGATAGTACTTACAATGTTTTCAATTGGGATAGGAGACCGATCTCTGGTGCCAAAGTCCCAGAAAGATTCATCTTAAATAACTGCCTACATCCATAAAAAGTATGCAATTTCAAGAGACAAAATCAGCATGATATTGGCAATCCAATTATCAAATTACATGTCATACAGAATGGACAGAAGTAAACAACATATAGACTTTCATTAGGGAATGACCCCGACTTTGACCAGAACATGGAAATTGCAACTTGGGACTGCAAAAGTAACTAGGAGGTATGTGTCATTGATGATAGTGAACACAATGGGAATTTAAATTATTCCCTATCAAGACCGAGGTATTCATTCAAAAATAAAAACAGACTCAAGATGTTATACTTAACACAGCGAAATGATTCGATTAGAACTTAACATTCTATAAGTTCCAAAAAACATGTTGACTAGACATAAAATACTGAAAAGGGGACACTCGATACTTTTTGTGGAATGACTAACTTTGTATTTTGTCTGTTATACTATGGTTTGTGAGTACCCGATTGTTTCGTGGTTATATTCTTCAGCAGAGGGCTTGCAAGTACTTGGAAAGAACACACCACCACTTACCAATGGAAAAAAGAGAAAGAAAAGTAAGATGTATATAATAAAGAAGGTTGAGGTCTTATCATACAATTCTGTTACATGAAGAATATTATTGATCGGTATCTTGTCACAGGAGACTCCAGTCCAGCGTGATGTGCATGGATCTCCACTATTCCAGCTCTTAAGATTATTCATCGGGTCAATTAATCTGTCTTTGATAGCGCTGAGAGCGTTTACTGCACGTAAGAGGGAAGCCATTCAATTCACAGCAGTTCTAAAAACTGTAGTATCTGAGGAGTGCAGGACGATGTTATTATTTAAACTAAGCATCACATATATCAGTAACAACTGTATTCGCCCCCAAAAAATATCAGTAACAACAAGAAATATTGATTGAATTATGACTATTCTCTTTCATTGCATAGCATTCTTGAGATTATATATATATAAAACTATTCCCGAGACACTCTTTGGAAGGACTACTAGGAACAGGAAGCAACCCCTTCAAATAATTACTACTATTCTACTTCTCTAACAAAGTATCCCAACAAAAACCAAACTCCAGTCCTGCCATCTTAACTAATAAAATGCTATGCAATTGTCAGGCAGTTGCAATTAAGATTAAGCAAAACCTGCTATATTGTGAACTTTTAAAATTACTACATAAATATAAAAGGGTTACGGGTGTGACAACAACGAGTGTGCAGCAATTAATAGCATAACAAGCATTGTAGGAATGGACAAATTCAAAACAGGCTGATATGGGGGGAACAAGACTTTCAAGATACTTTCAAAACATATCAATACACACACAAAAAATTCTGCCCACATCCACACAGACGGGACATGCATAATTGAAAGCTTAAAGCCAACTCTGTTCATTTAAATGCCTGGCTCCAAAATTAAACAGAAAGCAAGCAAGCAAATGCAGTCGCACATATCCTACTTGAGATTAGTATATTACCTTCGGCAGGGTCAGTACGCTGTCCCCTTACGTCATTTACATGGCAAATGCACAGAACAACCACGATCATCGCACTCCAAAAACCTCCGAAATTCGCCATGTCTGTACAAGAGAATCAGGAGAAACTTATCATCCCTGCACTATCCAGACATCCAGCATGATTGCTAGCATTCTAACTTTCTAATATCATAACCAAAACCAACCCTTATGAGGGATCATTCTAATGATCGATTAGTCCAAAATGGAGGCGCTTATCCTTCCCACAGAAGAACAGTATACTAGGTGTGAAACCGTGCCAACTCCATATGATTCTTAACACGTCTGACCTAACTATATTGCGTTCAAACCAACGACCCCTGGAGAAAATATGGCCCGGAGCAGTCAGAATCAACTCTCCTCTTGACTAGGGGAAATCAGAAAAGTAAACGAGCTTGCAAGTTACTCCAACTCCACAGAAGGTGAAAACAACTTATTAACATTGACAGAAGGAGCCATCACAACCAAAAAACTGCGACCTTCCAACTAAACCTGCAGATGGTACGGCTCCGACACAGTACACAGAGCACACAAGGTTCAGGCTACCAATACTTGTCAGTATTAGGTAAAATTTTACGGCGACAAACAAGCACTTTTCAGCATACCTTCTCTCTCGACTATCTTCACCAAAAGAACAATTTTTCATAACTGAAAGATGCAAATACAAAGAAAAGAAGGGAAGAGACGAAGAAGACCAAGAAGCCAGGCGAACAACAAAAGGGGGAAATTTACAATGCTTTTTTATCAGATAATAAAAAAAACTATAATCAGAAATTAAATTTCAATCGAATTATACAAAACAAGAAAATCGAGCTCGCGCCAATAGACCCAACAAATCCTGAAACAGAGCAGCCGAATCGGCAACAGGGGGAAACTCAAGAAAAACTCCCCAACCAGAAGACAAAGTTCACCTGCAAACGCAGACGGCCGCTCGAATCCAAACAGCAATTTAGCAGCTCAATCCAAGAGCAGCAGACGACGAAGCGCCCAGCCGGCGATTGCCCTCAGCAACTCGACTCGACGCCAGGCGAGAAGGGGACAGGGGACCCTCTGCCACAGCGACAAACCTCGGGGACATATACTGCTGCTCCCTTCCGCAACTTTTTAGCCCTTGCGTTCGTGTCGCATTCACCAGCTCACGCGGCTCTCCCGTCCCACCGCGGTTGCAGCGGCGAGGCGAGGCGAGCTGGGGTGCGTTGGGTTGGTGGGGCTTTGAACAGGAGAAGGGGGGGAGAAGAGGAAGAAAAGGGGGATTTGCGAATCCGGGAGCTATATATAAATGGCGCGGAAAATACTTAGATTAGTAAAGCCCATTAGCCTTTCGCGCCATATTTTATTCGGTTAAAATTGCAGCTAGGTCCTAAGGGAATACACTATTTGCGCATTGGGTCCTTGCACTCGTGTGAACGAACGGACTGGAAGGAAGCGAGGAGGAAAGGTGTTCGCCGCGGTTCAACCATAGGCGACCTCGCTCGCTTCGTGCGGGCGACTAGTCGCCGATGGTATCCTCCACTGGCACGGAGGCCCCACGTGTCAGTTCTCAGGTCAGACTTTTTTATAAGGAAAAAAATATTTTTGAGGAAATCATTGCGGGGAATATTTGCAGAGAAGAGTGAACTGGCTTGGTTGTTTATACTGTTTGGTGAGATGGTGGAATTGATGGTTTGGTTGGTACTTCCAGTGATACTTTGGATTGTTCTGCGCTTTGGGTGTGTTGACCTTAAAATGCATAGTAATCGTTTTGTAATTTAGTAAGAATTATATAAAAACTGCGCAAGAGAATTTTAAGATCATGAATAGTACTAATTAACATGATGATTGTAAACAGCCGTCACTATCACGTAACAGACAGCATAAATGCATAACAGATATATGATGACTTTGTTCCTAGCATTATACGTAGTACAGACAGATGGGATCAAGCACAAGCATAAAGTACAGGATTAGGATAATTCATTTGTGACATAAGTACTTAATCAACTGTCTAGGTTGAGGGTTCGGCTGAAAACGTCCTAGCTCTGAATTAATCAACACTCTCAATATCCTTCTGCATATTGAGCTTTTTTTTGAGAGAGAGGGCATATTGAGCTAATTGAAACTACAACAAGCCAAACAAATTTAGAGGTCAATGATTTGACCGGAGACTTACTTCTTTACCTAATTTCCTAAACCAATTAAACATGCGGCTATCTCATTAATTTCTGTGGTTTACCAAGCTGTGCTCAATTTGACACTGTTCAACTGCATTTGACACTGTCCAAGTGAAAATTAAACAAGTAGACTGTTTCTCCAACAACTTTGTGAAATGACTGCACTATGAAAACTGTCTATGATTCATACCAAACAACTCGGGACTTTTCTGATAAGCATCCGCTAGTTCCATACCAAGTGGTAATAAGATGGTCTAGAGGATTATATTATGTCCACGCGGCTCATTAGTAAACCCAAAAAAACAGGAGCCGACTAACAAAGTCAGAGAGGCACAAAGCTGTATTTTTCAACTTCGGTTGAATGTGACAGAAAAAGAAATTGCCGGCCACACTGTTCGGCTTTTTCATTTTTTTAAAACCATATCGAAATGCTTGCCATTGATCAGTCCAAGATAATGACACTTCTGTCTGCAAGGATGATACTTTGACAATGCGAGGCTGCACACTTAATTGTCTGCAAGGAATTCAGGAACCTTGACATACCAACAACACTATTAGTACCGGTCCTATTCAGTTTACGGAGGTCATGAACAGTGACCATATGATGACATAATGATGAGGTGGTGGTGTTGTTCGTCTGTTCGATGCTCCCACGGTTTTCTGAGGATAAGATTGGTCAGTGGTCATGTTCAGACTTCAGAGTATCTGAATTGAAGTGTTCTAGTTCCGTACGCAGAAATTGAGGTGTTCTTTTTTAAAGGTCGTTTTGACTTGTTTTGTAAATAAATTTTACTTCTTCTCTATTAATATATACGAGACAAAGCTTTTGCCGTCCTTTTAAAAATAAATTGAAGTGTTCTAGTTCCGTCCGCAGAAAATATACGTATTTTTAGTGTTTCTCAGTACTCCCTCCGGATTTAAATAGATGACATTGGTCCAACGTTATTTAAAAAAAATAGGGAGAGAGTATAAGTTGGAATTATATTATATACTACTGGCTTGCAACATCTTGTCCTGAAAACCTTACAGATGTTCAGAAGAGTAGCTTGGAAGATCTTTGCCATGCCTTAGACAATTTTTCATTTCATTTTCATGGTGCAGAGTTGATAACAACCGTGTAGAATAAAACAAGATTATAGGTCAATTTTTCATCAGTACTCAAGATGGATGCTTGTGTGTTTCGTTGCAGCTTCTGGATGGTCCTGGTTGGTTAACTTGCCTCAACTGCTTGATATCTTCAGGGAAATTAGTATGCTTCTGAAACCCATCTGTTCTTGCAGAGACCAGCTATTCCATTTTCACTTGCGAAGCTTCTTTAGAAAAGATGATCGCTTGCTAGGATCCAACCTTTCGCTGATTGGTACGTACAACCAACAACACAACACGCTCCTGACTAACCTGCGAAAACAGCGCGCGATGGATAACCATAACGTTTTTTTTAGACAATGAATTTAAAACACAACCTCTACACCCAACATGGATGTACATGGCCAAGGATAACCATAAGATGGGAGTGCTTAATCGCTTTAGATCTGTCAAAGAGCACGCAAGTTTGACTGCAGATTGCAGCTTCACACCGACGATAGTAAAAGTGCAAACTTTACTAGTTTTGTAAGTGGATTTCGGTATCTTTCACCTCTTCTCTTTTTCTTGCAGTGATGATACACAGTGCTGTTGCATATATTCTAAACAGAAAAATACAGTAAAGAACAGATTTATCCTCCAAAATAGGCAATACGCCCAAGAGGACGGTTCTGAAGATGATTTTACTATCTGATAATATGTGGTGATGATATTATCAGATCATTGTCACCATAGAAAGTAGCTTGGAAATTGAAGGTAGGGAACAGAGGAAGACTGTGCCACTCTCACTTTTAAACGTCCACGACACGGGGTGGGTCTGATGCTGATGTTCTCTCTCTTTTTTTCAGCATTGTTTTATAGAGCAGTTTAGTGCTAAACCGCTGATAGCTGAATGGGATCATACCAGCGCAACAAAAGTTCACACTTGCCATGCCATTTGCCATATAGCCATCTGCAAAGTCAGTAACTGTAGCTTTCAGTTAAGAGGAATCATCACCCTTTTAAATACTTGATGTAAACGGCAAACTAAGTACTAAGTATTAGTTTACACAGACACAGGATCTGTACTTCTGATGATCTGACACGGACATCTGAGATATTCAGATGTATGTGCAATGGTGTTTGCATTGGATTTTCTCTCTACTTTGTATTTTTGTAATATACTGCAGAGTAAGTGTCCTGTTTCTACGAGGTTAAATGCTACATGAACAATTGCGTTGTCATGCCCAGTAAAACAGAAGGCACGAGGCACCATATGCTTCTCTCTTTCTAAATAAATAAAAAGATAATCGCAGGTTCTAAATTTTGCTCCCATGTTGTAAAGCCTGTTGAGATGAATAGAATTCCATTCTGAAGTGCATCATCTACGAAATATCCGTTGCTAAATGAGCCTAAACTCCTAAAGGCTGCGCCTTGGTTGTCTGCAGAAAACATAGGCCGCTTTTAGATCCTAAAATTTTTGGGTCAAAAATACCACATCAATGTTTGGACACATATTTGATGTATTAAACATAGACTAATAACAAAACAAATTACATATTCTAACTGTATACTCCGAGACGAATCTTTTGAGCCTAATTAATCTATCATTAGTACATGTTGGTTACTGTAGCACTTATGGCTAATCATGACGTAATTAGGTTCAAAAGATTTGTCTCATAGTGCACAATCGGAATATGTAATTTATTTTGTTATTAATCTACGTTTAATACGTCAAATATGTGTCCAAACATTGATGTGATATTTTTGATTAAAAAATTTTAGGATCTAAAATGTAGACATAGTGCGATCCTCAGTATATGGAAGCCTGAACCAGTTCCTCTGGACCATGAGTGCTCTTCCAATCCATTGATTCCCAGATTTTGGGAATCTTCCAAGACCACACTCTACAGAATAATCACCTTTCTAATATATCCATCTGAGCTTCAGAGCTTCAATCAAAATATAAACAAAACGAAGAAGAAGTTCAATACTTCAGTACATCAGCATAACAAGGATGTTGCGAATCTGCATTGTCCATGACAATTTGCTATCTGCAAACACTTAAACGGACCTTTAGGTCATCTTCTTGCACACGGCTCTTGCTCTTCAGTTCTTCATGTGGAGGAGGTCGTCGATGGGCCGGGGTGGCGGAGGCGGCATGGTGCAAAACTTGGCAACTGCTGGCGATTATCCAGGAGTGGAACTAGGCTTAGGGCAACTAGGGCCCATGCCTCACTCGTGGCCATCTAATAGTGAAGGAGTACAGGTATATTTCTCAAATATTTAGGTCCAGCCTTACTCATTTGGGCCGTCAGCCTCACCATTAGCCACTTGGGCTTTCAACTCCCGAGGCCCAGCAACGCCCCACACGGCCACGCGCACTCAGCCGGCCCAATAGGCCTATTAGCGCTTGAAGGCCTGGAAGGCCCGAACAAACCCTAGCCAGGCATTTCTCTCTGACTCTCTCCATCGCTCTCTCTCTCAAACTCACAGCGGGCGGCGGCGCAGGTGTGGGACGTGGCGCGGCGGTAGAGACACGGGGTGCAGGCGTGCGGCGGCGCAGCCTGCTGGCTGCAGGCCAGTGGGGACGCAAGCGCGCAGCAGCCGGTGCAGGCTGCAGAGGCGCGCAGCGGTCGGCGGGGGCGCGGGCACGTGGCAGTTGGCAGGAACATGGGCGCGCGGCGGCGTAGCAGCAGCCACCAGCCGGCAGCGGCGGCGTGCGTTGGCAGCGACGCGCCGACTCACATTGGTGATGACCCCTTTCTCGTCTCCCCAAATCAAGGTCATTCTCAATCTCACTTTGATCCTGGGTCCTAATTTGCTATTTTTTAGCAATCAGTGAATTAGAAATTTGTTTTAATTCCTAAACAAAGAGGAGAGCAGATCAATAATATGTTACATTGAGGTTTTGGAGGGATGTCATGCGCTGCTTTTGATTCTAATTTCATATGATTTTGGTCCAAATTTTGCTCATATTTGGTAAATCTGTTCCAAATTTGAGAAAAATTCCTCTCCAAAATCCAAATATTGTCCATTTCGGTGGATCCCGAAATTTTTCTTCAATTGAATTCAAAAACTATGGGTATGCTAATGAAACTTTAGTTATGTCTTGAATTTTCTTTCGTATACTTCGGTGTATAAACATTCATGGGTATTTTTACCCTTTAATTTGAGCCCTAGGCATGTGGAGATCCTGGTTCCGCCACTGCGATTATCCACTGGGCCCACATGACGGCGAAATTAGTCGCGATGATTGCCGCCGACCGCCGCGACGAATGGAGTCAGTGCGCCGTCGCTGGCGACGAGAAACGGCGTGGCGGGCCCGCTAGGTCGCAACGGATGCTCGCAATTATGGCCATTCGATTAGCTGCGCCTGCAGCCCACAGGCGCACGATGCGTCGTGCCATGTGCTCGCGTAGTCGCGTGGGCTGGGGCTTTTCATGGGCTATATGGGCCTGATATGTAGATAAAACGATTTTTTAAGAACTGTAAAACGATTTTTTGAATTATTTTCCTATATGAAGTAATTAAGAAGTAAGTTCAAAAAAAAAGAAGTGGTTAAGAAGTAAGAACAGAATAAAAGTTATCAAAAGTTTGTATTTGACACGTGTTCTTAATGGATTTTAATTTTTTGTATGGAATTTGAATAGGCTAGTGTCCCCGATGGCGACATTTTTTTGTGGTAATCAAGCTTTCATTCAATTAACTAGCATCAGTAGCATCATGTTGTAAAGCACACATAAGAAAGCTAGGCGGCATCACATGCCAAACACAACTAAATCTAGCAGAAAAAGAGTACTTAGCACACAGATGGGCAGCAGTGTTAGCATCTCTTCTAACGTGTTGCAAGCTAAACTCCTAGAAGCCCAAAGCTAGATCAGCCATATCCTGTAAGGTTACAACGATCTCCGAACGTTGATTGTGCCGATTTTCCCACAACAACACCAACCGGCTGGAGTCCGTCTCCAGGGCAACCTTGCTGCATCCAGCACGACGGGCCAACTGTAGTCCGTCCCAGCATGCTTCAGCCTCCACAACCAAAACCGACGAAGCAGAAGGCAGCCATCTCGATTCCGCAGCAACGAAAAAACCATCAGATCGACGAAGAACAGTACCAGTCGCACCTGAGGAATCGTTTTCATGAAAACTCCCGTCGCAGTTTATCTTAACCACCTCAACAGGCGGCCGCCTCCAAACTAAGGTTTTGGTTGCACAGGGGTGCCCCCATGTCTATCAATAAAGATTAAAAGGTATCTAAAATTCATCGAACGACAACCCGAACATCAATAGTGTGGAGGATACGGGTACCGAGTATCCACTCGAATTAGTATAGGCTTACAAGGAGGATGTGTTCTATAAGTATAATACATGAAAAGTATTAAAGCCCGGCTCATCAATGTCTTGTTTCCCACGGCGTAATCTAAGAAGATATGATCGAAGACACTAGATATGGCATGACCCAAGTCGTAGATACGACTTGGAGGTTATATTTGTTAAGAGATAACACCCGAGTGGGCCTTGCTTTGTGTCCTACGGCAATCGTCCGGATAAGATCATGTAATAGAATAAGGAAATCCTAAACCGCATAGGGCTAGCTTACCTTAGATGTCTCGACCTCCTATCTCTATATAAATGCTATACATGATACAAACTCGACGGAATACATCCACCAGACTGGATTAGGGTTATTACTCAATCGGAGGGCTTGAACCAGTATAAACTCTCGTGTTACGTCGCCATCTTATTTTTCAAGTTCGTGCGTAGCCCTATAGGTTTTATTGTCGATCTAAAACACCGACAAATAGGGCTCTTGCCATGATGCCGATCGTTCCTCGCTTGCCACAGCAACCACATTCGACAAAGAATAATATTCCGGTCCAGCTCCTTGCAAAATCTGTCATCCAGGATATGAGATCTTTTACGGTGCTTGGGATTCATTTCAACCATTGATCGCTTATAATCTAACGTGGTAGGATAAAAGGTACTGATTAGAAGGTATAAAAACATGGGCCAAGGTACTTAAAAATGTGGGTCAGGTATAAACTTCAAGATTAAGTGGAAGGTCATATCAGTAATTTCCAATCCATGTGATTAAGGGAAAATCTGTATTATCCCTTGCTGTTGCTGGAGAACGTTGTAGAGCACCGCTCGTCGACGCAGGCCTCGCACGCGTTGGCCACCTCGCCGCTGTCAGACACTGTGATCTCGTACCTGGCCAATCTCGCATAACTTGTGCAGCGGCGGCTTCACCTCGCCGGCGTTCCCCACAAGCTCGCAATCTACGAACCGCCTTGGTACGGACACGTACTGGACCGGCGCCCAGCTTGCGGTTGAGGCAGAGCAACCTGTGCATCTCGTCGTGGACTCCGCCCTTTCGACTGCGTCGTCAGCATGATCGATAACGAGAAGAAGTGGCATGCCAACGGCGCCAGAAGCAGCAAGTGTTCCTGAAGGCGACTCCTAACCTCGAAGCCTGATCCGATTTTCCATCGTAAAACCGGCGCCGGTGGCCGGGCCGGACCTCGTCGCCGTCCTATTTCTTACTACTAAGCAAATAACGACTCACTTCAGGGAACAATTACTAAACTACCCTAGTTAGTGCTAATTTCAATTTCTAATTTATCCTTTTCAATTAACGGTGGATACTGATTGGCTTGGAAGGTACAGCACCATAAAAGGTCTCCCAGGATATTAGTCGCCCACGTCAATGGGCACAGAACCGGAAGTTTAACCCCTAAACTCTCCTTCAGTACAACCCAAAAATTCTTAGCTATGGTGCATTCGATCAACGCGTGGTAGGACGTCTCCTCTCAAGCTCCACAAACATCACAATGAGCAGTTCGGGAAATATGCCTTCGACACATATTAGCTTGACACGACATGTAATCATTAGAACCCTCCACCAAAAGACACATACCTTCCGCGGAATCTTTAGGCTGTGTTCGGTAGAGGCAAAAACAAAACAAAACAAAACAGTAACCTTCTCAAACACACAGTAGAAATGCTATAACGTGCGCACACAAAACGAAGTGCTAAATCGTATGTGTTTTGAAAAAATTTTCTACACGAAAGTTATTTAGAAAATTCAAATTAATCTATTTTTCAATTTTAAAATCATTAATAATCAATTAATCACGCGCTAATACTGTTTATCGTTTTACATGCGGTACCGTTTTTTCTGTTAACAGAAGAACGAAGCCTTAGAGGTTGTTTGGATCCAGTGATTTTTTTCCAGTTCACGTCACATTAGATGTTTGCACGTCAATTAAAAGTATTAAATATATACTGATAATAAAACTAATTGCATAAATAAATGCTAATTCGCGAGATGATTTTTTTAAACCTAATTAATCTACGATTAGCAAATGTTTACTGTAGCATCACATTCACTAATTATGGATTAATTAGGCTCAATAGATTCGTCTCGCGAAATAGACTGAAATATAATGTGGGTTTTATTAATAGTCTATATTTAACACTTCTAATTAGTGTCCAAACATTCGATGTGATATAGACTTAAAAAAAAATCCCTGTATCCAAACATGTCTCTAAGTTTCCAAAGCTTAGACCACTAGGAATGGCGACATTGGCGAGTGCCACTGAGGATACCGTGGACAGCAGGGCAGCAGGCGACACGGATGGCCGTTGCAAATCCATCAGCAGTAGCAAAATTGATGATTGGCCGTCGTGTCCATATAGTCCGTTGGATTAGAGTCGTCGACTGGACCGGATCAAACAAGAATTGGAGTGAACTGGATTCACAGGCCCATATAGGCCCACTGACATGTCAACGCCGGAGTGCCAAGCTGAGCTCCGCGCCGGCACGAACGACCGAGCACCACCGGATGTTCTTGACAACACATCTTCCCTCCCGAAGACTCCAATCTCGTGGAAGGCTGTCATCGGTTGCTGTTTGCTGTAGCTGATCAGCCGTATTTGGCTGTTTCTTTTCAGCAAAATAAGCCAATGACTACTAATTTACTATTCACACTAGTTGTTGAATAAGACAAACGATTAGCTTCAGCTGATCTGCCTGATTTTAAGCAGCAAACCGATGACAGCCGAAATCTGCGCATCATCGTACGGCGTCCCATCTTCGACCACACCAACACATCAGTTTTTCCCATGGAGTAGAACACGCTGGCGCACGGCGCATGGTACGTGTGGGTGTGGCACGATAACGCATGGATTCATCCCGGGAGCAGATACGACCTCTCATAATTTAATTTAAGACGCTTTAATTTTTTCTTATAACATTTTTGTCTTCTTTAAAAATGAGTATAACTATAAAAATAAATCATGTTTATATACTTTTGATGACTAAATAGGTAAAAAATTATGTTTTTATGTTTTTAAATAAAATGAATGATCAAACATTATAAATAAAAAATTAAAATATTTTAATTACAAAACGTAGAAAGTACTAGCTTGGGCAGACAGACCACCGAAGCCCGGGGTCCGGCCGGCCACGCACGGCGACATAATGCAAACTCGCGATAAGATGGAACGGCATGCGACAGCTAGCGAGCGAGTACGTCAGTAAGTGCATGTTGCATACGACGACGACGACGTTCATGTGTGCTAGTAGCTCATTGCTGGATGCGTGCATGCATCAATGCAATGTGGCCGTGCTTCACGAGAGGGCTCTGAACCTAGTAAATGAAAAGCTCGCGATCGATCGATCGATCGCGGCATTAATGACCATTATAACCGGTCGTTGGTCTATACCTGCCTGCTCTTAAGTCCTTAATTAATTAATCCAACAAACGTACAAAACGGGGCTCCTGTAGCTCGAATGCGCGATAGAGACAAATATGCAAGTAAAGTAACCACTCGTACACAGTCGCATGCATATATATATACGTCCAGTTCCTCGGTTCTTCGGAGGTTGGCGACCGCGACTGTGCGCGCGCAACTCAGCTCGCCGACGATGGTGCCGATGCCGACGCGTGCGCGGCGCGCGGGAGAAGAGATCGACGACGACGAGACACGTTTGTACTGTTCGTGCCTCGTGACGCGGCAGCTACCTATCGATCGATCGCCACCGCCCAACTAACCGTGCGCGCGCGCGCGCGTCGGTGCGTCAGTGCGTGCGCCCGCCGACTCGTTCCTGTTAAGCCGTGGACACGTATTATCCAACCAGCTGAGCTAGCCGGATATGCAACATGGAGAACTGAGCGCGCGCCCTGCGTCTCAGCACGTTCTGTCCTGGTCAGTTTGGCTTGCTTCCGTGCCAGGAAGAGGATCACGATGTGGTACCAAATGCGCAATTTTTACATGAGTATCGTGCAGCATGTGTTCGTGTCATTTGAGTTTTATTATAACAATTCCATTCATGCAACTGAACTAGTACTTACTACCCATTTTGTTGCGTGGGGACCAACCGGTTTAGAGTATAAACCTAAACAATTAGACCGTGCGTCGTGTTTGACTAGGGGATAATGACAGGCTTGATTTTGTTTTTTATTTTTGAAGGATAGCAGTACTTGATTTTGGTTATGAAAACACCTGAACCGCCAGCCCGCTCGGACCAGTGATCTACCCCAACATCCCAACTTTGACCGGGCCTTGAGGCTATGACACGTGGTCCCCTTCGGCCATATTTGACCAACTGACAACTGGGCCCGAGCACGTTCTCTCCCCCACTCGCCATCGTGATGCGACGCAACAAGCCCGACACGTTTCCTCTATCGGAGCAACGTCGCCGCCGACTTTTCCAGACTTACCGCCTATTCTAATCCCCAATCAAATCCTATATCTCACCCCAAAACTCAGCCCGTACCCCACTGACAACCGGGCCCATGCACACCTTGGACCCCACACGTGAAAAATCGAGTGAGCCCGGTGTATTTACCGCGCAGCGATTCGAAAGCGAAAGGTGCAAAAAAATATTAAAAAAAGGAAAAGAGGGAAAAATTCACCGGCGCGTCGCACACGCATCCGTCTTTCTCTTCTTCCCTCCCACTTCCCCCGCCTCTTCTCTCCTCGCGGTTTTCTCCTCCCGCTGAACCCATCGCCGCAAGCGAAGGCCAGGAGAACTCGCGACCGAAGCTTCTAGAAGCGTCGCGTCGGCGGCGTGGGAAGGAGGGCGAGGCCGGGGGACCTCTCCTCCTTCATCGCTCCAGATCCCGCGCGGCGGACTCTCCGGTTCCCCTCGCGGCGGCGCCGCTTCGACGGAGAGGTAAAGCTGATAGAAGCGTTAGAATGCTATCGAGTTCGGTGGTTTGCGCTCGAGTGTGCGAGTGGTGGATTTTTTTGGGGGGCTAATCTGGTTTGCGATTGCAGGTATCGATTTGGTTGGAGGGTTTTTGGAGTCTGAGGTAGGGTTCAGATGGAGGACTTGCTCGACACAGAAATTGGGAAGCATGACTACGACTGGTAATTGACTAGATTCTCTTACTTGTTGATTTTTTGTATTTTGTGTGTGGTTTCATGTCTGTTTTAATTGGTGAACAGTTGTTCTAAGTTGGGTGAGCTCGTGTCAATGGTGCGTTTCGAAACAATTTTGGGGGCGTTTTATTGGTTATACTTGGGCGACTTTATACTTGAAGTGCTCGCGGTTAGGTGAACGGATGTTGCTTGTTTATCCGACGAATCAGTGGTGTCATCCAACTTCTAAGAAATAATTGATTACACATATTTGGGATGTGCTGAATGAGATTGTTTCTGGTTTTAAGATTAGCCAGGTAGGGATACAACTTGGTTTAGTTAGGGAATTAGTTGGTTTGATAACAAAAACAAGTGGGTAACTGTATAGTTTGGTCTGTGGGCTCCTTCGTAGCTAGAAGAGCCAAAATTTTGGATCTCGTGTACTCCTTTTTCTTAATTGAATTAAAAAATTAATACAGCTAAAGGAAATTGGCAGACAAACAGCATTGCTAACTTTAGGATGTCATAAATTAGCTCATGTTGTAACAGAATTTCAATAGTTCAAATGAATCCTGTAACTCTTTTCTGAAAACGACTTATAGAAACTTAAAACACCGGCAGCATTGGGAACTACATATGGCCAAACATTTCAATGCAAGTTTAGTTGAAATAATTGTTGCCACATTTTTGTTGACTTTCATCACATTCCAGTTGGTGACAAGGTTGATTTGGATGTCACTCTAATGAGCTTGCCACAAAACAGGAGTGCTTTGTGTCTCAAAGCATATGGTGTTTATTTATATTTATGTGTCTTCTGTTCCAAGACCAACTTATCTAATTTTTACTGGTCTTGTACCATGGCTTGCATAACATTTGGAATATTTCTTCAGGCTGTTGACTCCTCCAGGATCACCCCATGCTCCTGCATTGGAGGTTGTGGAGAAAGCTCCATCACCAAATGTGCCTAAACACACTACAACTAGATCATCCTCAACTACTAGAGCATCAAGGGTTTGTGCTAATTTCAACATATTATTTCTTACATCAATTGTTTCAAGATTCTTTTGTACAAGCAGTCGGGATTTTTTGTTCCAAGTGCATACTATTCAATGCCTCATTAGCATTTGAATTTGGATGAGAAGTACTATGACTCAGAACTGGAAAGGATTTTTGAAGTTTGAACACCCTACCATGCGTTGCCCACCGAAATAAATTAGTTGAAAGAAAATTACATTTGTTGGTCTCTTTTAAACCCAAATTTTGTGTGTACCTTTTCAAATCATAATTGCCAGCTCCTTTCCTAGGCTGCTGAGCTTAATATTTTCCCCACATTGCCGGCCTAGCTACACGAACAACACTTCTTTAAACGGTTCTTTATGCAACAATAGTAGAAAAAAAATATTAGAATGCCAATCTTAAGTTGTATACAAAAGGAGTTGGCTTGATGAACCACACAGTCCGTCGTTATCATTGGATGTCGAAAACAAACACTGTCGTCAGTGCTACCGTGACTTGCTAGTATTATTAGGTTGTTTTCATGCAAATTTGGAGTATTTCACATTATTACTTGTTTGCTCAATGCTTGTATTCCTAGTGACACTAGTCACTAGACACTGCAAGTGTACAATCTGCACTAGCAAGTAATATGTTTTCCACTACAATTACTGGAATGTGTTTTTGGGTAGCAATCAAGTTCCATCTAGTTAGTAATGTAATTTGCAATAATATTGCACCACTTCTCATCTAACGATTGGAACATGCTTAGCTGTATGACTTGCTTCTTGATATCTACTATCTGGTCATCCATCCATGTGTTGATGTTCATAACTTCGTAATTAACAGAACTCTATTGCATATTTATTGCAGCTTTCCACTTCTGAAACAGAGAATGGGCATTCCATAGTACCTATTAGGCCAGCACGGAGTAACTCTGTTTCTCGCCCTTCAATCCAATCAACTCTTATTTCCAGCAACAACAGGTCATCAGTTCCCAATGCAAGCATTTCCTCTGTCTGTTCGCGACCTACAACCCCAAGCAAGAGGACTAGCACTATTCCTTCATCAAAGCCATCAATTCTAGCTTCACGTCAAGTACCAACGCGGCCCTCTACTCCAACTAAAACCCGTCCATCTACTCCAGTCAAAACAACTCGGCCATCTACTCCGGTAAAAACAACTCGGCCATCTACTCCAGTAAAAACAACTCGGCCATCTACTCCAGTTAAAACTAGACCTTCTGTACCCAACTCTACGTCCACCTTAACTATTGCCAAAACCACATCTGCACAAAACTCAAGGCCATCAACTCCAACCTCTAGGCCTCGTATCATGTCCAATTCATCTTCAAGCACAACTTCTGCTGCAAGTCGTCCCAGTTCATCCTCTGGAAGATCTACTGTGATTAGTCGCACCTCCTCTTCCACAAGTACAGTTCCTTCAGTTAGCCGTTCCAGCTCTCGTTCATCTACACCTACGCGTCAGCCTATCACACGTCCATCAGCCCCATCGGCTGGCTACTCACCTTCTGCTGGGAGGATATTTGGCAGCAATAACATAACATCCACTGGGCGGCCTGTAACCAGTAATGGTCGAAATTCAGCACCTTCTTCAGCACCATCATCCCGTCCAAGTTCCCCAAGTCGACCTGTCCGACCTCCAGTCAGGCCATTAGATATTCCAGATTTCCCGAGTGAAACTCCACCAAACTTAAGGACTAAGCTACCGCAGCGGCCACTATCTGCTGGCAGAGCACGCCCAGGAGTGGGTTTGGGACCCAGGTCGACCCTGAATGTTGAACAAGTTCACTCAGCTCCTGTAAAAAAGATGGCTGTGCCTGCTATTACGCGAAGCAAATTTTCTGATGCACCATCCAAGGTATCTTCTCTTACCAATGAATACCAAAGTAGACAGTCCGAGAAGTCTGCTGTGGAAGGCCAACCTGGTAGACCTTTGCGGTCTATCACTGGGGCAGATAATGGTTTTGGTAGGACAATATCAAGGAAGTCACTTGACATGGCAATCAAACACATGGTATGTTACTCCTCTTTTTACATAAAAATAAAAAACTAAATATGGCCTGCTCCCTGCTGTTCATAAACAAATTATATTTACTTTATGTGTTTTACTTATTGTTACATCATTGGAATAAACTGAATAAATTTTGTCTAACTAGGACATTCGACAAAATCTGGGTGGTATTCGCAGTGCATCTTTATTCCCTCCTAGCATTCGCTCTGCTGGTGGGAAGGTCCGGCCAGCTCGAATGTCTGACCCTGCACATCTCAGTTTAAATGGCGATCGGCATTTTACTGACAATTGTAGCATCAATGGACACTTCTCTGGAGATTCGCATGGCACTCTTTCAAATAACGGTGGTAGCTCAACTGGTTCCCCAGATAGGGAAAGCATTGGAACTAAGGAGACACTGAGTGAACTAGATCTATATACTGCTGCACGGTACGAGGCAATGTTGCTGAGTGAGGACACAATAAACACGAGCTGGTTGCACAATGTTGATGACAAATCTGACCAGAGCCCAGTGTTTGATCACCGGTTTGAGCCGCTCCCAGAGCCATTTGGTCCACTGTGATGTTTTTATCTGTAATCATGTCGTTAGTTGGTATGTTTACAACTCGTGATTGCAAGTTGTATGCAGTTATCTGTTTCTATGTTGTTGTCCATTTCCCCCATCTTTTCATGAATCTTCTAAAAGATAAGATTGTGGGGTTTTTGTATCGTACTACTCCATAAATACCTGGAGATTCGATTTTTGGGTCATTGCTGTAAGTGCCATAGCACGATATAGTTTTTTTTTTTTTCCCTCCACGGTTATTCTGAGGATTACCCTACGACATTTCAAATATCTTGACCGGCTTGTACCATGTATTGTTCTTTTTTATTTGAGAGAATCCAGTATGTATTTCACAGTTTAACTGATTGCTCAGGATCCAGTTACTGGTTGACCAGTTGACCCTGTGAAACTCTACTAGTCGCCTTGATAAAAGGTTTAAGGATTAATTAGATCCATGTCATTATTATTTGGCACGATCCGAAGAATGCTACTGCAATTTGACATAACCAGGTGGATGCCATTAGTGTTCATTCATCGAGTCATGCTATTTTGTTAGAACCAACATCTAAACTCATTTTTGACTTCGGTATTTACATATGGATCAAAATGCCATTTTACATCTCTTCCCATCACACATAGACACATGGCCCCACCTCAAGTTATCCTCTTCCTCATACTCCGATAGTGAAATATGAGGAGGCTATTGTTGGTATTCCTCGGAGCTAGGGAGGCTGTCGGCATTGACCACCGAATCTACCTCCCTTCTTCCTCTAATCCCACGTTCTCACTACGACGGTAGAGTCGGAGGGATGCTGCTCCATCCTTCTGTCGGCGACCCTTCTCCCTGGTCTAGATCCAGGCAGGGAGGGCGAGATCGACGATGACAACAACTTCGACGGCAACGGTGGGTCAGTGAGCTACAACGGCGGCGGGTCGGTGAGCGACAACGGTGAGAGGGGAATGTGGTGGTGGCGAGAGGGTGCTATGATGACGATAATAGCGGGAGGGTGCGACAGAGACGATATCGACAGTCCATCGGTCGCTGGATGGCCTCCTACTCTTTTGATTACAACTAAGCGCGAACTAACTTGGCTGTAACCGTAACATGGTGAGCATGCAACATGGGAATTTCTTGCAACATGTAGAAACTGAACTGAATTCGGCCTTAATAGTTGGCCAATTGGGCATTTGACCCTATTTCGGATCCTCTCCTAGGCCGACAAAGGTGCGCGTGAATAGAAGGGCAATTTAGTCCATATGAAATACAGTAGAAAAAAGGCCATGAGATGTTGGATCTAGTTAACAAAATGGTATAACCAAAATTTAGACGAAATACCAAAGGCACTTACCCACTATAGCGAATTATAGCGGTATTTTTCGGATCGTATCAAATAGTAATGGTATGGATCTAATTAACCTAAAGTTTAATGGCAAATGGTGAGTACAATACACTAGGAGTTCGAATAGTTCCCAAAAACTAGAATTCTTTTGTTTGATCGAGGAATAGTTTTTCAGAGGCCGCGGGATCGATCATCTCACTGGAGTTTACTTCTGTCCTAAGCCAATAACCTCTTGTGCTATGATTTTTTTTCTTATATTGGTGTTCGCTAACGTGTTGTGACTTGTCAGCCTCGAGCATCTGAAATCAAGGTTCCGGTATGCGTTAGTTGGCGAATTGATTCATTCTGCCATTTTTGAAGAGACATAAGCGGCAAAGTTAGATGAATACGTAAATTTCATGTCGTTATCAGCAGGAGGAAGGCCATTGATTTCAGATTTGTTTTAAAAAAGAGAAAATAATTTCTGTTGGCACCTATCATCTGCTAGAGTACACCGTCCTTCGAGTTCGCAGTACATAATTTGAACCGGTGTTCAATTACATCGTCGACAGTAACCACTCACTGCAAAATCAAGGAATTCCTCATCTTCTCATGTTGAGGTTCTCGAGAGGGCTTGCCGATAATAAGGTGATATACCTTTAAAACTCGTACTACGTACATCCTATTGTCAGATCAAAGCTTAGAAAGTAGATGTAGGCTGAAAGATAAAAAATGTAGATACTACCATTTGATGGTATAGCCTGTAGGCTAACTATAACCACCAATCTAATGGACCACGAGGTGCAAACTTTTCCGTCTTTTTGTGCTATAGAGTGGCCTTTTCATCGTCTAATTGCGTTTCAATATGCTAGTATGAACACGATCTTGAACCTCTGAAAACGGATTAACATCAACAGATTCTTACATCCTGAAGCACGGAAATCTGATTATCCTCACTGTTTTTCACACAGTCACCTCCTTCCTTGTCACTGCCATATTGTTACAATTCACCACTGATTTCAGACTTCAGTGTAATCAGTGGACATGACGGGGGTAGCTGCACGCCTGCACCCATAAACACCGTGTTGCGTTGCTCTCCCGAGAGTTCACCATTTCACCAACCATCAGAGTACTGATGTACTATCCACAGACAAGTGATAAATCCCTTGATTTGTTGTCGTAGTCGTAGTTTCTAGGATACCCAGCAGTAAGTGTGTTCAAGATGGAAGGGGAAGAATTCAAAGAATGCGCCAATTGTGGTACACTGTTCTCTGCCAATACAGGAGCAGACGACATGGAATCCCAGCCTGAATTCACAGCTGCTGCTCACAAAAAGAACTTTTCACTCTCCTGTGAGTGAAAAAAAAAAATCACTGCGGTTGATGCAGAAGCCACCCGAAAAAAGGCGAACAGCTAACATGATGTTGTGTACTGGATGCAGATCTGCAGTGCTCAAAGGCTCAAATTATCGGCCGTCCCGGCAAAGAAAAAAAAGAGGCTCAAATTAAACTCATTCAAATAGGAGCTCATAAGCAATAGATTCAGAAAGGCAGAGGAACGCATATGTTATTGTGTTGCATTGATCAAACGCGATTTGTGCAACAGTAATGACGTACCGGTGGCTTGAATTAGAGTACAGTACAATCTGTACTGGCCTGGCCGGCATACTGTAATGTACTAATGTAGGCCGGAGGGCAGTATAATACCGATACAGTAATCACAGCTGAAGCGTCCATAGTGAGCCAAGAATCAGAACAGTTAAAGCGTCCATAATGAGTCAACAACAAAATGAAAGCTGCAGAGTTATTCGAAGTGTAGGAGGAGCTCCTGGTTTGGAAGGAGGCCGGAATTCTTAGAGGTTCAGTTTTATGTAATACCAGTTAAAGGACAGTAAAGCTTAGCCCTGATCGGCGACTAAGTATGCTTCTTGTGCCGATCCTCGATAGTTTAATATCGTGTTGTAACTTGTAACTTCTCCCCTAAATCTTAATAAAATTTGGTCGGCCTCCTTCGGCCGACCCGGCAAAAAAAAAAGCCAAGAATCAGAACTTCAGAAGTCCATTCGGCACTCTGCATATAAGGGGGAAACTGCACAGCTTGAAGCAGGGTAACCCCAGTAATTGCCGGCAAACCATAAAGAATTCATCAAATTATTTTATTAATTTTAAACAAATTTGATAAATTTCAGCAAACCATAAAAAACTGTGATAACCGCCGATGGCATGATGAACCCTGGCCTGAAGTAAACCTCATAAACAATACTACTCCCTTCATCCTATATTAATAGGGATTTTGATTTTCTGATTGCAATGTTTGATCACTTGTCTCATTTAAAAATTTTTGAAATTTTTGTTTATTTTGTTTATTATTTATCTTTTTATTATCAAAAGTAGTTTAAGCATGACTTATTATTTTTATATTTGAACTAAATTTTTTAATAAGACGATTGACAAATGAATAGGACGGAGGGAGTAGTTGAATTTAGAATCGTCCTCAATTGAGTAGTAGTTGTTTTTTTTCTTGCTTTGGAAAAATTATTACATATTGAAAACCGTCATTATGTCAGGCAGAGAAAGGCTACATCGACGAGGTATGTAGGCATGTAGCTACGGAAAGTGGCCCAAATGATGTCTAACACTATCGGCTGTTTTGGTTTGATCCAAAGCCTGCTGTAACAAATCGTTCGAAATTTCCGAGATTTCGAATTTCACCTCACACCACGCATGCATGTAAAACTATTTCATATTTGAATCATTTCATGAAATCTCCGTACCAAAACAGCTACAAGTTTCATTAAAAAAATTGGGGGGTGGGCTGCATTCGGAAGAGAAAAAATAGTGCCGGCTAATTCCTATAATGTTTTTTCTTTTTTTTTTCATGTTTCCCGAACTAATAAATGAAGCATTTTTTGCAAAAAAAATACATGAAAGTTGTAGAAAAAACAATACATTTTTTAAGTTTAAAATAGCTAATATTTAATTAATCACGTGCCAACGACATCTCTCGTTTTGTGTGTGGCACACTCTTTTTTGCCTTTAGCCAGCACTTAGGTTTCCTACTCTTCTGAACACACCTGATATACAAAAGAGCGAGCAAATATGCAACAATAATCAAGGGAATAAACGTCTTTTCATCACCAAGTTAAGACCGTCAACCCAGCCATCCAAACCAGGGGCAAAAACTTTGCTTCAATTCAAAAAACAAGGACAAATTTACAAAACCTAAAAAGTGATCACAATTGCAAGCGAAAACAGGGGCGAGAATGAAAATATAGTTGACACAAAATGGAGACAACTTTGGATTAGAGGTGATCGATGAACAAAGTTATAAGTATAATAAATTTAAAAATGAAAACAATATTTATTTTTAGACATAAAAGATTCGTTGTTGACAAACTGCTACCAGAATTTTGGTGGCAGCGAATTGAGCATAATTCAACTGATAGGTTCTTGGTGTAGATTCTTCCCATCTTACATAAATTGTATAATTTTTACATGGGCTACTCATATTTATATGGGCAATTTGCAACCGTGCAAATTTATATACCTAACGAGTTGTATGTGGTACTTGGTAATCTCAAATATGCTAGTCCAGACTTTAGAGGTGCTGAGGGAGGGTGCATACCGTTCCGTGTTTTAAAAACGAAAATATAGGGGCATGTTCAGTATATGTTGCTAAAAAGAAAACTGTTACACACAAATAAAAAATATCGTTAGCACATAATTAACGAGTATTAGCTATTTTAAACTTAAAAAATAGATTAATTTGATATTTTTAACAACTTTTGTATAAATTTATTTTAAAAAATATGTACAATTTAGCTGTTTGGAAAGCATGTCTTGAGGAAAAACACTATATTTTTCTAGCTAACAGCTGTTACATCCGTCTCAAAATACTTATCGTTACGAGTTTTGTTTGGTAACGTTTGTCTATTTATCTTATTTAAAAAATTATATAATTATTGTTTATTTTGTTTATGATTTACTTTATTGAATGCGACCTAATTTTTAAATTTTTTAAAAATAAGACAAATAATCAAACGAAAACGAAAACAAGAGAAGCAGCAAACGCACCGTTAGACCCACTATCACTGTGCCGGTCAATATACCGTCAGACATTTTCTCGTAACAATAACACTTCCACTGTAACGAAAACAAGAGAGTGCGCCGCGCACCGTAGGAAGGACATCCGCCCTGCACTTGCAGGGCAAGCACCAGCAGGCTAGCAGGCTGCGGCTGATCTCGTCGTCGACGTCGGTCGGTCACCCTCAAGGGCAGATCCGTCACCCTCACAAATCCCAAGAAACGGACACCCCCACACACCCCTTCTCTTAAATACACCCCCCACTCTCTCCACCCTCCACACAGTAGTGAAACTCTCTCTCTCTCTCTCTCTCTCTCATCCACAGCTTCCACGCCCCGACACCCCGCACAGCGACGCGCCAGAGCCGGACGACAGCTCACTCCAGTCTTCGCAGACTCCCGCACCGCTAGGATCGCCCGGTCTCCACTCGCCGCCACCAGCGAGAGCAGGAGGCGGGGGCACACAATGCCGGCCTGTTCCGGAGCAGATCGGGCGGCTGCTTCCTCCTCGGGGTGACTCCGTCGATCGGCGGCGACCTCCCCGCGCCGGATTCGGCCGGAAAGGCTGGATCTTGAAGGCGAATGGTGGGGCGGGGAGGCGCGGCTGGCCGGCCGTTACTGGATTTCTTCCTGCCTGGCTGGCAAAAGGTTGGGAACTCGTGTTTGTTTATTTATTTTTTCTTTTCCGCCGTTACTTTCTTGGATGCAGAGGAGAGGAGTATTTGGGGATGGAATTTGGAGGCGAGATTGGAACATGATTACCTGGGTTTGATTTGATACTCTGATTTAGGAGCAGAATTGTGCAATGTAATATGCTGCTGCGCTCGTTCCTGGTGTGGTGTGTCGTCAGTTTTTTTCCTCAATTTACTCTTTCGAATTAAAGGGAAAAGCGTTTCTAAAGAAATGCCCCCTTTTAATGCCCCGAGTGTTGGTAGGAGTTAATCAGTAGTATAATTAATTAAAGCACTGCTTGGTGGGAAGTAGTAGTAGTACTGCGATTAATTATAGTAATAAACGTCCTTTTTCTAGATGTGTTACAGTTCAGATTTTTGTGAAGTAAAATCTCTACTTCCGCTGTGATTTTTTTCTCCTGAATTTTGGGATTTGGGAGGTAGTGGCATCTCCACTTATTAGTTCACAACTCCGCTGTACGTTACGGTATGAATTGGCGTAGTAGTAGTGTAGGCCGTGCCATGCACAGGATTGCATATGCAGGCCATGAATATCCCGGCGCCCACCTTGCCTCCAAAAGTCCAAAGGCCTTGCCTTTCGTTTGTTCACATCTCCTGGTGGTGGTTGTCTCGCATTGTGCATCGCAGCTTTTGCTTTATGTCACGGCATTCAGAGTATCTGTGCTGCTGGTAAGCATATTGACTCTTTATTGGAAGGCGGCAGCAGAAGCATGAGGCAGAAGCATGAGGCGCAGATGTAATGTTAGGTGAGCTATGATGCGGTGCTATGCGCTGGAACATTTAAGGAGATCGCCCGGCTGCAAGGGAATCTTGCCATCTCCCGTTGGCAGTCTTGTTGAAACAGTTCTTGGCATTGTCCACTATATTCTTTATGATGGTTTGTCAGTCCTAAGTGCAGTGCTTAGGCACAATAGCAAGGGAATTAAGATAATAGGGTCGTTCTTTTATTAAAACAAGGCAGATGTGTGATATAGTTACCTTGTGATGTGAATTGGGTGGTTGCTTTTGTCATATTCAGATGATCCCAACTGCCCCATTTAAAAAATAAACTAGAGCAGATTTGCTTGATGGCTAGTGTTAGACTGTATTAGTCTCTTCATATGCTAGCACCGGCCGCCTAGTGCCCTGTGCCTTATTAATTCTGTTAGTGTCTCTTCAGTTAGTGTTCACACCTTTGAACCTTTTGGCTTCTCAGCCTATATAATGTAATCACTCATGTAATCCTTTCATTAGTGTGAAATACATCAGCTTTCAGCTAGTTTTATGGCTTTGACTAGTGGAAAAGGCATGAGACATTTGTGTTTCATTTGAGAGGGAATATATTACCATTTACTAGCAGTTCTGCACTTGAGAAATTTGATGCGTCTTGCTCAGAATTGGCTCAATCTGGGAACACTTTCTCTCATTGCTTTTTCCCCCCTTTTATCCCTAGAAAGAACAGCATCAAGTGTGCTGGTCATGAGAGAGAGCGGATTATCCTGAGGTGATAGCTACTAGCTACAAACTGGAGAGCTCTTAAGCTCTGTCTGGAAACTCTAAAGCAATTGTTTTGTACTGTTCAAGTCCCACCTTGTTTAACAGACTTAACACAGTGCTGTTATTTATGTAATTTAGTGTGTCAAACCCCTGTCAGATCATATGAGTTGTACTTGTCTATGTAATTAAATATTGCTGTTGTTAGCTGGCCTAGGAATTTGTCCTTGAAATTATCTAAGATGTTCCCACTATGAAAAGTTATCGACACGGAAATACCACTTCTTGACTGTTATTAGAAGCAAGCATCTTGCTCTAACTCTTAGTGTTAGATTATTTTCTGTGTAGAAGAGTCTGTCATCAATTCACCATCTTCAAGATTTGAGCACATACATATCTTTTCAATTTGGCAGTTGGTGCTGAAAGTATATCCAAGGGCAAAGTTTATGCTTCATGTTTCCTATCCTTTATTCCCTGCTTTTACTTGTTACTTCACTATAGCTGTGCTGTTATGCAACACATTCATTTACTTTTGTTTTTCTTTTTCTCATGCTAGAGGAGTGAAGTGCTGATGTGGAAGATTGATTTCTAGAGCTGGACCAGTTTGCTTCCAACAAATCTCAGCCATGCAAGATCATACACTTATAGCTTTTGTGCTTATTTCTCTCCTATTTGCATGCACTCCTTATGCCAAGAGTGCTGATCTGAACTCTGACAAGCAGGCTCTTCTTGCATTTGCTGCCTCACTGCCACATGGCAGGAAGCTCAACTGGAGCTCCACAGCCCCTGTTTGCACTTCATGGGTTGGAGTGACTTGCACACCAGACAATAGCCGTGTGCAAACACTACGGCTACCAGCAGTAGGGCTCTTTGGCCCGATACCCTCAGACACACTTGGCAAGCTTGATGCCCTGGAGGTATTGAGCCTTAGGTCCAATCGCATCACTGTTGACCTCCCTCCCGAAGTAGGATCAATTCCTTCTCTCCATTCCCTATATCTTCAGCATAATAACCTGTCTGGAATCATACCGACTTCCCTTACTTCCAGTTTAACATTTCTAGATCTGTCATATAACACTTTTGATGGAGAAATCCCATTGAAAGTGCAAAATCTCACTCAACTTACTGCATTGCTTCTCCAGAACAATTCTCTTTCTGGACCCATTCCTGACCTCCAACTCCCCAAATTGAGGCATTTGAATTTGAGCAACAATAACCTCAGTGGGCCAATACCACCTTCTTTGCAAAGATTCCCAGCCAGTTCCTTCTTGGGGAATGCTTTTCTATGTGGGCTTCCTTTAGAACCTTGTCCTGGGACTGCACCTTCTCCTTCTCCAGCATCACCTTCTCCAACATCACCGTCACCCAGCAACTCTAAGAAGGGCTTATGGAGAAGGATCAGAACTGGTGTCATAATTGCACTTGCTGCCGCAGGAGGGGTATTGTTGCTAATCTTGATTGTTATACTCTTGATATGTATATTCAAGAGAAAGAAACACACAGAACCTACTACAGCTTCTTCGTCAAAAGGTAAAACTATTGCCGGTGGAAGGGGAGAGAATCCTAAGGAAGACTACAGCAGTGGCGTTCAGGAAGCTGAGAGGAATAAATTGGTTTTCTTTGGGGGGTGTTCATATAATTTTGACTTAGAGGATTTGCTTAGAGCTTCAGCTGAAGTCCTTGGGAAAGGAAGTTATGGTACTACCTATAAAGCTGTTCTTGAGGATGGCACCACAGTTGTGGTCAAGAGATTGAAGGAGGTGGTGGTGGGGAAGAAGGATTTCGAACAGCAGATGGAGATAGTTGGCAGGATTGGCCAGCACCAAAATGTTGTCCCATTGCGCGCTTACTATTATTCCAAGGATGAGAAGCTACTGGTGTATGACTATGTCCCATCTGGTAGCCTTGCTGCTGTTTTGCATGGTATGCTCTTTTCCTCTTATACATTTGAAACTGTTAACCTATTAATTTCTGAAGTCTGAACATCATACCATGGAAAGTTACTTCTTCTCTGATGTACCCTAACAAATTCTTACAAAACTATGCCAATTAGAAGGTGTCAAGGAAACCTTATTCTCCTTCTCATGGCTATTTTCTCTCTTGTTTTTCTACTCAAGACATAATCATAGGTTTGGAAATGTATACATCAGTAGTGTTCAGTGTAAGCAAATTGAAATTTAACACTCTACTTTGACCCACTAGTTTTGCAGAAGCATCAACTTATGAGAGTTGTCTAGTGTTTGTTGTCTGCTGAAATGAAATTGACATAAGTTGTGCTTGATAATAAATACTTGTAGGGAATAAAGCTGCCGGAAGAGCTCCATTGGATTGGGACACAAGGGTGAAGATATCTCTTGGTGTAGCTCGCGGAATTGCTCATCTTCATGCCGAGGGGGGTGGGAAGTTCATCCATGGCAACCTCAAATCATCGAACATCCTTCTGTCACAGACCCTCGATGGCTGTGTCTCTGAGTTTGGCCTGGCACAGCTCATGACCATTCCACCAGCTCCGGCACGCCTTATCGGATATCGTGCACCAGAAGTTCTTGAGACTAAAAAACCAACCCAGAAGTCTGATGTCTACAGCTTCGGTGTGCTGGTCCTCGAAATGTTGACAGGAAAAGCCCCTCTGAGATCTCCTGGGCGCGAGGACTCCATTGAGCACCTTCCAAGGTGGGTGCAATCTGTGGTCCGGGAAGAATGGACCGCAGAGGTTTTCGATGTCGACTTGTTGAGGCATCCCAACATTGAGGATGAGATGGTTCAGATGCTCCAGATTGCAATGGCATGTGTTGCCATTCCCCCTGATCAGCGGCCGAAAATGGACGAGGTGATCAAGAGGATTGTTGAAATGCGGAACGCCTCCGGCTCAAGGACGCCACCGGAGGAGATGCAGAAGGATGAGCCTGCAGCGCCATGACCATGAGCGCCGTTTGTTTAGCAAAGGTAGCTAGCTTAGCTAGGCTGCATAGTTTACTTGCTTATAGAGAGCTTCAGCAAAGTTGATAGTCGCTTGCTTTAGTGAGGTTTTCTGCTGATTCCTGATCTTCTTTAGCTAATTTTTTTGTGTGTAATTTTCACAGTAGCGATCTGTTGGCCTCATTGTTCCATTCCAGATAAATCAGTAGCTCTTCTGATTTTTTTCCCCATAGGATGATGTTCTCCTGTAATTTGACATGTCATTTCCAGTGTGATTAATGAATTGTTCCTTGCCATTGCAACTTTTCGGTAATTTTAATTGAACCGATCACTATTGAGTGATGCTACATCACTAGTTCACCACATTTGAACACTAGTGATGTACTAGTAGAGTAGTACAACCCGCCATAAAAGCGTAAAAGTTCGGTCATAAACTGCCTCAAACGTTGTTAGTTTAATATCCATCGTACCTCTTAAACGGCTTAAAACATCTCAGCTGGTAAACATTTGCACCAACAAGCGTAGTTCAGGCTCCGGTGTAGTGCATGTCCTGAAATTTCGATGTCACAATACAATTTTATCAGTACAGCAGGATACAAAGGATAACAATCTGGCATTACTTTTCAGTCTAATTCCATTTTCGATGTCCATAACATGAAAAAAAAGGTGTTCTCAACACAGAGTAGAGAATTAACAAAAACATTCAAGAGGACCAAATAGATTGTTTAGGAACAAAGGAAAATATCTACAGGGCTTAACCACAGTTATTGGCACTGTTTTATAGTAACAACCAACGCTCACAGTGACCCAGTTGTACGATTCACGTATGGTTGAAGCCATGCAACCATAGATCAATCAGAAGGGTAGAGTTTCACATGTATAGTAGCCGTCGATCAAACTTAGTAGTACAACTGGGTCTTATGGATTACAATTTCATTCCCGTATTTTGGCAGTTCCTTGAAGTTTCTATGAACTTCTCCACTGCAACTCGAGTAGAATCTGACCATTTTTTGAGTCGATGAGATGGTACATTTCATTAATTCGCCTGTTGTTGATCACGTCTGCAAGGGTAACATCAATATAGCCTAAATTTTCCTGAATAAACAAAAACAAATGCATCAGTACATCAACAAATTTTCCTGAATAAACAAAAACAAGGGTAACATCAATATAGCCCAAACATATTCCGAGTAGACAACGCTAGGTCAGTACGCTGATTGAAGAGCAAGTTTTATGTACAAAATAGTACCTTGCCATGTATCAACCCTATCTTTGGAGGTTTACTTAAGACTTCAACATGTAGTTTGTCATTTGAAGGGGGTTCCTCGCACACAAACTCAAACTCATCCCCCCATCGTGGATCCCTGTTTTTCTTGATCACCTAGAAAAGAGAGAATATTGTGGAGGTTGGGGGGCATGAAATCATATCATGATCATTTTCAGTAGTGATATTGAAGTGCAGTAATGATATTGAAGTACATAATTTTGAAGATCAATACCTTCGTTTTCTTCTCATCTCCTTTGAATATTATTCTTGCATATGGGTTCGTGTGATGCTTCCCTTCAAGATCTTGAGCTTCATGAACAATAACATAAAGCAGCCCTCCACCAGCTGGAGTACCATCAGGAGCTTATATGTCATCTCCAGAGTACCGTCGACACCTTCTTTGAAAGGCTTATATGTCATCTCCAGAGTAATTTGACCACGGGACATCTCATTTTGTATATCATTTGGATCCATGGTCTTAAGCAAGTCATAAGTTCTAACTTTAGTCTCCTCTGGGGAGAGTTCTTTCAACGGAATCTTGTTCATGCCCATCTTGTCATGTTGTCCGACCTGGATATACAAAACGAAATAAATCAACAGTCTTTGACAGGATAGTACAAGAGAAAAATAATAGAAGAAAGCTATTCCATGCCTGTTCCCAGTCGAAAACTTTAATTTCTAGTTCCTGAGTTTCAGGATCTGTCACGACAAATTTGAAATCTTCATTCCATTCTGGATTAAGATTGCCCCGCTTCACTGTTGTTTTCTTGGATGGAAGCTTGTCATCTGACATTGTAAGTTTCACATATGGGTCTGATTTACCAAACAGATCTTTCTTTTGCAGATTTTGAGCTCTTAAAACTTTCACAAGTAGAATAGCGACGGGCCTTTTAGAAGCTCTGCAAATATATGGAGACCATTAGCAATGTCATTTAAAAGACAGCAGTGCACACACCATGACAAAGTTAGTGATAAAGAATTCACTTTGAGGGATCCATTATAGGCACTTCAAGTGTCTTTGGCCATAAATACATGCTCGCAACTAGCTTCTTGATGGTCTCCTGCAAATACACAAAAAAGGTGGTCACGACAGTATTTTTTAGTTCTATCTTTACTAAATGGAGTCAGATACCAATGACAAGTTCTTTAAGCGGCACTGCTACTACAGCGAATAGCTAGATACTGCAAAATAACATCGGACCCAGACTATGAGCCATCAAATTATAACTATGATCTTAAAGGAGGAATATGTGGTAACATATTACAAGTTTGCTTTGGGGCTCCCGGATCCTATGACTGACTTTTTTTTTTTCTGTTTGATCAGTCGGTCTCTCAGTGAGTGAGCAAAAACATACTACTCCCTCCAGTTTCATAATTCTTGATGTTTTGGACCACGACACGGTTTTCAAAATATAGCTTTGACCATTGCTTTTTATTACAATATAAATGGATACCCTAAGAAATTTATACTTTTATGAAAGTACTTTTTAAGGCTAATCTATGCATATAGTTTTTAAGTTTTTAAACTAAATATTTTACAAGTTATTTGCAATGAAAGTTTTAAAAGTTTGACTTGAACGTTGTCCAAAACGTCAAGAACTATGAAACCGGAGTACAAGTTTGCTGTGAATTTTAAAAGCATATTTATCTAATTATAAACTGACAGGTGGTCAACTCAGCAACACATCTAGTTCACTGTCCGTGGTCCACCTAGCGGTTAATGGTTGGAACGGTAGTTCAAAAGTGTAAATAAAGTATGGTATTGCCTTAGGATCTAGAGTCAAATCAGTGGTGGGATCACGTTCCTCTTTGGTTTGGGGGTACATCTCCATGAGGTCTCAGGTTTGACTTATCAGCCCAACCCTCAAATATCGTCGGGCTCAATGGCTCAAATGTCCAGCAAAACATACTATGATTAAATGGATTCTAGCAAAACCAGACCAGGCCTGACATGTTTTTTCGATTGAATTGCCTGATGTGTTTTTTCAGTTGAACTGCTGGTCTGATACTCTGATGTAGTATGTATAACTATGATTAAACAGAGTTATAGTACTTTCATGGTAAGGACACTTTAATCTATACCTATGCTGCTTTGTTTAGCAAGTTTAGTGAAAAATTCAATGCTATAAACATATTTTCGCATGAGAAGATTCAAATTAGTAGCGAGGAATACCTGAACAAATCTGTAGAGAATAGGAATAGCCATTACATCTGCTCCAAGAATTTTTAGCCCAAAGTCAACATGTGGCTGAAAGGCCAACATTAAAAATAGTTTTTTTAAAAAAGAGAATGGATCATGAGGGGCACGTAATGGAAAATACAAGTTTGTTGGCAAACCTTCTCCATGAGAGAGACAAGAATTTTTGCGAAGCAAGGTATTGTAGTCACCAAAGGCTTTAGAGTAATACGAGGTGAAGCAAAGACTTGCAGATCCACAACCTGAAATAGATTGTGAACAAATGAAGATTTCACTTGGCTGAATTCTATCTATATCCTAAAGTAAGCACAATTATATTTAAGCTCATGGCAGAAAATTTTTAGACCTGAACAGTTGCTTTCAACCTGAAAGCCTTTACAACAACAGTGACATCTGGATTTGCTGCCCACTTAAGAGATGGCTCCATTATCAACTCATGCTCTTCTGTAACATATGTTTTCATTCCTGGAAAAGAAACCATGGCATGTTTTACATGTTTGCAACATCTTGTAAGAAAAGTAGAACCAGATAAAATAAATATGGAACATTTAATATGGCATTAGCTACACATGGGTATGGTGAAGTTTAGCTGCCATTAATTATGCATAAGCAATAACAAGATGCATAACCATATCTTTAGTGACTGCAATTTCCAATTGCTAAACATTGCACAGCATCTTAGCTTGAAGCAAGTAGCAGCAATGTCTTCATAATAAATATCTGCAGGCAGCAGTATTAAGACCCAGAACTACTTTAGCAATCTAATCTAATACAGTGAAAGCTGGGAGTTTTCTTGCAAAAGTGGCATATCCATGTTGGTGGCAAAAAGTAGGCAATCCAATTTAGCCATCAAGAAATACTGTTCGCCAGATTCTCAAGAAGCAAGCTACTACAGTAGCATAAAGGTCCTTAATGAAACTTCCATCAACATCTAGTAAGGGAGTGATTTGGCTACATGTGACTCACAAACTACACAAGTACAGCTGGTTGCAGAAACATCATGAAAAATGATTTGCTTCTAATTAACATTCTAGTTTCAAGCAAACACTGAAAAATTATGTAAAATACAGAGCGTGCAAGCAACAACATGAGAGCATGAGAGTGCAACACTGCTTACCTTGAAAGGTTGGTGGTAAACTACCCAGAGTAAGTCTTTCAAACTCAATCGAATCTATTTTATACTTTTCTTTATTCTCTGCAATAATTGGGTTTGCAATATCCTGTGCAGTTCTGCAGATAACCTACAGGTTGAACACATAGTTTAGTTTTTATTGTCAACCAAAACTATCCTACAACACACGAGTACCTTGTTGAGGTAAGGCCACATAATCTCCAGAAATTTGTTCACCCAATCAACCTAGCAACAATGAGGACAAAAACAAGGGCATCAGAATTACTACAATTACTAATATTTTGAGTGCATGAGTTTTCTTCACCAAGTAGTTGAAAGCTTAAAAGGTAGTAAAGCATACTCTATCACAGTCAGGATTCTTGACCCACAGAGGGATTTCATGAAGGAGGCCATCCAAAGACTTTGAGTCATATTCCACCAGTGGGAAAACCTTGATATCCTGAAAGGAAATCAGGAGGAAACAATTTATCCCGATGTAAAAATACATAAAATATATATTGCATTCGTGCTATAGTATTTGTAATTACGTTTGATGCATATCCTGCATGAAAGTGACACCACATGGGAACACACAGGAAGTGTGTTACCCAGATATATGCATATATAAATCTTAAATAAGTATCAAACATCAGATGAAAGAACATTGCAGACCCATTAAAAAAACATTATAATGCTCACACCACACAGGCCTTATGTCAACAATGTGTGATCAATAAGAACCGAATCAGGATCTGATATGCAAAAAAGTAAATCAGTTCTCGATGAGGCGATGACCCAAGTGTTTATTGTTAAACAACAACCTTAGATTGTTCCCAGAATATTTCGGTTTGAATGATAAGAAATCTACTGAGCGAACAGTAATTACATAACACAGGGGTATTCCCTGCACAGCAACAGAATGAAATAATATACAGTAAGAAAGAAAGAAAGAGAGAGGAAGCATATATGCCCACCTTTACATCGGTTGGCTGGAAGTAGATGAAGAGGAAGTACCCAATAACAATACCAGCTAAGAATCCAAAACAAAACCCAGAGAAATCAAGCAACAAGCTGGTTATGTCCATCTCAGATTTCTACCCTAGCTCAACCAGAGCTCGCACAGCCAAGCACATAAAAAGATGAAATAGAAAGGTATTGCTCAGGTAAATTAATAAACAAATACACGTCACCCACTAAATTATGAGAGAAGGGACTGAGTAAGCTAACCTACTAGAACTACCTAGTACCTCCTTTTTCTGCAAGTATCCTACTCAGAGCATGACAATGCCCCCAACATCTGCAAACAGATTATAAAACTAACTCTGCCGATCATCATCAAGCGATTCCCCATTTTAGAAACTGTAGGGCGGTCATCAATCAAGACTTCACCCCACGGCAAGAAAGTGTAATGCTTCAGCCACGTGCACACAAAGAAACAAGCAAGCTAACAAACAAACATGCTTAACGTTTTAGAAAGTATAGTGATAGTGAAAACTACAGGAAAGGAACTGCAAAAGCAAAGCTTAGCAAAGCAAATGCCGAGTAGTTTGGCAACACGAAGATGTAAGTGTCTCTGGAAAGGAGAATACTTGTAACATTCGAAGTGGCCGCATGGATTCCAGAAGAAGCATCACTCAAGTTGAAATGTGCTACTACCTCCGTTTCATAATGTAAGATGTTTGACTTTTTTGGTTGCAATGTTTGATCATTCGTCTTATTCAAAAATTTAGTGCAAATATAAAAAATAATAAGTCATGTTTAAAATTCTTTTGATAAGAAAGTAAGTCATAAGCAAAATAAATAATATTTTCATAATTTTTTAAATAAGACGAATGGTCAAACGTTGCAAACAAAAAAGTCAAACATCTTACGTTACGTTATGAAACGGAGGGAGTACTGAATAACTAAGCTAGAACACAAAAGGTGTATTCAGATGTTGGAAGAAAATAACCTCAAAGGCGGCAACTTTTGAGGTGGGTTTCAGAATGGATCAAATCTGTTGCGGTACACTGAAGAGCAAATCATAGATAGTATGAATTGGTTGAGTGAAAGACATGGAAATTCGAGGCAGGACACAGAAATATTGTTGCATTACAGCGGAATTTGCTCTTCTTGGAATCGATATCATATTTTCGATTATTAATTCGGCCCAATCAAAATTTACTCACGCCCGGTTAAATCAACAAAACTGTACAACAGATCGCATAAACTTATGAAAAAACACATACGTGATTCCTCAAGAGCTCGGCCAAAAATCACAGGATCAAGTAGCAGTAAATGGGCGATGGAAACGAGACGATTACCTGCTTCTCGAATCGGCCTCCGATGGCCTGGTGTTAGCAAGATTCATTTTCTTGCCGATGAGAAACCGGGAATGCGGGGATAGCAAGCGCCGGCGGCGGAGCTAGCCCGCGAGGTCGGCCGCCGGCGGCTGGCTCTCTCAGCGAACTAGGGCAAGAGCCGCGGGGGCCACGCCGATGCGACAAGTAGACAACGAGAGGCTCGGCTCCTGCTTGGTGTGCTAGAAGCCCTCTAGTCTTGGAATTATTACAGAAAATCAAAAATTAAGTCTATAACCCAAAAAATGACTGAAGTAGTAATAGTAGTAGTATGTTTTTAAATAGGGTTTTAAATACGTAATCTTACGTATGAGCGAGATAGAAGATCCATTTTTCTTAAGCTGATGGCTGGCTTCCAGGGTTTACAAATCCAAACTAGCCATATTTTTCGCTTATAATTGGAATACTAAAATCTACAAAATCCAATCAGAATTCATCAGTTTTTGAAAAGATTTACAACCCAAAATTTCAATTCAACCAGAAAGTACCAAAATGCAACCGGTTTTATCGAAATTTCAATCAGAAAGCTGTATTTTTTTCAAAAGAGAAATTGCCAAACGAAATTCATTTGGTCCTAATCGAATTTCGGTTGGAATTATCAAATACTGAGGGAAAATTATTTATTGCTTGCTGAAAATGTGAATAAATGTGAGAATGAGCTAGAAATTTAAAAAAATAATGGTGAATGCAAAGATATACCTAACAGGTCATAAAAAATTTAGCATGACCTTTGATATAAACTTGATAACTTCACAACGACAAACACCAAATATGCAATATATAAAATAGTGAATGCAAAGATTTAAAACGCATATCACTCACAGGTTAGCGAAGTCACAAATTCAAAATACATCAGGAGTTCACAACATAACCTCAGGAACCATAGGCAAAATATAACGTCCAATAACTTATTTTTGAATTTTCTTCATACTTTCATATTACCTCAAACTTTCGTCTTTAAAAAAATTCATATATATCACCCCTGCTAACTGCTACAACTTGAACAAATACATACTACTCGCTCTGTTCACAAAGGCGCTTTAAGCTTTCAAATTTATTCACAAACATAAGGGTTTATGCAACACTGCTTGTTCCATCAATTACTACACTTCAAATTTTCATTCTCGTATGTGATCAATTCCTTTCATCCTTCGTATGTAGTGTGTGATTAAGACAAATAAAAATTTACAATGTACAGAGTACAAGTTTTGAAATCTACAATGTAGTTACGCAATTTGCGCTGTAACCGAAAATTGATAATAGCCAAATAAATCTATTGTACCCTCCCGAACATTTCATTGGACTACCTAACCCATAATTACTTATTTGACTCATTTTACACCATAAACCCTAAATTATGAAAACATTGCACCTTACCCCATAATGATATCACTTAAACATAGTAGGATCAATAGATGCATTATGACCTACGTGTCAACATCTTTTTAGAATGTTTTCATCTTTTGCACGGCACGGAAACATGTAAAAATGGTGCCATCTATGGCTTAAAAGGTTTTTCTTAAAATGACTTCTATAATGAGATAAAAAAACACACTTCCTTGGTTGCATATTGTAATAGCAGCTCCAGTCCTTGTTTGCTGCAACCAATCCAAAGAAAACGAACTAAAACTGTGTTCGCTTGCTGCAGTGCTAATACTAATTAACGGAGGGGCATATTGAAAAGAATCTCTCTTCAATCACTGAGTAGTTCAGTGGATGTGCCAATGACCAAAGTGTGAAAATGTTTTTTTATGCGGCTGAGTTCAACTCCAACGAAGAGTTCGATTTTCATTCTGACACATGCAAATCGATTCCTGCAGTGGGCTTAGTTCGGTAGTTTTATTGCATGGCTCAATGTATATGCTTCTTTTTATGTGTGTGTCTAAATTTATATAAATGTTAGTAGACTTATAATTCGGAGGTTCTAACCTCTTACAAGATGAAATGAAAAGGTATTAAAGTGTAAAATAAACAATTTAACATTTTATAAACAGTATATATAGTGTAAAATAAGCTTGAAACGCCATTTTAACGAAATTTGTCCCTTCTATTAATACCACATATTTTGTAAATCCTTTTCTTGCTCCCCACACATGGTCTTAGCTCTATAATAACATCATGAAATTAGGAAGGAATTATCTTATTTTTGAATGGTAAACAAGGTACTACTGTCCAAATTATTTCGTACTATCCGCTTTTAAATCATCCGCTAACCGTTACCGATCCAAACGGATGATGTACACGGTACACTCGACCCGTTACCACCCCCACGCAACGCACAAAACAAGCCGCGGACCCGAAGCGGAAAACGAGCGAGCGAGGGCTCTCCAGTCTCCGTCCCCGCCCGAGCGAGACCTCTCGTGTCCGCCGCGAAGAAAAAAGGTAGAGCACACACCACCACCCCGATCCCCTCCCCTTTCCCCCCTCCTCCTCTTTGGCTTTGCTCTTCCTCCTCCGCCGCGCAGCAATCCACCCCTCGATCCGATCAGATCGGCGCTTGTAAGTTGCTCTTCGATCCCGATCTGGATCCGCCCCCCTAACCCTCCGTGCGATTTCCTCCCCCTTTCTGTGGCGTGTTTTGTGTTGTGTTGGGGGTAGATTCGACGCGCGGGGAGGTGGCTCTCTCTCATCGAGGCGGCAGGGGATTGTGCTGGGTTGATTTGGTGCGGATCGGCTGGGAATCGGGTTGTTTTTAGGCCGAATTTTGGTGCCTGTTTGGTCGATCCGTTCGATCGGTAGTGTCGATCTGTCTGTCATGTGATGTGATTTTTTGTTCCTGGTCGGTGCGCGTCGTAGTTAGAATCATTCGGACGTCGATCGATGCGAGATACTCTCGTTTCACGTAGTTCGTTCTAGCTTTTGTTTTGTTTGTGCTGACAGATTAGATTCCTTAATTGTTGCGATTGATCTCGGATATGCTCATTGTTGATGTGGTTTAGCCACCGTAGTAGCTAGTAATTCAATAGAAGATCACCACGTGTTTGGGGGCAATATAAATTTATGAATAATTTGATAAGCTTGTTAAAGTGACCAACGGCTTGTATGCTGGTATGCGTTATTTTGTACCGGAGTAGATACATGAGAATTTACTACTTTATCTTAAATTAGCTTTTGGCATTCATTTTGACTATGTAGGTCATGATCATGGACTCAAATAACCTTCGTTTATCTTTCCGGTTTACAATAGAAAAGTCAAATTTGGATGAGTATTAGTGGGTCCATGATTTGAAATTCTAGGATGGATTGCTTTGGATGTGCTGAGCTTAGCACTTTTGACTTTTGCTACAAAGAAGTACCTCTCATTTGCTTTTTATTTACTTATATTTGAGTTGATATTGTGTAAGAATGGATCAATACATATATAAAACTCTAGAACTATTGATGTAGAATTCACTCTCATAAGTATGCTATGCAATTTAAGCAGGAGCTTGCCATGGCATCAAAACGAATCCTCAAGGAACTGAAGGACTTGCAGAAAGATCCTCCAACATCATGCAGTGCAGGTATGAGCCAGACTTACTAGCTAAACTATATGTCTGTTGTGTGAAACTTGAATGCTGATATGATAATGTGCAGTTTGTTGGTAGTAATCAACATGCTCATGTCTGATGGAATTGCATGGGCTGTTTATATGGGTATCCTTTAGTATGTTATTGGGATCGTTGTGAAATCACTCTTTTCCAAGATATGTGCTGTCTATTTGGAATTGTACTGATTATCCAGTGTTGTGGTTGTCCAGAAATCAATCTTGATGAATATTTTTTGGGTTGTGAGTGACTTTATTTATTGGATTGTGTTCTATGTTCAATTTCTCCTCACTGAAACTGAACTCGGTGTTCTACATGTATGCAATTTCATCCAGTATTCTTGCTTCAAGAAAGTGCATAAGTTTTTCAGTTACTGTCTTATGTAAGCGTTGAGCATTGCAATTGATCACCTGCTTGTATGTAAGGAAATGAAATATTTTGCTCAGTTTGGTGTTGCCTTTTCACCCTTTGCTTGCAAGCTCTGGCGTTGATGAACTATAGATGCTTATAAATTTAGGTCCTGCTGGTGAGGATATGTTCCATTGGCAGGCAACTATTATGGGTCCTCCAGATAGCCCCTATGCTGGTGGAGTTTTCTTGGTGAATATTCATTTCCCCCCGGACTATCCCTTTAAGCCTCCAAAGGTTAGTAGCAAGCCTTATTCTGGGGCAAAATTTCCCGATGTTGTCACTTTTATTGGAGCTAAATCATTTTCCTGTTACTGAGCACTTCTATATCATAAATGATCTTCAGTGGTAGTGATCACTTTTGACTCTACCGAAGTGGATGGAATCTTTTGTGCATATTTTTCTTTCGATTGTGACGCATAAGTTATGTTCTTTTTTGTTCAGGTATCTTTTAAGACAAAGGTCTTCCATCCAAACATCAATAGCAATGGAAGCATATGCCTCGACATTCTTAAGGAGCAGTGGAGCCCTGCTTTGACAATATCTAAGGTTCTTTGACAAAACTTCACTATATCTGTTATAATACCTCTGTCTCAAAATTGAACTAGAAAGGTTGCTATATTTTGGGATGGATGCAGTATACATACTAATGAATAACTCAAAACACATGGTAACAAATTTATCTTCTTCATGACTATTGCTCTTACTGTATTTATTCAATCACAACTTGGAAATTGGAACTAGATTATGCCTTCTTGAAAAATGTTTATTTTATAGAAGTCGTAAATTACTAATGTTGTTTATGCATACTGTGATACGACAGACAGATTGAAATAATTTTATTGATGTTATTGTGTATTGGCGAAATGTTTAAGTGAAGCCATAGTTTGGTCTAAATTCTTTGAAATTTCCCTTAGAACTGTAAAACATTTCAGAAAAACAGTGAAGTTATGTTTAGTGCATTGTTCATCTCTGTCGAGTATGTTATTTGAACACCTTCATTTTGAAAAGGCAGCCCACTTGAAGTTCCAACTGATATGTATAGTTACATTTGTATCCATATCAATTGATTGCATATGTGGCACGAACTTACATTCCGGTTGTATGTACACCAGGTGTTGCTTTCGATCTGCTCACTGCTCACTGACCCCAACCCTGACGACCCTCTTGTCCCTGAGATTGCTCACATGTACAAGACGGACCGTCCAAAATATGAGACGACAGCCCGCAGCTGGACCCAGAAGTATGCCATGGGATGAAACCGAAGTCTCTAATTTGAACCCACTGCTTAAACGCAGACAGTTGTGGTAATTGTCCCAAGAAACTGTTTATGGGCCATTGTTTCCTCCGATTTCTTGCCAGTCGTGTGTGTCAGATCCATCTAGGATCGCGTCTCGTAGCCCCAACATTTACATATCATCGCCGTTGATAATGAGATAACATATGCTTGCTGTGGTAACTATGATATAGTGTTGATATTATTGTTTGATTAATGCTGCTCGTCGGGAGTCTACTGTATGCTCGCATGCTAACGTTTAAGAGGAGTGATTTAGACCAAGGTAATTCCGGTGGTGCAGAAGTGCACTCTGCTCGACGTTGTTGCTTGCACGGTCTGGACCAACGCTCAACTACGGGACGCTCTCGACTAGTCGTGAGTCGTGACGAACTGATGAGACGACGTGTTCATGGTGCATCGACATCAATGTATAGTCGAGCTCCCTGACAATTTGGTCTCGACGTTTTTCGCTAGGCAGATCAAGATGAAAATATATACGATGGATCTGATTTTTCAAATAAATTGGCCTATTAGCTCAGCTGGTTAGAGCGTCGTGCTAATAACGCGAAGGTCGCAGGTTCGAGACCTGCATGGGCCATGTTTTTTTTTTGTTGCCCAACGAGATTATCAAAAAGGCAATCCACTTTTGCCCAATTAATCCTGTCTTTCAGAAAAGCGAATCTCTCTCTTGGACGTACTAACTAAAGGCAAAGCCGTTCGTAAGGTTCCTTCCTTTCTCTTGTTAGTACAAACTACGCTGTCTACGCATGATATTCTGCCCAGTCCCACTAAACAGTTGAGCTCGACCATAAATTGACCTCGAAGGCAGTTGACACGAGCAAAGACCTTTGGGTCCCGTACGTGTGCGTACGCACCACATCTGGATTCTCACATACCGAATCCAACACCTTTCGTCTTCAAATAAAAACATAAAATCCAACACCTCTTCTGGAGCTTCGACAATGTTTGAACCATTCGCTTGCGTCTCCGGTTTACTACTACTAGTACAACAAGAAACGGGTAGAGAAAACGTCCAAACCATGGGACCGCGTAAGGGCACCGCGTAACGGCAGCATCAGGGACGCTTTTTTGCTTGCGCGACGCGGTCTCACGCTCTCAACAACACCCACGCTGGTTAACTCCGACGGCGACGGGCGACCCTGCTTCCGTTGGTCATCCTCCCCTCAACGTCAACGGCCCAATTGAACACATGGAGGCGTCGGAAGGCCTACTAGGAATTGCCCAGATCGAGATGGAATTGCTCAAAAGAAATTGCTTGTTGATACTTGATACCTGATTTTTTTTTTTGCCAGTGGTACATCTCACTACATGCAAATAAATTGTTTTACACGGTAGAAGTTACTGTGCCAGTTCTATAGTACTGCTATAGTAGGAGATTGGAAGCTTCAACTCTCTCCGTTCTAAAATACTTGTCATTTTGGGTTTTATTTTGTAATGTTTAACTCTTCGTCTTATTTAAAAAAATATTGTAAATACATAAGGATAAGTCATACATAAAATACTTTTTATAATAAAACAAATCATAAATAAAATAAATAGAAATTTATAAATTTCTAAATAAGACAAATGGTTAAATTCTATAAAATAAAAACCTAAAATGACTGCTATTTTAGGATAGAGGCGGTACAACAAGGTGAACCCAACCGCGTGTCCGCGTATAGAATTATCGTCGTAAGAAGAGAGCAGTCGAATTTGCTAACTGCGTCAGCCAGGCGAAGTGACGGACAGCGAAAAAACAGAGGAACAGTCACAGAGTGCAGGACTGGGTCTCCTCCTCCTCTTGGCTTTCAATGCTCGTGCAACCACTGCTAATTAATCATTTCCCTCTCGCGTCAACGGCGGTTTGGAAGCAGCAATCCGAGCACACCCCAACTCGTGATTGCGTCAATTTTATAATTAACGAATGCTTCCTTCCTCTCCCAAAGTGGTGTGTATGTATGCTCAGCTCAGCACACGTCTTCCGCCTACTAAAAATCTTTTCCTCGGCTGGTGATCGCATTGCTTCTTCCTTGCTGTCTCCAGAAAGGAAGAGACTTTTCTGCTTCGTCTTCCAAGGATCGCCTCCTCGCTTGCTTTCGCCTTTTGCTTCACGTTTTAGAGCAGCTGTATTTGGGGAATCCGTGGATGAAGAGGTGAAGAATTTGCGCGAGCTCTCAAGGTTTTAGCATCTAATCCAGGTAAGTCAAATCAGTTCTTGTATAGTTGTATGACTAGGTTCTTGCTGGCTAGAATTTCTTTCCACTGTTCTTGAATTAGGCAAACCAGAATGTAGGTTAGGGAGGAGATTAGGGGGTAACTACAGAAGATTCAGCAATAGAAAACACAACATAGCACTGCTAATTGCAGAACACAGAAGAGACATGCGAAGCAAAGTTCATGGATTACAAATCCTGAAGCTTTCGTCTTGCAGGTGGACGGCGACGACGAGCAATGGAGAGCGAGCAGGTGAAGAGGCGATTCGGGCGGTGTCCGTACTGCCGCGCCATGATCTACCAGGATCCCAAGGCCGTCATCTACTACTGCTCCAAGTGCCGCACGCCCATCCGAGGTAGGTAATTTGAACGATTTCCGAATCGGAATGTGTTCGTTCGCCGTCGGCCATTGCCGGAGCTGACAAGGTGTTCGACCGTTTGGCTGAGCAGGGAAGAGCCCGGAGCCGACGGACGAGGCCGAGTTCGCGCTCTCCCAGCTCGAGATCCTCTCCGCCGACACCGCCTCCGTTTTCTCCGACGAGCCGGAGACTCTGAGCCGCTCATCGTCAGTTGCTCACGGCGGCGGCGGCGGTGGCGACGCGCCTTATCGGAGTAGAAGCCAGGAGATGGGGTTGTTCAATTCGGTCAGGACTGGTCCAAGAAGCGGCGGCGCCGGCGAGCAATCGGGCGACGAGAGAGGCGGCGGGTCGCCGATGCACGGCCGCGCCGGCGATCTCCGGCCGACGTCGCGGAGGACGAGGCGGCCGATTAGCGGCGACATGGGTGACGTGTCGAGCTACGGCTCGGACAACGACATGCCGTCGTCCGCCGCGAGCTTCCACCGCCGCTACCGGGCGTCGCCGCTGAGCTCCCAAGAACTCGACGCGCCGTCGTCGACGACTTCGTCGTCGATGGGGATGTCGTCGGGATACCAACCCTCCGGCGTGTCTTCCTCGTCGATCGGTTCGTCGTCGGTGTACCAACCGTCCTCCGTCGGTAGATCGCCGCTGAATGACCCGGCGTTCCAGAAGGACCTGCTCCTGGCGCTCGACAACCTCCGTCGCGTCATCGCCGCCGTCGAGCAGCCGTACGTCGGCGTCATCGAGACGGATCACACGCCGCTCGCCGGCATGCCTCAGAAGAGCGCGTCCTGCAACGACGCCGCCGCCGCCGGCGAGTACAAGGCGGTGACGCGGCGCAACTCCCGCCTGATGCGGCGGCTCGAGTCGCAGCTCGTGCAGGCGCTGCCACGGGAGGACGGCGGCGTCCTCCTGCGCCGCGACGCGAGCACCTCGTCGTCGGCTTCGTCCTCGTCGAGCGGACGCCGTCGGAAGAAGAAGCACCACTGCCGCGCGGTGATGGGCGGCACGCCGTTCGTCGTGTGCGGCAAATGCACGGAGATTCTGCAGCTGCCGGCCGCCGTGGCTGTACAAAGGACGGCGAGGCTGCAGTGCGGCGCGTGTGGCGAGGCGCTGTCCATCAGGCTGCCGGCGGCGGCGGCGGCGACGGCGAGCGGCGCGACGGAGCGGCCGAAGAAGATATTCTCCGCGCCGCAGCCCGCCGTTCGCGGCAGGGAGGAATACGATGAAGAGGAAGGGGAAGAGGAGGAGTACGCGGTGGCGAGGAGCAACCTGAGCGGCGAGCAGCGGTGGCCGGCGGAAGGGCCGCTCCACCGCATGCTCGGGTACAGCACGGTGAGCTCCGTTTTCCGGAGCCGGCGGCATGACAACTGAACATTCCTTCGATTTCCTTTTTGGATTTTTTTTTTGTGCTAATGATGAAGAGATGAGATTGCGATTTATACAATGTACAAATTGTAAACGATTCTTCATTCTTTTGTGGTGTATTTGATTCATACAGATGTGAATTTTTTGGGTATTAACATGTCGATTTCTTGTGTCTCATTGAATATGTTGGCCCGCATAAAATGCTTGCCCATATCTTTCCCTCGGTATTTTTGGGTTGAAGCATATAACTAATATGATAACAAATGTAGAGGTCTTGAGTTTAAATCATAACCGGTATATACTCAGATAAAATAAAGTAAAATTCACAAAACTATATATACTTTGGTTAAACTATTACAAAACTACATATTTAAGAATGTTTATCAGAATACTACATATTTAGTGTCAAAGTCTTCACAAAACTACATACTTAAGGCATTGTATCACGAAACTAGAGATATTTAACACCTATTTATCAAAAGAAATGTATTTTTTGTGCCTAAAAAATAATTGTGCCATGAATCTAAACGTTAAAATATAAAAGTATATCTAGTTTTTTATTTCATCACTAAATTTGCAAATTTATGATATGATGTCTTAAATACGTAGTTTTATGATAAATTTGGTGCTAAATAGTTTTGTGATATACATGCTTAAATCTGTAGTTTTGCAATAAATTGACCAGAGTATCCGTGGTTATATGAAATTTACTCAATAAAATAATTATAGTCAGCTCTAACAGTCTTTAGAGAAGCTCGTGTGCGGATGACTGTTGCGAGTGTATAGGGTGAATTACTCGTCTAACCTTATGGATTAATCTGGTTGATGCATGCAACAGAAAATGTAGAGCTGCAATTGCCATGCCTTTTTGTGCTAACTGGGCTCGAAATGTGGCGAAACGGAAGCCTATAATAGTTGGGCCTGAACATTGTTACAGCACGGGCCATTTTAATTAGGCTCGTATTACACTTGGGCCAACGCCAAGCTCGCTTGCCATGGTACTCGCGGAGTCTTCCCTCTCGAGCTCCAATCGATGCATCCATCGTCCATGGCGGCCACCGAAACTTCCACCTCCGCCGTCGCTTTCGACGTCGACTACACCGAGCCATGGAGCGCGCGGGTGCGAACCCTGACCCGCCTCGGCCGGCACCGTGAGGCACTATCCCTCTTCCGCCACGGCGATCCATCTCCGCCGCCCGACGCCCTGGCTCTCCCGGCGGCGGTGATCTCCTGCGCCAAGCTGCATCTCGCCTCCGGCGTCGAGCAGCTACACGCGCTCGCCGCGAAGCGCGGCCTTCTCCCGTCCTCCGACGCCTACCTCCTCTCCGCGCTGCTCTCCACCTACTCGCGCCTCCGCCTCCTCCCGCGCGCCCACCAGCTCCTCGACGAATTGCCCCTCGCGTCCACGGCGCCCACCACGGCGCGCACCGCGTTCAACTCGCTCATCTCCGGGTGCGCGCTCCACGCGCTCCCTGCCGCCTGCTTCTCCCTCTTCCGCCGCATGCGCGCCGCCGGTGTTCCCTTTGATGCCGTCACGCTCATGGCGCTTGTCCCCGCTGCTCCTCTCGGCGTTATGCCGCAGCTCCATGCCCTCGCGGTGAGATCCGGGCTTGCCGCGAGCAATTCCGTGGCCAACTGTCTCATATCCGTGTACGCGCGCGGCGGCGCGGCCCTTGCCCGCAAGGTGTTCGACGGGATGCCGGCGGCCTCCCGCGACCTCGTGTCGTGGAACGCGGTGCTTTCCGCCCACGCCCAGAACGGTCTAGCCGTGGAGGCCCTCGAGCTCTACAGGCGCATGCGTGGCCCCGAAGGCGCAGGGGTGGAACCGGACGCTGTGACGCTCGTCGGCGTCCTCTCCTCCTGCGCACACCTCGGCGCACGCTGCGTTGGCCTCGACGTCGAGCGCTATGTGTGGGAGAGACTCCCGGGCTTCCGCGCAAACGTGCAGCTCTGCAACGCGCTCATCAACTTCCATGCGCGTTGCGGAGGCTTGCCGCGTGCGCAGCAGCTGTTCGACGAAATGCCAGAGAGGAGCATCGTCTCGTGGACGGCGCTCATCACCGCGTATGGCATGCACGGTCACGGCCACTTCGCCATCAACCTGTTTGAAGCGATGGTGTCGAGCGGCATCCGTCCCGACAACGTGGCAATGGTCGGCCTCCTGTCGGCGTGCAGCCACGCCGGGATGCACAAAGAAGGTCGCAATTACTTCTCAGCAATGGAGACCACCTACCATCTACGTCCCACATTGGAACACTACACCTGCATGGTAGACCTCCTTGGCCGTGCCGGCCTTCTCGACGAAGCACAGGACCTCATTGCCTCGATGCCGATGGCGGCTGACGGTGCGGTCTGGGGCGCACTCCTTGGAGCCTGCAAGATACACAAGAATGTGGAAATGGGGGAAGAAGCCTTTGAGCGTATCGTCGAAATCGAGCCGAATAACGTGGGCTACTACGTGCTCATGGCGAACATCTACACCGACGCCGGAAACCTCGACGGCGTGGCGAAGGTGCGGGCGATGATGAGGCATCGCCGGCTCAAGAAGGAGCCCGGGTGTAGCTACGTTGAGCACAATGGGAAGGTTCACTTGTTCATGGCCGACGACCACTCGCATCCGCAGGCCAAGAGGATTTATGACCTCGTGGTGAAGCTGGAGCGGACGGTGAAGGAGAAGACGGGTGGTGGTGTGGTCGAGGGGATCACTGAGAAGTCGGCGAAGGCGAAGGCGGCGGCCTTTCCATTGGTGGGTTTCCACAGCGAGAAGCTGGCGGTGGCGTTTGGGTTGCTGAACACTGAGGCCGGGAGTGAGATCGTTGTGATCAAGAACCTGCGGGTGTGCGGGGACTGCCACTCGTTCCTGAAGACGGTTTCCGCGTTGTCAAACAGGGCGTTTCTCGTCAGGGACGCGAGCCGGTTCCATCGATTCGAGGATGGTGCCTGCTCCTGTAGGGACTATTGGTGAAGAGGTGTGCCTCGTGAAGGAAACGCCGACTGTCATCAGGATCAGGGCTGAATTCAGCTGCTGGTCGAGGGACGCAGTGGAATGGAACGTGATGTTGGATACCGGCCAGAGACCGAGGAACCGTTAACTGTATCGTCCGACTCCGACCTGCCAAGACATATCTCAGAAATAAGTTACTTTGACTGGCGTATTGGACGATATGGATCCATCGGTTGGACGAGGCGACGAGCTACAAAGAGAGAAGTGCAAGCCTAGTTTCGTCAGGTTCTTTGTGCAGGATGTACACAGTAGTAAGCAGATCCTCTAATTTAAAGTTAGAGAGAATTACCTTCCATACACAGAGCGTCCATAATGGGGATACAAGTTCATACGGCTGAGTTGGGGGGCTGAGATACATTTAATAAGAATTGTATTGGCAGAAAATACTGTAGGAAGTGCTTAATCTGTTCCACCCCAACACAATTGGGGCTGAGACAGTCAGCAAAAGTCAGAACAAGAAGCAAAACCAATATATTGATAAAACAATTGAAGGCCACTGTCTGTACCGGTGTACATATCTCATGAAACTATATTAATACACAATTTTGAAATAATACATTGGGCAAAATCATGTCCATATAAATGACTGGGCTAGTTTACAAAAAGGGGAATCTTCTCAATAGAGAGCGAAAGAAGAAAAAACAAAAGAAAAATTCATCATTGTACAACATGTATATATGATGGTGGGCTTCACATCCCAGTTGAGGACGTCCTTCCTATTCTTTGTGCACCAAGCTTTGGCTGTGCTGGCTTTGTTCCTCGACCCCTACCTGATGAAGCTAGAGGTCTAGCTTTGGTTGATGGCGGTGGTGCTGCGATGGCACCCCATAAATCGTCACTGTTTGCTGCTGCTGGCTTCAAAGGCTTCCCAGCTGACTTCGGCGGGGGTGCAGCTATTGAACCCCACAGGCCATCTTCATCATTGTGCGAAGTTGAAGGTTTGATGTCTGCAGACTTCGATGCATTCTTGGGTGCTGGAGCAGCTATAGGACCCCATAGAGGATCGTCTTCTGGTTTGGGTGCCTTTGGTTGATTTAATCTTGACGAATTTGATACTAAAGTTGACAAAATTGAAAATAAAAATAAAGTCATCTTCTAAGCAAATGTGTGTGAGAAAACAGATGCACTAAGAAAAACAAAACTAACCTGGTTGCTTTGGTTGCACCACAGGACGTTTCTGAGCAGCCTGTATGTTAGAGAGAAGAGATGGCGGAGGCTTATCATCAAATGGATCAACATCATCCCATCCTTCTTTATCACTACCATCCTCTTCCTGAGTATTATCGTTTTCAATCTCACCCCATCCATCCACGGAGGAGCTTGCTGATGCCGGTGCAGTTTGATCAAGAGAGCTAGAAGTGGATGGTGCAAATGCTACTGTGGAAGATTGATTATCTGTGATAATAGAATTGACAAATGATAAGAGCTCACAATCAACTGGGGACACATCCTATACTTAATTATTCCTCTTTTAAGACATTTGCATTTCTCCTCCCTTTATAGTTCATTGATATGCTAGATCGGCTCTCTTATATGCAAGTGATGAAAACTGAGGTTAGCACTCAGGGTTAGAACAGTTTGGCGAAAGTCCAATACCTGATGTGACATTAGGGGATGCTGAAACTTGAGAGTTACTAGCATTTGCACTGGAAACCGGGCCATGGTCAGAACCTTTTCCTTTCTGTGTAAGAGAGCTCATAGCCCACCTGTACATGGATGTGTTTTTAATAAGTATAGTAATTAAATTGCATATAGGGGCATAATATTCAGATAAATTGCACAAGCAAAATGATAAACTTCCATACATTAGACAGGCTTCATTCAGCATCACAATGGCTAACTAGAAACTAATTTACCTACATTTTTTTCTGTATACTAGAGAACGACCTACACTACAGAGCCAAAGAAATTGGACCCTGTGCGCATAGCACAGAATAATGACAAATTGGCCCAAAAATTTGGCGTTAAACAAGAACCATGATTCCGTTTCTTGTAAAACATTATGGATAGGATGTACTTACCCAAGTAAACCGGCGTTTCCAGGTTTTAACTGGATACTAGTAGCTTCGGATGTGCTGTTGTCTCCCATATTAAGCTACAAGAAGTGTAAGCACATATTATACCAGCAACAATGCAGAAGATAACCTTGTTTAATGAAGCTATGTCAATAAACTTTAGCCTAACATGCAACAAGCGTACAGTCCAAAGCCATGAGAAATATATGAACACAGATTGGAGTGATTAGACTAGTGTTGCAAATAAGATGGGACTTGAGAGGTATGGCTCTATGAGCCAGAGAAGGTGAAGGCTTTTAGCCTGTTGTGCTCACAACACACAAATAGGCATGGTATTAGTATGTCATCTAGAGTTCCATCAGTGCACAAATGATCCAGAGTAGTGGATATATTATAAGCAAATAAACTAGATGACTAGATGTATACCTTTTCATGATGTTGTTTTGCTATTTGCAAGAATTGATCAGTGGCCTGGAAAGCCTTGGTCCTCACATCACTACAAAACCATTGGATGCCTCAGTTGAAAGACCAAAATAAGATGTATAGAGGTACAGTTATAACGTCTTTTATTTTTAAAAAAGAACTGCAAATGCAACAATTTTTCCCATGTTGGTTGTAACCATCTAGGTTGTTAAACCTCGTATTTCAATCCATATCCAACCATTCGAAAGCTTACTTGGATTGTAAATAATAGTGATTAGTGATTAGGACTAGGCAATCGGTCTGTGAGCCTTTAATTGCTAGTTACAACAAGCAACACTGAGAAAGTAGAGACAGAGCTAAGTGCTGTATATTACCTATCTGGATCAAATGTAAGGACAACAATGTTAGGCAGAATACGAGTTGCAATCTCTGTCATTTCATAGTATGAACTAGTGACACTCAGCGCCATGATTCCTGCAAGCCCAAATTGTGAAGCCATGCTTGTGAATGATTCTACTAGTGGGATATATAACATTATAATTTATAAGTACTATAACAGCATATCTCTATAAGCCAATGTACCAGCTGCTCGAGCAGGGGGGAAGGTATCACGTAACGCACGGACAGTGAATGCGTTGATCAATACCCGCTTCCTAGTCTGTCAAGATAACATAATATTGTTAGGAATGTTTATTTAGTACAAATAGAAAATGAACTCTGTATCTAGGCAAGGAATAGGATACTCCAGGATAACTTTACATTCCCTTCTTTGGGAAAAAAAAATTGCATGCTTTGTTCTCTAGAAATTTCCAAATATTTTTCTCTCTGCCTTTCTTTTACTGTCATGTTTTTGCATTTCCTTGGCCTTATACAAGCCAGGATCACTATGATCAGTAATCTCTAGCAACCAACCAGTTTTTAACAAAGTCTATCGCTGATCATGGAGACAAATGGTAAAAAAAAATCTGGATTTTAAATAATTGAGAAACTTGCCGGCCAGTAATCCAAAAATACTATCTATTTTAAAGGCAGCTTGCTTTGGTGAGACTTCACAAAATCACAGGTTTGGCATATCTGAGGAACGATTCCAAGGAAACTTAGTAAGGAATCAATGAAAAAGGGAATACCCCGTCATTCATGTAGTTTGCAATATTTCCAAGAAGAATTGTAGTGTTTGTCCTGATCGCAGGTTCTTCATCAACCTGAACACAGATAACAATGTTTTTCAAATTATATACCTTTGCATATCAAACAGAACATAATATACGAGGCATTTCAATTATAATAGAACATCACCTGGAGCTTAGAGAGATACTTCAAGAGAGATCCTGAAATCGTACGCTGAGATAACTACAGTAACATAATAGTGAATTAGTCACAAGAAATAACCTTCCTGACAAAGAAGACCATAAAACATTGGCATCTGTGATTTATTTTCCTTAAAAGCATGTCAGGCAAGTACACACACACAAACATTTAGTGTTATAACATATCAAGCAAAGAATATGTTACTCCCTCCATCCAATAATATAAGGGATTTTGGCTATCCAATTGTATAGCCAAAATCCCTTATATTTACGGGATGGAGGGAGTAAGTTCCAAGCTCTTAACTGAATTGAGTCTGCATATCTTGAAAATAATTTATTTGTTCTGATTGTTGACTAGCCTTAACAGTTAAAATAACCAGAGAGAGCAAAAGCCAGTTTGACCACAATTTTAACCAGTAGCCACACAAAAAAAAACACTGCAGTTAGAACAGTAATGGGAATTGAACCTTCGGTGCCAGATAAATTTAGAACATTTTCTAAAAAAAACTGTTAACACAACACATTCAGTGGAAATGTAAGACAGCAACAAAAGGTTTTCTTCGGGGTGCAAATGTTGATTGCGCAAAAGGAGTGCAAGGGTCTTACTTTGGGTGCCAATACAAGCATTGACTTTAAGGTCAGTTCACGAAGAAAAGCAGAAGTATCAGAGAACCCGTTGGCAACATGGGGGAAAACCTGTAAACACATTAGAAACATTTATCCTGTCATGCGTCGATATTCCAGAAATATGTGCAGATATTCATACAGGAACTGATAACATACTTGCTCATCCACAGTTTGAGCTGTCAATGACTCCCCAAACTGATCTATGTGCTGCAAAAGACTAACTCGGATGGCTCGGTCATTAGAGGCAAAAAGCTTCACAATTGTAGGCAAAACCTGAAAAGGCCGGTGTTTTTAACTTGTGTTATAACATCATAAAACACACTGGAATGACAAAAACTAATGAATATTGCGTGAAAACAAAAAAAAAATGAAGACAAACCTTCGCACTAAATTGGTCAGCTGGAAGCCAGGAACCCATCTTTAACAATACAACCAAGGCTGGTGCAGCAGCTGAACCAAACTCAAGAGCAGATGCCAGTACAGGAAGCAACTATTGACAAAGTAGCCAATGTATAAGCATATAAACAAAAACTCAGGGAATTACAGATTCTACTGCTGACCTTCCCATTACCTTTTTCAGGACTATCTCACGAGGAAGCTGCTCAGCTATGTTTGGGAGTTTACGGAAAAAGCTATCTTTCTCAACACTGTCCTTTAAGTTGAGAACTTCCATGAACTGTATGGTCTCTACTAGCTTGTTCTGGAAAAACTCTGAAAAATGAAGAGCCACAGTCATCACTACAGTTTCTTCAAAGTAATCCATATAATTGAGATAGCATTACAGCATTGAGAGCAAACAGTAGAAGAATATGGGTGTCGATGTAATAAATGTCATGAAAAATAAGACAGCAATGCCTGAAATGATAAAGGGAACTATATTGAACTTACCACTGTTGTCAATAAGTTTAGAAGGATTCATTCTACGTGAAGGAGTAGAACTCAGTAGTCTCTGGTAATCTGGAAGTAAAGACTGAAAAATAGAAAGGAACCACCAACTTTATGATATGCATGAGCTATGTACAGATTTGTCAGAATAATGTTCTATATTCCGGAGTTCAGACTGGAAAATGACGGAAAAACATTAAACCAACCAAAAAAAGTCAATAGCTAAACAGAAACAGATTCAGAAACAAGAACATGCAAGCTAACCTTAGGGATTGGAGCAGTGTTACGGAGGTCCTCTGTCCTGGTCAGCTTTGCACCAGAAAAGAGCTCATAAATTAAACAACCTGCAATGAGTCCAGAGATCATGTTTTCGGAGATGTGTGTCTAAAAAACATTTTACTGTTAAATCCTGCTATAAGAAACGTTCAGGTACCTCTTGAATACAAATGAGATTCATTTTAGTAAAACAGGATTATTCTCTTTGTTTTCTGTGGCTTTTCCTTTAGATTGTGTTAATTTCTGATAGATTACCAAAAAAAGGAGCAGAGTTTTCCTCATTCTATAAATATCTCTTCCAATGAAGGTGATTTACTATCATTTTTTCATCAGTAAATAATATTAAAGAGAAAGTTGATATGTAAAAAATAAAGCAACCAAATTGCAAATTACAGTTAGACTAATCATAATTTATTGATTGACCCTAGATATTCTTTTGGTCAGCCTTGACCTGGTCTGTTAGTGCAAAACTATGTAGTATTAACCAGAAAATATTTGAAACTACAGTAGAGGCACACTTAGAGTACCCATTAACAAATAATTAAACAACTATTGCAGATGAAGTAAATTGCCAAGTACACATCTGACAAGGAACTGTTAAATAATTTACCTATTATGAGAGTATGGAAATAGAACAATCAAACGAAGAGTGTAATGAAGGAAAAGGAGCCATGATATTTCAGTACAAAATATAGTGAGTTAGCTCTGCTCACCCAATCCCCAGGAATCGATTGCCCATGGAGGTGACTTCCTAATTGACACCCAATCTGCCTTTGTCAGCTCCATTGGTTTGTACTGTGTTCCAACTAGCCATTCGAATTGCTGCAAAGGAACATATGTAAAAAAAGTATGATATATATCTCTCTATCTTGTTGAATTAGAGAGTGTGATCTTGCTTTCTAGAAACGACAGAAGCTCAACATGTGACAACGTGACAAGCTTGGCGTAAAAGCATTTGTTGCAGTACAATCACAAGACATGTTCAAAAGGGAGTTGCTAGTTCTATATCTATAAATAAAGGTGAGGAACTGTGATTAAGAGACCCTTACCAACATGGGGCTATTAGAGGCTTCATTGTTAGCATCAAATTCGGACAGAACATCAAAAGCATGAAGTTTCCAATCTAGAGTTTGAGTAACAACTACACTGGTCAAGCATACATTGCCGTGAATCTGAAATTGATGAAGCGAAGTCAATTTACATATTATATGACACTATAACCAAACAAATTCGAACATGTTACTTTCAATATTGTGTAATTACATGGCTTCGCGCGAATAACAAGTATATATATAAATTATATTCAGTAGTCGACATAGAGTAAGACACCATATCAAATTATCAACAGAGTAATAAGTACAAGTTCTGAATCAAATGGACAAGAAGAAACCCAGGGTTTACATTGGCAATTGCACAATGATATTTGGTGGATTTGGCATGTAAACAAGACCCCAATGTTAAGTTAGTTGCACAATCTAATTCCAAAGGTATCTGTCTGCCTACAAATTCTGTTTTAAACTAAAGGGCTTGTTCAGTAGGCAAGGCTGCAGCTATTGAGCGATTGTGCTGTAACAAACACAATGCACTGTTTGTGCAGTGCTGTTGCTGCACCGCATGGGTGCTGAACAGGGCCAAAAAGTATAAGCAAATTATGTCCACGAAAAATGATTTTGTTGCGATGAAAACTAATGTGTAACAAGTGGTGTAGCCACACCAACAGCTTGCATTATGTGGTTGTATTCTGTTTCAAAGGAAAGATACTTACGAGCTTGCAGTCGTTGTTGAGAAAGCTCACGGCTTTTGATATCTGGTGAAGACCCCAAGCAAAGTACTCATTTCTGGCCCAAAATTTGACAGTCATAGTGAGAATAAAGATCATAGGCAAAAAAAAAAAAAAAAAAAAAAAAAACCAGAACAATATGGATTTTTTTTTCTCAACAAACGGCTAGCAATATGGCACAGTAAACAAACATGGTGCCAAACTGCCAACTTTGACAAGATTAGCGCACTACAATTGTTTAGCATATAAGTTCTAGACTATTAAGCAAAGAAACGTATTAGTCAGATTCAAAGTGAGGGCATGGTACTCCATATCTGCTGCACAAATATATATGTCATATTGCTAAACATCAAAAGGCAGGAGAAGCTAATAAGACCTCTGTGTGCCTCCCAGGTTCAGTTCCTTCAGTTTTTCTGAAAGTGGCGTAACAGGCTCCGTGACAATATAAATTGTATGCTTCACGGAAGGTCCATCGGGAACTTCTGCTTCAGTACTGTGAAGAAAGGATAAAATGTTCGGATGTCGCACCTGCAACAAATACAGCAGTCAATAACACCAAATTGATATGGGCACAATTATTGGGTAAACATCGCCGGGAAAATAGCCAGGCGACATCGGCTTAGTGGGATGAGAGGAGAGTCTAGGGCTAGAACTTGAGGGAACTAATCTTGATTATTCATTGCTTAACGAAAACTGATACAATCCCATCCTTATATAGATGGTACGACTTAACTCCTAAGAAAGAGACTAATCTAATCTTAACTGACTCTAACCGTCATTAGGGGAACAAGTGCTACAGTACCTCGAGGGTACTGTTCACCCGCCCTGGGCTGGGCCTTAACCTCCAGGCCCAATGCCCATAACAAAACTTAGCAGGTGTCACATAGAGATCAAAGAAATTCAGTGCAACCAATGGCAAAAAAAATCCTCCATTAGAGTACAAAGTAATACTTTTCAGTAAAGATGTTCACATGAAGCAAGTCACCAAAAAAGAATTGATGTAAAACACCAAAAAGAGTGGATCAGCATGTAGAACCTCATGCCTAGTGGCTAATGCTAAGATGGAGTTTCCTGTCTACTCTGTATTTTATTTTTAGCTAGAAAACATCAGCAAAAACCAAAAACTATCATTGCAAGACCTTTTGGCTTTCTTATATAGTTGAGTAAAAGGGCATAATGTAACGTCGACTGAATCTTCTTTATGCGGAGTTTTTCCTTGTTTTCATTGTACCCTAGATTGTTTCTCCTACTCTGTAGTTTATACGATAGGCTTCAGCCTCGTCTGTAAAAAAGACTCGCAGTACAAGTAGGCATCACGAATCTTTAAGATGAAAATTGGCAACTTGCCGTCCGCAGTCGCTTAACACCATTCCGACCAGCAACCAAGTGCCTGTCCTGAGGATTGTTCCCTGATAGAGAAAAAATTGAAACGGGTGATCCATCATCCTGCAAAAAAGACAAGGCAACAGTTATGTTATAAAATTAATGCAATCAATAGCCACTTGAGAAACAGTATAAACTGCACGAATAATCAAATGCTTGCAAAAAAAAACCTCAAAAAAGAATGGAGCCAGATAACAGACTAGCAAACCTCCTAATTTTGATCAACATCACATATCACAATCATAACCATCTGGGTGGTAAATAGATGCAAGAAGCCATGAATGTTCTACAGTTTAGATATTGGGCAGTAAAAAAGGCCACTATAAGTTGTACAATCCTCTTGACTTAGACCATGGCACTGCTTTCTTTCCTGATTATTGGATTGAACTGTTCCTCGTTTTCCATTAGCACGCTCCCAAAATGCTAAACGGTGCATTTTGTACAAAACTTTATATATGGAAGTTTCTTTAGAAAATTAAACAAATCAAAATTTTGGTATTTAATTGTTACAGTAATACTTAATTAAACATGCTCTAATCACCTGCTCCATTTTCCTGCTAATGATCCCGACTGCACCCCACATTCAAACAGAGCCTAAAAGGTTTACCGTAACTCCCCAAAAGAAATGGATTGTTGTATTTTGGTTCCTTAACAGAACCTAGGTATAATTGGACATCCGATGCCTTTCTAGCTGAATGAGGAGCCATAACCTCCAATGTACATAAGCATCAGTATGAGGCCTAGAATAAAACATATATCATCAGCGATATGCTAGATCTACAGCATCAGTTGCAGAACACACAGGAACATGACATGCTAGGTTGCTAACTACTAGTCAATCTCCAAAGTCCCAAGTCAGCAACATCCAAAACAACTTATATATGCATGCTTAATTACCACCGACTTAAATCAATAGCATCACTAGTAATGAATGAAACTTCACGAATAATCTAGTTCCACAGCAAAAATCTAGCTAATGAGTCGAAGTACTGGCAGCAGTAAGGTCATCACTATCACCATATGGCATACCGCTGCTGTTTAGTAAGCACCCACGAACTCCCACTGATCTGACAGAAATCACAATGAAGCTAATACCAACCTAGCATGAAGTCCAAAAGTCCAAACCGTACCTAGAGAAGCTACAAACCAGGCTCACGCAATCCAACAACCTACTGAGCACTGTGCGCGCTCGACCGATTCGAAGTTAGAACAGGGCGCACGATCAGCTCCAACCCAAACCTGCTCACCCGGATGACTCACTAGCTCACCACCGAACCAAATCAGCGACACACACTACAATCAGCACCTCCCCAATCTTACGGGGATCTAGACATATAGTCGATCCGCCTCTGATCAGGCGGTGAGGGGAACGGATTGGGGGCGAGGACGCGTACCTTGGAGGTGCCACGGTGGTGCGTCCATGAGCCCCACGCGGAGGCGTAGGGCTCGCCGATGGTGTAGGGGAAGTCCTTGATGCCCGATCCGGATCCCGCGACCACCTCCTTGAGGAACTTGAACATTCTGCCCTACTGTTCCGGCGTGCTTCCCCTCGGTTTTTCGCGGTTTCGATCGGCCCCGATCGCCTCCTCGCGGCCGCCGGCGGTTTCCGCTCGCCGACGCGGCGCCGAGGTAGATCCGGGGAGGAGGAGGCGTCGGGTGGAGGCGGAAGAGAAGGGGAAAAAACCGGCTGGCTTGGCGCGGGGGCCTACCTGCAAGACGAGGGAAGACGGGAGGAAATTATTTGCGTTTTTGCCCTTGGGTGATTTTACATCTGGACTCTGAGCGATTATTGGACAGACAGGCTGGCATCTCATGCATGCAGAGGAGTGATTAGTGGTGTTTTGACAGATCAAATTGCATAATTTGCAGTTTTGCACTCTTCAATGCACGTGTGCGTTGTATCACGTATATAGAGGAGCTGGGGTAAAAAATTGATCAAAGAAGCTTCCTGTGCAGAGAATGCATACGTTGATCCCTGTGTGTCGTTATCAAATTGGAACCTTTCCCCGGAAGAACTGAGTATGTTTTGCTACCTGTTTCCCCTCTTTAAGCTTGGTAGAGTGCAATTCTACGTTATAGATCAAGGCCTTGTTCCAATGTTAAGTTTTGGCTTAAAAAAACAATGATTTGTACCTTTTTTTCTATGCATGCTTCCCAAACTGTTAAACAGTATATTTTTGCAAAATTTTTATACATGAAAGTTATTTTAAAATAGCTAATACTCAATTAATCACATGTCAATGAAGTTTGTCGTTTTGCATGCAACTACCGTTCCGAATGGAACCCTCACTTCCGAACACGGCCCAAATAGTTGTGATAAAGTGTTGGATATGTGTTTGTCTATTGTTAAAGTAAACATTGATATTGCTAAAAGATAGAAGAAAGTCGGAAATGCTTTTGGATGGTTACCTTGCTATATTTTTTGGCGAAGTTTTAAGGATGAAAATTTCCGGAGTCATCAAATTTTGGTATGGCTGTTATGTTTGGTTTGTTGTCCTACAGAAAAATTGGTAAGGTTTTAAACATATGCACGATACTTGTAGCGATCCATGTGGAAAAGTTGTTAAACACAACCGAGCATGCTAGTAAAGGAATTCAAAGAACCATATGAATTGGAAATGGAAGCCTTTCCATTAAGACCACCTTTGAATTAAAGAAAAAAAATCAGTATTTTTAGGGGATTTGGATTGTACAGAAAATAATCCTGTAGAGTTATTTGAATAGAAGGATTGAGTTATGCCAGATCCTACAAAATTTATATGAAATGAAATATTATAGTGAGATTTTGAGAAAAATAAGTATGAGGTCTTACCTTTTGTCTTTAGCTTCATATGACTCTCAATTCATGTGTCCCAATCAAATGACAGTTTCAAAACTTATATTCGATTTTAATCCATGTAGAAATTTAATGGGCGAGACATTCTATTTCTATGTTTTTTTTATGTTACTGTGTTTTATAATCCTGCATTACAAATGTTGACTTAAAAACCAAAGAAAATATGAGTTTTTGAGTTAAAAAGGAGCTCAGTGCTCACAAGTCACAAATATGAATAGATTATTTCACCGGCAATCTACCTACATCTTGCTTTTGACTAAAGTCAGATTGTTTTAAAGTATAAGTGAAATGCAAAATCAAAATATATTCAAGCTCAGATCCCATATTTCAAATTAAAAAAAAAAAAACAAAGCTGCTCTTGAATTGGCACGTCTTGTTTTGAAGCCAACAAGATTTGCAATAACTCAAAATATAGACAACTATCAAATAAGATGTTTAACAGCTCTGGGCGGGTATCGATGAAAAATTGATCGCAACTACTAGCATGTACCACAAGCAGGTATCTAGAAGAGGAAAAAGATGGTTCTTGGAGAAACTGAAACATCGCAACAAACGCAAACTGTGCCCACAATTGCTTTGATTGAATCTGAAGGAAATTTCAGTCGCCACAAACTTGTGGGTATTTGATTAACAGGGAAAAGGAAATTTATTTGCTACAGCTTTATTACAGTCGTGCTCACTAGAAAGGTTTTCTGCAGAAGAAATTCTAACATTTTACGATGGTCATTTCAAATACAATGATCATTTCAAGAGCTTAGCACTACATCAAGTACAGCACATGATCAGTTTTCTACATCTGATGAAACCTCTCCGGCCTGAACTCCTCGGGGCTCTCCTCCTCGAGAAACCTCTCCGGCCTGAACTCCTCGGGGCGCGCGCCGCCACTGGCCGGGGTTGTTGGCGAGGTACCACGCGTTGACGAGCACCTTGCTCTCCGCGGGGACGTCGTAGCCGCCAATCGAGCTTGGCGTCGCGGAGGTTCGTGTGCGGCACAAGCAGCGGGATCGGCGTGCGCAGCCGCAGCGTCTCCTTCTCCTTGATCAGGCTTGCAGGCAGGGGAGGTTGTGCGTGTCCGGCTCCGTGATCTGGTGGTTCTTGCCGAGCACCGTGTCCAGCTCACGATAGCTTGTTCTGGATCTCTGTGTGGTTCACTAGCTCCGCGATATGACGGAGATGATCTCTGTTGTCAGGGGCGGAGCGGCGAGCTATGGCGCGAGCCATACCTCGCCGCCGACGCGTTTACCCCCTACCGCGAGGTGGCCAGGCATCGGCCAAGGCGCGGCCGAGCGGCGTCATCCCCATCGGCCATGGAGATGGCCACGATGCGAGCAGGCCAACAGACAGCGGAGGGTGACGATTCTGCTAGTGGAGTGGTAAGAACAAGTTAGGCCCATTAGGCCCATTGGACTTTGGAAAAGTATTGAACCCTAGCTCTCCCTTTCCTGCTTCTGCCTGGCTGCCTCCTGGAGTTTTTGCGAGTTGTGGCGGCGGCGCGGGCACGCAGCGACGCATGCTCAGCGGCTCTTCTCCTCGTGCGAGTTTGCGACAACGGCGTGGCAGGCGGCACCGGCGAGACGGCGATTGATTTTGCACCAGACCAGGACGGCTCACGGCTGCGGCGAGTGAGGCGCGGTGGGCGACGGGCGTAGCTGCGGCGGCCGGCTGCCACAACACTGCATCTTGCGGTCGCGGGCGTCGTGCAAGGCGGCGGCGAGCGCTAAGGGGCTGGACGATGGTGGGCAGAGCTGAGGCCAGAGACGGCCGACGGTTGGTGGCTTGGAGTTGGAGTTGCTGTTCTGAGTTAAAAAAGATGGAGACAAATGTGAAGGGAAAGGGGATGGGAAAGATAGTGGTATCCGGAGGTAATTTTTGGGAATTTTTTTTTGTTGGATTTGAGAGCATGAACACCTATATTGAAGTAATCAGATTTTTTATCTACAGATTGCATGAACATATTAATACATTTTTACTTGTTCTTTGACAGCCCCTTCATATATCTATGCTTTGCAATTTAGAATGCCCAGTCTATTGGCGGGTCTTCATTTTGTTTGAGGTATTTTGTTATGCTCGTATTATTTTAAAAATGTTCGCTAATTGATTGTACCTATTGGATTGAGAAATGTTGACTTGTTGGATCTAATTTTTGCCCTCAGATATTATGTGATTGTTAAAACATTGTCTTTTAGTTGTTTTGCACTTGTTACGAGCCATACCTAATTTTTTTCTTCGTCCTCCGCCACTGTCTGTTGTCATCTCACTTAATAAAACATAAATTAATCATGGAATGGAAGGATTACTCACTTCCTCTCCTCGAGAAAGAAACCCTTGAAGAGTTAGAGCCGCGCCTCCTTAACCTCCTTGCAGATCCTTAGGTATCCACGGAGGAACCGCCTGAGAATTGGGATGAAATCACCGTAATTATACTCGAAGCTCTGCGCGAGTCGACTCCTCTCGCCGTTGAGCTCCTTGAGCCGGACGAACAGCGGATCATCCATCCCCTCGAACCGCCGGCCGAACATGACGCGGTACACGTCGTTGTACATCATCAGCTGCAGCCGTCGCCGCAGCACGACGCCGTCCGCGCGCGCCGCCGGATCGCCGCGGAGGCCGTCCACCACGGCGGCGGCCTCGTCCTCCCACCCGGAGCGGTGCTGCCGCACCACCTTCCCCGTGAAGAACGACGCCGTCACGATCCGCCGCATCCTGCGCCAGCCAGTGGTCGCCGTACGCTGTGAACACCATGTCCTGCCCTTTGCCCGTGAAGACGTACGTCGAACACCACGTTGCGCGTGCGTGAGCCGAACTCGACGCCCTGTGCGTGGAGCACCTCGCGTGCGAGGGGAGGCGAGGAGACCACCACCACGTACGTTGCGCTGACTCATGCGGAGGAGGAAGATGTCGCCGAACCTGCGGGCGAGTGTTGCCAGGGTGCGGTGGTTCAGGTCGTCGCCGACCTGTAGCCAGTTGCCGAAGATTGGTATCGGGGTTGGGCCCGGTGGTAGGCGGAGCTTGCGGCCAGACAGTCAGACACCAACATTAGACGACGGCACGACGCCACAAAACCAGCTCGCCAAGCTGTATTGCTACGCAGCATGAAAAAACGCGCCATTTCCCCGCAGATTAATGGAGCAGACGACGACGTCGGGTAGATAGATACTACTGGCCTCCGTTTCATAATAATATAAGATATTTGACTTTTTTGGGTTACAATATTTGACCATTCGTCTTATTTAAAAATTTTGTGCAAATATAAAAAATAAAAAATTATGCTTAAAGTTTTTTCGATAATAAAGTAAGTCACAAGAAAAATAAATGATATTTTTATATTTTTTTTAATAAGAAGAATGGTTAAACATTACAAACAAAAAAATCAAACATCTTTACATTATGATTATGAAACGGAGGGAGTTACGTGATACTGGTACTTCACTCACGCACGGCCGAAGCACTGGACCAGTGGTCACTGGTGGCAGTGAGTGAAACACGCGCACCTGTGAGTCGGCGAGACGGCGACGCGGAAGTTCAAAGCGGCCCACTCTGTAACAACAAGTCACGAGAATGAGGAAGCCCACTTGAATCGTAAGAGTCTAGGAGCAGCCCAACAACAAAGATTCTGTAACGTAACGGGCTTAAGCGCAACGAGAGCCCACCCACCAAATCCTTCCCACATACGCAAGCGGGCAACGCGGGGGAGCCGGGGAGGCGGCGGCGGGACGCGGGCGGGCGATGGCGAGCCCGCCGCGGCTGTAGGAGGGGATCCATCCGTCGCCGGCGACGAGCGGGATCGGTCGGCGCAAGGCAGCCGCCCGCCCGTCCCCCTGTTGGGTTTCCGCGTGCCTTCCTCATCACAGGTTTTACTCCTTCTCGGTTCATGTTCGTTAGCCACTGGCCTGCCGGTTATGGCCCAAATTGCCCGCTTAGCATCTTCGATTCCCAAAATTTTTAGCCCAGAGATTACTGTCAGGATGGGATTTCCATTGTCATGCCAGACCTTAGGAAACAGGAGGCTTGAGGAATTTGTGTGGCTCTCCGTACCTTTTTCTTTAGATTAATAGAACCACTTTTATCTCAAATATTGTCATGGTATAATACTATAAACAATGACAGTACCAATGACCTCCTGGAATGACTTGTCACTTGACTAGATTTCGAATCTAACTGTCGGGTTGTCAATTATCACTTGTGCTAGATGACTAGTGAAGCAGTGATTACGTGGAAATTTCTTGTATTGTGGTTGTAGTGAAGCAATCTGGACATTGGAGATACCGTGTTAGTCATCAGCGAAAGTGGTGCGGCAAAATACACCAATCCCACCTCCTGGGGCTATCTTTTCAGAAAAGCTATCTGAAGGCATGCTCAGGATGTAGAACTTTTGACTTATACGAATGGACTCTCATATTAGCTTCATCACCTTGCTCACATCACCTGAAACATGCAAGGATGTTGTCACCCTCCATTCTTCTTTGGCATCTTTTCCTTAAAAAAACTAAAACTCGGATTGTAATACTCATTGATTGAGATCGCAATGGGCCTACGCCTACTTATTGTATACAATGAACACCTGATACCTGAAAAGACATTTTTGAACTACTTTGCATTTTTGACTTGGGATTTAAACATAGCCAAAATAGCGGTAACCGTGTTATTATGATTGATTTAAGTGAAAGGCTGACAATACAAACGAGTAATCCTTTACTTGGGCATCACACTAAATGTAGATTTAATCAAAAGGTGGTCAAATAGAGTATAGTCGACTAACACTGATAGATTGAAGAAGACAGCTACTCAGGATATGTTTCATTAGTGGTACCTTTGCTCACTGTTTTCAAAAAGTCATAGATCTCACATCAAGAAAGTTCCACACACCAGACATGCAGTATGAATCACATTTTACTTAATATATACATTTTTAGTTAATGAACAATATGAGTAGGCTTACTGTTTTTAATTGATAATCAGCTCATGTTCCTCAATGCATGTATATAAATAAATATAAAAAGTATAATTTACCACTTCACTTTTCAATTTTCCAAATTTGACCTATACTTTTGATTTTTGTAATATCTTCTCATGCACCTTTTGGGCGCATGAGAAAATCTAGACTTCACACAGCGTATATTCATTGCAAATTTGAAATCTAGGATTGTTTAGAATACGATTAGCTTTATTTATTGGAACATAACTCTGTAGTCAACTGATCATTGCCATCGACAACAATATTGCATTATCCTTATACTTTAAGTTTGAATTGTGCTAGCTAAAACTGAAATTATACAATAACTAACAATAAGAAATGCCCATTCAGCCTTGATTGATTGGTAGGGAACAAGATTACTAATTCATCTTAGTTGCGTAACCCATTTTTTACTTTGCCTGAAGCCAGCTCCATCTGTATTAATGAATTACTTTGCTTATATATTATGTACTACCTGAAGCTATGAATATGGACATGTTTCTTGTCTAGGTTCATAGCTAAAATTAGCTATATTTTGAGACGGAGGGAGTAATGACTAACAATAATATTCATTAGGCATTGATTTGTGCTACTAGGACACAAGACTACTAGTCCATTGAAGTTGTGTAGATCACCATTTTTTTTTTCTACCTGAAGCTAGCTCCATCTGAATTAATGAACAACTTTTGTAAGTAAACATTCCCAGTATTCGGGTCCTAAGAACATTTGTCCCATGTGTTCACGTGGTCATTTGCATATATGCATAGATGTTAATTATTTGTGTACCTACAAGGACACCAAACACCTAACCATTCATAAAGCAAAAAGGAAGAATAAGTTGTCCCACAATGATGAGAACCATATTCCCGAAACAATGATGAGAACCAATAAACTGAGGAAGGTAAGCTTACTTCTTGTAGTACTCATACATAGAAATTTTGAAGATAAAGTTAGAATTAGATCTAACTCCATCTAGTTCTGGTTCTGTTTGTTCTCAAACCTGAAGCTGAAATTTTGGATCAAATCAATCTGGAGGCGTTTTCATATAAGTTTGCAGCAGATTGACAAGTTAAATCATTGGATATCTCAAATCCATTAACCCAATATACAGATATAGTATTCCTTTTCCCTATATGTGTGCACATATAAACCCAATATATACCAGAATCTCATACACCGACAAGTACCACAAAATTACATCCTTATTGCTCCATAAACATGTAGAGAGACTAGCGGAGAATCCCTTTATAAGGCGTTTCTCAATCTCCCGAACATTTTGACCGGTAGGGCTATCACTGACAGGCAGGGCTATCATATTTTTCACCGGATTTGTCACCTCTGGAGTCTGGAGACTTGAACAAGGTCCACGCATATCACGTTGCAAAGGTAAGTGAAGTTTGCAAGGGCAGATACCGCGTGTGTGTGGATTATATAACTTAACATTCTGGAAGCAAGCACACACCTACTCCTGGCCGGTTCTGCAGAGGATTTATACGAGTGCACAGTCACACGCTTCTCTGCAGCACTAGACAAGGAGAATAAACTCATCATCTCCACAATCTCAGGCCGACGAGGAGCTCAGCTTTTACTCCCCAAATCTGCCTTGTCGACGATCGGCAACTTCAAGGTGTTTTGCAAGCAGCAACTTGCATATCACATCGACCTGTTTCAGGAGGTCACAAGAGATTACCATGGTTAAGAGGACTGACAGCGCGGTCAATTTGAGCGGATGCTCTAGAGGAACCCATAAAAGGCTTCTGCAGGACAGTATGGGCTATGCCCAGGAGAACGCTATGAAGTAAGTTAATTCATGCATATTGACAATTGCAGTTCATTCATTGGCATTGCGCTAAAACTGAGTTAATTGCTGCATATTTGAAATGCGTTGGAGTTGCAAATGATGGAACTAATAAATTTGTCTGGTTGGTGCTAGGTGCAAACAATGTTTGTAGTTAGTTCCTATTAGATGTCATATTCCATTTTTTCCCCTATATTTCTAAAAATTTTAAGTAACTAATTAATGGTAATTTCCTTAAATAGAAAGGTGTGCACCAGCACAAGAACTGAGTACACATATGCACCATACCATGATGGGTACCAGTAGAGAAAATACGGGCAAAAGATGATTCGCGGCAAAGCCTTTCCAAGGTGCGTACACGATCATTCAATTACATGTACTTCTTTAAGCAATATTTGTCTATTATATGGTGGATAATTTGCCACTAGTGTAATGTGGTTGAACAATATTACTTCTTTAAGCATAGTAGGCCAAAATCTGAACAATCAAATGCTGGATAATATGGTTGATGCCACTAGTGTAATTTCAAAATTATCAGAATTGATGTTCCACGATTATGCTTGAACAAATAAGGCCGTTAACTGTACTCGCACTGAGAGAACGCTCTAGTCGTTCAAACTGGTTGGTTAAAACTAGAAAAAACGAGATTTATCTTGAATTCTACGGTGCCACATGGCTCAATCATCAACCGGCAAAACTGCCGGCTTGAGATTAGTAGATGGATTGTCAAGATCAGCTTCTGCTGAAACCCGCATGCTAAAAAAAATGGTGAAAGTATAGTAAGGCAATTTGTAGGTTCACTAGAACACTAATCTATGTACATGAACCAGCTAATTGGGCCGGCTGCGCTCTGGTTCAGGATTTAACATGGTAAAACATTCTTACAAACATGGTAAGGGGTTTAATCATTATAAAAAGATTGTTTTAACTCTTAACTGAACTCATGCACAAGTATATACAAATTCCAAAACAATACTGAAACACGCTTGATGTAATTAGCGGATGCTTCCCTTATCGGCTAAGTGCATGTGATTGATCTCGTTGCAAGGCTTCCATATTAATTAAGTACATGTGATTAATCCAGTTTGAGGGCTTTAGGAACTTAATAATTGTGTCTATCCGGAAGGCTGGCTTTATGGTCCCATACATATATAGTTTAATGGGAAGTGTTAATCAAGCAAAAACAAATTTTGTTCATGTGCGGTTTATTAAATTGTGCTTCCCACCTTCCCCAGTAGCTACCTGTAGCTTGAATCACATCGTAGCCTTTAGGTTGTCGTATATCCAAAAATCACATGCTTAAATGGGAGTAACTTCTAAGAAGAACGATATAACCATATGGAAAAAAACAGAACCAAGAACCAAGTTACATTGAGGGAATCATCATGGTATGCTCTCTTGTACTCCACTGGGGGTTGTTTAGTAGTCCAAAAGATGCTTATTAGTTTCCTAATAAACATGGATGAACTGAGGATTAGGTATTTAAATGAACCAACTCACCATGCCCTTCATTACACCAAGCTTTTGATTTGTTTTTGTTTGCAGGGATAAATTTTCTAATGTGCCATGCTTATGGGTCGAATAAGGAAGTAGTGCAACATCCATGTCCCACTGCCTCTTTTTAAAATTGAATGTCGCCGAATAGCATAATGGCCATGGGGTTTTTCAGGGATAGCTGAAGATTTTTTTAAAAGGGGGAAATCCAAATACCTCCTACAAGTCACTTGTCTTTCCATTCTCTCCCTTACAACTTAATTTTATACATAAATCCCTCTACAAGTCAACTTATCTTCAACTTTTCCACCTATACTAAATATTTTTGCTATTTTTTTGGTTATGTATGCAATTCGTCATGCCCCTTCGGCCTCCAATATGTTACTATGATAGTGAAGTTGCCCCCGAGTACCACGGATGCAAAATCATTTTTTTTCTCCATGTTTTGTGTCTACTCAAGCTGTTTATCCTTGAAACTCTAACGAGATACACATGTAGCAAAGTAACACACAATTTTTTCATGGAATGTTAGGGGCAACTTTGCTATTTACTGAACATGTCAGAGTCCCTCGAGGCATGAGAAAATTGAGGAAACCATGAAAAATCGTGAAAAAACTTAATAGATGTGTGAATTTCGAAGAGAAATTGACTTGTAGAGGGGGTTATGGATGGAATTAAGTTGTAGGGGTGAGAGTGAAAGGACAAGCAACGTGTAGGGGGTATTTGGATTTCCCCTTTTTAAAAACTTCTTGCAATGCTGTATAATTAATTGTTTGACAAAAAAACATATCATGGTTTTAATTTGTAACCGACACAATTAAATTTCTATGCAATCTCCTACTTAGAATCAACGGTGCTAGCCCTATAGACATAACCAGATCCTCTAACTTAAAATTTAAAGTCAGAGCAGCTCCATCATTGACACGTGGGCATCATCATTCGGGCTCACAACAAGCTCTCTCTGTCGACCATCTGTTTAAACAGTAGTTTAATTTCTTTTCGTTTATAACAGATGCCTAGCTACTCATTAAAGGGATGTAGTTTAATTTGCGTTGACCCTGTTGTAATTTCTGCAAGGGACTGGAAAAACTGCACTAGTGGATTTAAAATCATGGGCTAATTAGATCCATGCCTAAAAGGGATCTTATCTTGGGAAGATTTAGGTTTTGCATGTGATTAATTCAGCTCTTTGCATGAGATTTATAGTAATATTTTGATTTGTGGATAGTATTCAGTACAGCTTACTGAAACCTCTTGAACTGAAAGAAATGGAGGAACATTCCCAAGACAAATATCAAACTATAGGTGCACCGTGCACGTACAATCGGGATGTATTAACGTTTGTTAATACCACTCTTTATTACATTTTCCCCAGAGGGGTGTATGCTCTTCACGGCGTGTAATGAAGGGAAATCCCGTATTTTAGAGGTAGGACAAGATAATTAAACTAGGCTTGCACAATTGCACATGTCAAAGGTTTCCAGCCGATTATATATGTAGACCATGGTTTACACTAATTGGCGCCAAACGTTTTGGTTCATAATATGAGATGCACTTCTACAGGTACAGATATAACCAGTCCAGGTCCAGCGTTAACCGTAAGTACTATACTAATTAACGAGGATACTAAACCTCTTGGTGTTGGGTGCATGTGGTCTATGTATAGATCCCATACCTGGGGATACATCCCCCACATTGTGCTAGCTTATCCCAAGCATGCCTGCATGGGAATACTCCTTTGGGGCTAATAATTCATGTCGGCATGGTTAAACTATTCCGAGATAAGTGGTGTACAATGCAAGTGTTGTCATGTGTAGTTTTTGGCTGCCACATGCATGTCGACGGCCTCTTTTCTTACCATTATTCCGTCAAGGCATGCAAAAGTGACCTTATAAACAACTGTACTAAGTATCGTATTATTATGAAATGCAGGTGCTATTATAGGTGCACGTACCATCAGGATCATGGCTGTCCAGCGAGCAAGCACGTGGAGCAGCACAACTCGGAGGACCCGCCCTTGTTTCGAGTGATCCACACCAACGAGCACACATGCGGCACTAGCACTTTTGCCTCGGATTTCATGGCTTCGTCTGTGCAAATCCAGCAGATTGCTGACGCCTCCTTGAGAAAGCAGGCAGAGGTAGAAAGACCTCCCATGATGCAAGTTCAATATCGCTGCAGTGGTGGCTATAGCATGGCGATGAAAGAAGAGAAGGATGCCATCGTCTCCTCCCTGCTCACTGTCATCACAGGTTGTCACATTGCAGAATCTGATGATAACGCCGTTGCGTTGCCGGTGGCCGGATGCAACCATCAAAGTGGTAGCTCTGCGGTTTCGCCTGCACTTTTGCCGGCACTCGACGATCTGAAATTGGACTTCATGCTGGAGTCAGTACTGGAGCCCCACTGGGTCGAGCCTCTGGATTTGGCTTGGTTCAAAGAACCCACGCATACTGGTTGAGTGGCTTTCATTCATTGGCATACTAAAAAGGATATTTGCTTTTGGTCGAGCTTTTCATAAAAGAAAGTATATATCCACTTCTGTAGAAAAATATACATGTTAATCTAGTGTATATATGCATAGCTGTTTTCTGGCGCTATTTTTTTAATATACTACACCATGCATGATTACGCCGATTCATAAATGAACTACTATTTCATAAAGCAAATAATATCCGATTAGCTATTATGGGCAGTATTGTATACACTATTATGAGCAATATGTCAATGTGTACTATCTGACAGAACAAATTAATATACAGTTATTATGAGCAGGATTGTATGCTAAAACTGTATATAAATATAGGCAACTATTAGCAGAAACTATCATCTGATTGGTTTTTAATCATGCAAAAATGACGGAAAAGGTCTACTTTAGCCCCCACAATATTTCACTAGATCACTTACAAATTATTTTGATGCCTCTGGTCGTAAACTTTTTTTTTTCTCATTTTACACCCGGAAGTATGGTTCACTTATAGTATTTTTTTTTATTTCTCTTTATACAAGCCGTATTTTGAGATAACATTTTGTGGAGCCATAGATGAAACAAATATCAAAGTACAAAATATTTTTTAAAAAATTTATGACTATTTGTTTGAATTTAAATTATTAGCGAAAATAGAGATATAAAATTTATAAAATATATTGAGAGGTAATTCATAATGTCCATAAAATACAACTTTTGCGAAAAAAGAGAAATGTTTGGAATGTGTAAGGCAATCAATTTTTAATAGTTTGGGGGTGTAAAATAAGCCAATAAACAATTTATGGGGTTAAGTGATATAGTTAGGAGTAAAGTGACCTTTTTCATAATTAATGAGGGTGGTTAAGGCATGGAGTACTACTTATTCTTATATTTGTTGATAAATTTAAACACTACAAAACGCTTACATTTGTGAATATGCTATAGGCATTGTTCGGATATATACTGCCGCACCGGTTACACACAGCCACAATCCAACACGATAAATGCTCTATGCATGTGTTTGGCTGCAACACATTGACTGTGCTGTTGCATCCGACCTCTTGAATAAGTCCATAGTATTCTGTTTTATGCTAGTGGTCTGATTGGTTGCCTATAGTTTAGGTGTTCAGAATCTTTATCACATCTTAGCCAAGTTTAAAGAAATCTTGGCACATTTTTTTTTATCATCGATACATACATCGAGCATAATTTATAGAAGAGAACCTTGCCACGGCTATATATATGCTGCAACCAAACGATTATTTAAGTTAGGTAAAACTTGTCTAATACATGACAACTGTGAAATGTTGTCATTCTATTTGTCCCTAAATATAAATATAAGTAATTTTGTGTACGTATAGCTGCCTCGTCTATTGAGCCGATGACTTTGTCTTGATCACAAAGGCCAGTAGTGATGCAATGACCGCTAGATACGCGCCTGAACACTGGGGATTGGGGTTAGTCGATGACTCGGCCTCGATCTAACGCCACTTGCAGACGCACAGCTATCCTTGGCAAGATTTGGAGAAAGGGCGACAAATTTTGTTTATAGCTGCTGCCACTTGCTACTGGCGTTTTCTCCAGGGAAACCTGCCCCAGCTCCCAAAACCACGTGCGGTTTTCCCCTTAGATTTAAAGTACCTTCTGCTAATGCGCTGTCACACTGAACATTAACTAATCGTCGTCGGCATCGACACCCCTCCCTGTTCAGCTTGCCACTTGCAGTAAATATATCTGCTCTTTTCTGCAGACCCGAGCCGATAAGCTAACGAGGTAGCAATCAGATTAACTTAGCAATTTGGATCAAATAAAGTAGTAATAGATGCTTATACTCGTCAGTCATCAGCAGATGTCTCCAACTTCTTGGCGACATCTCAGGCTCTTTTCTCTGCTCCCCAGCAAGTGTTGCCTGTCAGTCTTACCAGTGTGAATTTCTGATCGATGATAAATTAATGGAGTATCAGAGTATGGTAAGAAGATGATATTTGTAAACTAAATCACGAAGACCCGATATCTGTCTTGATTAATTTGGAGCTCCTGCACTTCCATCTACCCACCTCCATTAAAAAATATAAGGAGTTAGTGATGGACGTGACCTAACGCTACAAATCTTAGCAGGTCTCATGGAGAGACTAACTGTCGAATCTATAGCTTTGATCAAAAGTGAAAAGATAAAAAGGAACAAAAGAACTAGGTTTGAGATTTGAGATTTTACTCAGAGACCCATTCTCCAAATGATACTCTGCTCATGGTCCTCTGACTGAATTTCAAGCAGTGTAAATCAAATGGCCAGGATCGAGCTGGATCTTACATTAGCATGACGTGAGCACATATAATTTTAAGGACGACTGATTGCCCTGACAAGATGCTATTATGTTAATCCAACTCTCCTAATACGATAGGTCGTAGGTTGCATTTGTCAACTGATTATGAAGCAAGCATATTCAATTCACATGTATATATGTTAATATTTCTTGCCTCTCACCTAGGATATGTTCCATATAAGCAAAAATATATCTGAAAAATGATTTTCTAGGACAGCTTACTAACAGCCATGCCATCGGTAAGAAGTACATCGTGCACCTGGGTGCCAATATATTAAATCTGCAGCAGCCGTACTATTTTTTAATCAAGTCCACCCTCCAGAGCGAAGCTTAATTAGGTCCTTAATTTCGTGAGCACGCAGACCTTGCACATTTTTACTTAAACTAGTTAGAAAACATATAGTGCAAAGAGCCCAAGAGTATCTGCAAAAGTGTATGCAAGAAAATGTCCAGGATCTTCTTGCGCGCAAAATTAAGGACTTAATCGTGTACCATGGATACACTTTTCCTTGAAGAAAATTTCGGTGTTGCTATAAATTATCTATAGATAGATTCTCCGGTGGAAATATATAGATAGAAGATCCATCCCCGCACCCTCGTGTTGGCCAAGTGATCCCTCACCGCTGCGCAACCGTGGTGTTTTATGATAAAATTAAATTTACATTGTACTGACAACGTAACCGTAACATAGGTAATTGTCCTGTTTCTTTTAAAAGTACAGACAGACACAAACGCCCACAAACATAGACACACTTACATATATGAACGCATATATACACAAATTACCGATATAAGCACCTTGGTTGTTTTATCTTGCGATTGACGAAGCCACTACAGACGTCTCGCTGTTGATAGATACGTTGTCTACCACTTACAATGTAACATAGGTAATTACCACGTTTCTTTTTAGAAACACAATACAATCGCAGACACCCATAAACTCGCGCACACTTACACCTATGAACACGCGGATGCACACACTTTCTTTATGAGCATCTCCGAAGACTGGGTCGTCATATCTTGAGATTGACGAAGTCACCACAACGCTCACTATAAATAGGTACCACCTACCACTTGAAGATATTGGTCGTATAGATGAACACCTTGGTAAAATATGGGATTTAAACTCGGGTGGGCATGTTCCCCCTACTAGATACCTAATCAGTTGAGCTACGCTAATTTTGAGTACTTGCCATGTAATTAATTACGTGTTAGTTCTATCTGATAGATTTTCTTCTACAAATCTGTCGAATGAGGTATTAGATTGAACCCCCAAAGTTTAGTACTTAAGAATCATGTCCTTGTTGAGTGGAGATTGATTGGTCGCTATTATAGCTAGGGATCATCTTTCTGATTCCAAGTGAAGTACCGACCCTTGACGGTATGATGATTTTGGTCAAATTTACCGTTTCATTTCGAAAACCATTCGAAATTTCATTAGAAAATTACTTTTGCAGCTATGCGCCCATCGATGGTGTATGCCGTGAGCTGCTAGAGCGTGAGCTTTAAGGATGGTGTTTGTATAACACCCTAGGCCAACAAAGTCTATAGTAGCAGTGTACGTGGTATTGACCCATATGGTTTAGAAGTAATGTGTGGTTATAGTTTAATATCACTTTGGAAGTTTAGATGAGTGAGAACATGCTTATAAATCTTCACACTCCAATCATGGCATCCAGATTAGCTCATTTACATGAAGCGAAGATCAAAGTGTAAATAGGTATTATGCGAACATGTGTTTGGTCAATGTGTTACATGCACAACATATGCGATGGCAGGGTGATTCTTGCCCACATGGCAAGAGCAACCGCTATCAGCACCGTAGAAAGGTTGAGCCTAGTGGGTAGATGTAGCAGTGACTTGTTGGCCATGGGCTTGGTGAGCAGATGTAACGACATCTTGTTTGTTGTCGCCGCAGGTAGCAGGGTGAAAATCTAGTTTTCAGGCATCAAAGTTCACTGTCAAAATTTTCAACACCATTGTTCTCTGTCGCCGCAAGCAGAAGGTACCAAGGTCTCCCTCATGATCCATTTCCTCTCCTTCCTACAGCTGGACCTCTCCAGCGCCCCCCTGCCCTGCTAATGCTCTGTTTGGTCGTCTTTGTTCTTGGCAATGACCCTCTGTCAAGTCATAGCCACCACCAGATCTACCACACCTCTTGAGTACTCATAGATCTCTCCATTTAGCTAGAATCTTGTTTGAGTCGTCGCTGCCACAACTTGCCACAACTCGAAAGTTATGGCGGCGATGACTCCAGCAAGATTTCGGCTAAATGGAGAGATCTATGAATGCTAGAATCTTGCCATGACCCCTCTCCATATGATGGTGGAATCTATAGGAGCATTGACCCATAGAATCCAGCTAGAAACACTAAATAAATTTTGTAGAGGGGTCATGGCACAATGTCATCTGATGTGGACAACCATGTTGGTATTTGAGACCGGTCAAACATTGATGAAATTATTTACCATCGCTGTGTCTTAAGCTGTTTGAAAAGTACACATACAGCTTTTTTCTATATCTTCATTCTCCCCACCTAAGCAGAAATCCAACGTGTCATTTCTTATATTATTCACAACACTAGCTTGTTTTGCATTGTACATGCCTTAGAGCATTTTGCAGCAAAATGCTACTAGCTGCACGCAGGCTGCACCGATCAGTGTGAGTGGCTTGGGATTGGTAACCTCCACCGTCCTGGCTTAGTGATGGTGCCAGTATTGTAATCCCAACTTGCAAATACATCTAATCCACTGCCACCCATTAATTGTTGGTGCCCGTTGCTGCAATTTGCCTGTAAAAAAACTTGCACGCATCGCACCCGGACGCTTACGTAAGATCGAGAGGCTCACCAAGGAGAGGCAAGGACGCAATACAATCATATTAGTACTAGATAGTAGTATTAGAGAAGCACTAAAGAAAGCGAAATGAGAAATTGAGCATGCAACAGCAAGCTAGCATGCATCTGAAAATTATACAACAACCGTGCATACTGCACTATTGACTGAGAAAGTTAATTAAAAGAAAAGAAAAAAAAAGGAAGTCTCGTCAAGGGCCAATGTTTGAGAGGCCCATATAATAGGCACATGATTAATTGTTTGGCGGATTCATCCTCTCGAATCTATTGTATATCTGTAAACATTAAACATATCAAAAGACTCAGCAACGCCTCTTGACTTGACAACAAAACGAAACCATAAACTATCGACCGCGCTTGTACTGCACGCCGTAGAGCACGCTAGCTAAACTAAGCTAAGCTATAGACTAAGCTAAGCTATTAGCCAGCTCCCCCTCCCAAAATTAAAGTCTTCCGGCGAGCAGCTCGAAAGCGACGCAGCTGCCTGCCGGTCTCCTTCTCCATTTCCCACTCACCTTAGCTGCTTGCCTGCAGGCTGCAGGTAGCTAACAACCTCGTTCTAGCTAGCTGACGAGAGAGGATTAACACGAGAGCTGGGAAGAATGGCGTCGCCGCGGCTGAAGAGGGAGCAGTCGTTCGACTTTGAGGAGGCCAGCGCCCAGGAAGCCATGGGATCTGCTGCTGTCTCGGCGCCGTACAGCCCTCCCGGAGGCGTCTTCGGCATCTCCCCGCCGGAGTCCTCGCCGCGCGACGGCCGGAAGAGAAGGTACTTGTATATTCTTGTTTCCTCCTTAATTACTTTGGTCTGTTTCGTTTATTCATTCTGTTTCTTTGGCTCTCCGCCGGCCACTTCTTGTTTACCTCTCGCTGTATTGTATGGATTTAATTCTTATTCTGGAGCAGAGGGTCGATTTGAACTGCCTGCTGATTTGAGCTGTGTGTCTTTGCCCTATCTGTTTCTTTGTCTCTTGAATCGAACATAATTATTAAGAAAAACGAGCAGATTATATGGAGTTGTTAGCTTATACTTCCCATGGGTGTGGTCTAATTTGCCAATATGGGGAATTTTGGACAAATTAAGGAGGAGGAAGAGACATCAACATGGTCATAAACAGGCTATGTTAGGATATATAGGTGGGGATGTGTAGATCGTATGTAATATATATCGCAACTTGGATTTAATGGTCTACTACTAAAAATAATGCCAAAACCCCTTATGATTGAGAGTGAAAGCACTAGCACGTTTGCACTATTTGAACAAATAGATTGAAAAGGCCAATAATGGATGCACAATACCCATTATCAAGGTTATTCTTTCCTCCATCGATCTTTCTCCTTTGAGTTGTCCTTTTTTTTTTTTTGAGTGAACTATATTTCATGAGCTGAGGTGAAAGCTGAAATGCAAGACATAATGTGTTGCTCAAAGTTTGGTTTGATATTCCTCACTACAGTAAAAGGACAGAATGGGACAGTTAAGAATATATTGATCTTATTATAATATCGTTAGTACTCATCAAACATCATATATGGCCATTTTGAGCATTCTTCATAATTCACCAAGAAGATGCATATTCTCCCCCCTTTCAATGAAGACCATTTCTTTTTGACACTTGTGAACCCCAAGTGATCATATTTGTCCCATTTTCTTAACTTATCCTTTCATCTTTGCCGTACGTAGTGGAGCGCTCCATTTAGTTACTTGAGAACCCTAGCTTACTACTACTACAAAATTGGAATTCTTGCAGCACATTTTAAGCATGCTCTCTTATAAGAAGAAAACAAAGACTACGCATATAGTGAGTCCTGAATCCTTTGTTGTATCGCATCATCACCACTGATCGAATCAACTTGTGTTTCTTTCCTTTCCAGTAATAGTCTACAATTAGTATTTTATGACTCACAAGCATATACTTTTCTTCTTAAAGGGGTAAAATTAAAGGAAACAAGAAAGTTTCAAGCACATGCATGTCGGCAACCCGTCTCCTTGCATCCAAAAAATCTTACTAACCATTTCTCTCCTTTTCCTAATTAAGTTTATTAACATATTCATTTCCATTGTACATACATACTGTGGTGATTCTCATTTCTCATACAACGATATCCTATCTCCTAACTATACCAGCTTATCCTGAACAACTTGTATAGTTTTGCGTGGTAGTGTTTGACTTGTCAGTAACCTTGATGTTGATTTTCTTTTGTTCTTCAATCCTCAATGCAATGGCAAAGCTTCTTTTTCCTAAAAAAAAACAATTTGAGCCTTCATTTATATATATTCCTATATATGCTAGTAACGTTCTTCATTTTTTTTGCCATGGATATTATTAACCCGAAATTAGCTAGGAACCTTCATTAGTACTGTGAGTTAATTAACTACGCACGTCTTCCTTGGGGAGTCTAGACTTGGTCAAGTTATTGATAAATGCTTATCTCATCCTAATTAAGGACATATATATTGAGTGTTGTGTGGAATTAAACACTAGGAAATTTGGTACGGGAGACGTTTAACATTCTGTCCACTCAGATTAAATTCTATGTTGAGCTAATGAGGTGCTTCATGAACCTATTTGTCTATAAGTGATCGATCAAAACAAGCTTAGAGCATTTTTTCCCTTTTAAGAATGGGAGAAGGGCATATGCTAGGTAGTTGTGCTGTTGATCCATGCATACGTGGGTATTTATAGCTTGGCTTCAATCGATCATAATACTGGTGCTGGCAGAATGGAGTCTATACTGTGGGCCTTTCCTTTGCTTCCGTCAATTTGCCATCGATGTCGATCGATGTTGTGGTGGAATTACGTACGGGATTTGGGCGAAAGCCCGGTGATGGCATTTGCTCTTAGGAGTCACTCCTGCTTTTATTTCTGATAGATCTTCAGGGTGCAAACCCAGATCCTTGGTTGGATCAGGCTATATGGCATTTTTCATATCATGTCCTTTAATTTGTAGGCCTCATTTCAAGGTGACCTCGCAATATGTCATCAATGGTAAGATCGAAACTGTTATGGGACTACGGTAGTATCGTCTTTATGCGTCACGGTGGATGGACAGGTCCACGTACAAGTTGACTTTGATTAGCTGGCCCACCGTACCCCATGTAGGTTTTCAGTAAGGCTTCTGTGTTTGTTCTTTGCTCAAACAATCTCTATGCCCTAAGATGCGTCCTAATTAATAAGATTCATGGATGGTGTTTAATTAGCCATGCACTTATATATACGCACATCAACAATTAAATTTTGGCGTTAATGTAGACTGACATGTATTAAGTACTAGCTAGTACAACAAGATATTCATGCATGCATGTTGGCATTTTATCAGATGAGTGTATAGACAAGAACCGCTGTAAGCCTCTAATTAACTCTCTAGCTTACACCTGTTAAACCTACAGCGTCGGGTTAAATGCTGTGAGATACAGCATGAACATGCAATAACAAGAATGTGATGGATTTGTTGATACAGAGGGAAAAAAAAGAGGGTGACAAAATGGTCACGAAATTGGAGAAACCGTCCACATATTTTTAAGAACAATATCAATTGTATTTCGGTACTTTTCAGGGGTTATAAGCACTTGAGCCCTGACCTATCTCATAATAGAGCCATATCTCGAAAGTGTTCCAAACAAAAAATAAATTCAAGTTATAATAGCAACTGTTTATATGAAAGGTTGAGGGACTGTATTTCACTGTTTCTAGCTCGATTGTGTCTAAATATAGGTTCCATTAGGCCAATGACCAGGGGCACGAGAAAAATTCAAAGAGTAGGGCTCAACTATTGTAAACTTAACCATTTTTTGAAATTTATACGGTAAAATCACATAATTTCAAGAGGATTCTGGACCTAGTCCTAGGGCTCAAGCCCTAGCTGCCTAGGCCTGGTTTTGCTAGTTTCAACGATCTGTCTTGAATTTTCTGTAATAATTCGATATTAAAATATCAGATTTATGAGACCCATGTTTTGAATTACTTTCTCTATTTCATAATATAAGACTTCTTAAGTTTTTGTTTGTGACATTTGACCATTCGTCTTTTTAAAAAATAATGGAATGCTATTTTTTTATTTATGACATACTTTATTATAAAAATATTTTAAACATGACTTATCATTTTTTACATTTACGCTAAACTTTTGAATAAGACAAATGACCAAACATTATAAAAAAAAATCAAAATGTCTTACATTATAAAACAGATGGAGTAGAACGTTTAATTAGCACCGCTTGCACCCCTAACTATTACTATATTACTTTTCTGTTTCTGATTCATCTGTTCTAACATCTTAATAAAAGATAGGAACTTATTTCTACTGACATTCCAGCTGGCCTCTTATCACTATGGATCACATGAAAAGCTAGATAAGCATTTCTGAATATGTCTGATCAAAGATCGAATCTTTAATTATGCTAGATTCTCTTTGTCTCGTATGGACTATGGAGTATATATGCGTTCGTGGGAAGTGGGAACCCAATTAGCAGGTGGACGTACGTTAGTTGCAACTTACTAAGATTCAGATCCATTTCCTTTTAAATATGCTAATGCATGATTAGACATCGACATTAGCATGCATGCATATATATAGATAAACAGAGAGCAACTAGTTAGTTATTAGCTAGCTAGCCCCCTTCAAGGCATCAACATCTCTCATAAATTAAGCTAGGAGTACATGCTAACTCGAAGCAACTCTCACATATACACGAATTTATCTTACTACTCCATCCTTCCTAAATTATAGAACGTAATTTGACTTGTCAGGACAAGAATTTGATCAATAATTTATTTATTATAAATTTATTTTTATGACATAAAATTTGTGTTGTTAGATTCATATTCAAAAGTGATTTCTTATGATGATTGTTTTCATCTCAATAATGATATCTTAATAGAGAAATCATTAGTTAAAATCTTGTCCTAACAAAACAAAATAGGCCTTATAATTTGGGACGGAGGAAGTAATAAGTTTAGATTGTAGCTAGCTAGTAATTAACACGCACGTCTATATATAATTATAGTCACGACTATTCTACTATGCAACTCTATTTGCAACTAGTCGTTAGTGTTGTTTTGCAACTACTCTCTCCATCTCCAAATGATCTGTACATTTCACCTAAACCAAGGAGAGATTAACTCCACGCATGCACATGTTTGCATGCACTTATTCCCCTAGTTTACGGGGAAAAAAGGAATGAAGTCACAGATTTAAAGGAGAATAAATTGCATGCATCTCAACAAAAAACGTTCTCTCCATGCAACTTTTTTCATGCGAGGCATTTAATCCACCTAAAATTTCTATGCATGCAAACTTAATACGAAGACCATTTTGTAGATTTATTCTAAAAAAAAGATCATTTGTAGATTTTTCTAATCTGTTTATATGAAGATTATTTATGGATGGAGGGAGTACTAATTAAGGCTCACTTCAAAAATAAGTATGCATTTTGTAATTAATACAGCCTTATATTTTGGAAGAGATAGAGGAAGTATCTAGCTACACAATGCGGGCATGCAATGAATTGTGTTTGTTTTGGCTTGTGTGTGCTTATCAGTCATGCAGTTCTACATATATGCTGTTCATGTATATTTGCACTGTTTCTATATTATATATTCTCACTCCTACGGAGGATATATAAAATAACAGCTAGTTTTATTATTTTTTTCGTAACAACATTGAACTACTTGCTAACTCATTCTATTTGATCTGTCTATATACTGCAGGAAGGATAGACCTTCATGGGTTAAACATACGTTCACGCCTCATTTTGATGGTCACTTGTGGCGGAAGTACGGCCAAAAGAATATCAAGGACTCTGCCTTCCCTAGGTAATTAATTAATCATTATCTAAAGAGGTAATTAATTATTTTAAAAAATTTCCCTTAAATGGAACCTAGCTAGGGTTAACATGGTACCTATATATCGGCAGTGAAACTAAGTTTGTAGATTATTAATTATTCTCTGTTCACTTGGAGAAATGATGATATGCAAATCATTTATTTTCTTACTTTTCCAAATAACATGTTTTAATCCGTACTATCTTTTTTTTGGTCGTTGTATCATGAGAAAATATTGATTTTTACACATTTTTGTTATGCTTTACAATATTGTGCTATTGGGGCATTGGACTAACTCCTCGTTAGCTTATTTATAAGCTCACACAACCAAATTTAAATTTGAGAGCTTAATTTAAATTATTTTAAGATTTTTTCTATTTTGATAGTACTAATTAAAAACGATTTAAGGAGGACGCATTTGGAAATGATGGCAGCATTGAAAAACTTAAATGCATTGAAATCTTATGCATTATTCGTGTCATATTGGAACCGCAGGCTATATTACAGATGCTCCTACCGTGAGGACAGGCAGTGCCTCGCCTCCAAGCTGGTGCAGCAGGAGAACGACGACGACCCGCCACTGTACAAGGTCACCTACACGTACGAGCACACGTGCAACACCACGCCCGTCCCGACTCCCGACGTCGTGGCCGAGCAGCCGGCGCCGGTCGCCGCCGGCGACACGTACCTGCTCAGGTTCGGCTCCTCCTCCAACGACGGCGGAGTCGCGCTGCAAAACGAGCGAGAACGGCATCAGCATACAGCTGCTTCCAGAAAGCCGTTCATGATGCTGAGCTTCGATTCGAGTAGCCATCATCAGCTGCACGAGCAAAAACAGAATGGGTTCTCTCCCGACCAGCTGCCGCCGGTGGCGGCGTCGCCGTCGCCGTCGTTCACGGCCGAGGCCTTGCCGCCACCGGCGACGACGATGGCGATGAACGATGGGGGTGACCTGTTCTCGACGTGGGACTCGTTCAGATATGGTTTGGACGATGACCATGGGCACATTGGAAACCATGTTTATCTCCCTGATGATTGTAACGGCGGTGATCATGATAATTACTGATGTGATGTAACGAGTGCAAGTTCACGGTCACGACCTTGAAATTAACTGCGGCCATTTGATCAGGAATTAAGTAGTATGTGGCCTGGGCATATTCTTTGCGGGATACGTATATAATGAGTACTTGCTCATGTAATAGTCATGTCATTATTTGAGCAGGGAAGAAGAAGGATTCATGTATGTACGTTCCCCATGTTGATGGAAAATAAAATGTTTATGATCTAATTTGTCTTCTTAAGGTACCTTTGTGCAGGGCTAACTCTATAATTTTGAGGACCTTAGGACCAATGTGATGTGATATCATGGGACTTAAGATTATCTCTACATATTATACATATTGTCAAGAGCCTTCCAAATATCATATATGGTTGTATTGTATCTGTTAGGGCCCGCCGTTAAATATATCAAATCTCTGAATTTGATAGTCCAAATCCACCAAATTTGGTGAAAATTTTGTGATATTAATTCAGTATGATGATTCTTGAACGTGAAAAAAATGGTTGTATTATGATGTATCAGAATGCTATATGTCAAAACAAAAACAATGTTATAAATATAAAATTCAAAATTATTCCAAATGAAAGTACAAGAAAACACATTTCTTAAACAGACATGCTACTTTTTGTTCAAAATTTATTAGCACAACTTTATTGCTTAAGCAATGAATTTTTATGTTTGTGCAAGAATTAAGCCCCTTTCCTTATTGTAATATTATTAATGTTTATGACAATAAAAGGATAACTTACCTCCTATGATCGGCGTAAGAGGAAGGACAAGGCAAATGCCGAAGCTGTTGTCTCCACGAAACCTGCAAAGACCACAGAATATGTTGCATCACCGGCTTCTGACTATGGCAATTCTACCCATGAGTCCGGATATTGGCTTGCCTGACCCAAAAATCCATTATGTGTGTGTATAGGTGATTTTACTATGCATGCTTACTTGATGAATCTGGACAGAACCACCGTCCAGATTCGTAGTACTAGATATATCACATCCAATATATGTTCTCTTGTATTTTGAGATGGAGGGAGTATTTGTTAAGCTTGTGTTGAATTGTTGGTGATAATTTTTATATGTTTTTTAATTATTGGTGATAAATTTACTAGCTTGTTTATTTACTATTCCCTCTTGCTTTAATATTTATCATTAGGACAAACATTTAGCCACAAGTTAGCTCATTTGCTTGTCCAAGTCATCAAATATTGGTGTCTGCAAGTAATACATGCATACTTCAATAAATTGTTGGTGGACTAACATGGAAAACCTACTGGACAACCCACCGGGTTACTTGTGCCTGTCGGGCATGGGCATGGGTCGGGCGAGGGATGATAATTCTTTAGTCAAGCGTTGTTTTGCCCCACCCATTTTTGACCTAAATCACTACCATTCCTGCCACCTGCGATGACTCAAGGCTACTTAGATCAACAATTAATGTATTATCAACTTTTTGTAGTAGTAACTATCAATTTTATCATTCTCATGTTTTTTCAGGGTCCATTTTGTGATTAAATAATAGTATTAATATTTGGGACAACTGTTATCAATAATATGTCTTGGTTTAAGTTTTGTATTCAATAGTTTCTGCTTTAGTTTAATTTTTTTCTCTCTTAAATGGTATTTTGACCACATAAAACAATTTAAGAGCAAAATGGTATTTTTACCCACTTTATAACAGTATGTTGACGGAAACATATTGGAAAGGGAAAAATGGATAAAAGTTGAGAATGATGAACATTATATATATGGAGTGTCAATTTTGCAAAGTCAAAGAGATAATCGATCAACTATGGTCTGTGAATGACAAATAAAGAATTATCTTAAAATTTTATTGTCACTATATATTATTTCGGAACAGTTTCGGTGTACCAGAAGGAAAATCCTAGGTAAAGTGCATACCTGCTTATATTGTAGTACTAAATTAGTAAAATGCAAAAAAAAAAAAACTTGTCCTCTCACTTTGCACACGTTCTTAACTAGCCACTCAACACTGTATGATCTTGACTCTTGATCCACTTCAGCCAAAATTAATCGTGTACTGTATGTAGACGGATCGTACACCTAAAACAAGAAATCATAATTCTAGTAGCAAACTAGCTAGCTAGCTAGGACACAATCATGTATTGGGCATTGACTTATATATGTTAAAAGAAAATAATTGGGCTTTGACTCTAGTAGTTGCGAGGAGCATCTCAACTAGACAACTTTATAAGTTAGATCGGTTAGATATAACTTTAGAGCTTAGATCAGTCGAGATTAAGTCGTTAACCGTTTCTAATTGCTAGTGGGGATTGGATTACATTATAACTAATATTTCTAAATTCAGGCATTGTAGTTGACTACAGGTCTAGCTTAGACTCGGAAAAGACTTGGGTGCTCTGTCTGTCTAGAAAATGCAATTCAAGGGCGCAGAGATCACTCTCCTTGACCATCAGATGATCGATCGGCAAGTTGGTGAAAATTAACTACTGCTGGGCATCACTTGACCCTGTACCATATTAATATTTCAGTTCTGTAAATTCAGATTTCAGTATGGCTCGGTCTCCTCTGGACCTAACCCTTGTTCTCTATGAATTCTAAGTGACATCTCAATATTTCTGCCCAATTTTTATGGCACAGGAGTCACTGTCCAACGTCTCTACTGGGAGTGAAGTTAGAAAATCAACAGACACGAGCGTTTGAAAAAAGTTCCAAGCTCACAATATAGTATTTAAATAAACTGGATTGTACTTTTTATTACTATTCATTATCTAAATAAAAGTTATGTTACTGCTACAGCTGGGCTGACGACCAGATGCAGAGACCGAAATTTCCTGTTCAATATGAATCGAGAGAGAAGACAATCTATAGCCAGTCAACCTATCTAAGATAATCTATCGATTGATCTATTGGTCAGAAGACCAGAATAAATCAATCATCCCACCGTTGACATAAATGATCAACATTAATTAATGAGCAGGGTTTGAGCTAGTCAGACCCATATTTATGCTGAACTGGTGAAGTATCTCTGAACAAACTGACCTTTATATATTGCAAAGGTTAATAACTGCATGGTCTTGTCCGTATAAATACTACTCAAGCTTCACGCCTTCACCGATGCGCAAAGCTACTCAAGCTCAACTGCTAAAATACTTGGGTTTGCTAAATTTAGGTGTCTCACTTTGTCAAAATTCTAGCTAGGGTGTGTCACAAGTCTCAGCTCAAAGATGGCATTTGGTCAAGATACCATAGAGCAACTGTACCGGGAGCTCACCGGCGGCCGCCACCTCAGCGCCAAGCTCCAGGCTTTGCTCGAAGGACCCCTCGATAGCCGCAGCCAGAAGGAGGCTGAAATGGTCAGTCGAGAGCTCGGGCGAGTGTTCATGGTGTCTCTCTACATGCTCAAGCCTTGCAGCAGCAGCAGCAGCAGACCAGAGGAAGTGACCAGGACGTCGCCGGAGACGACGAGGACTGACGATAGCATTTGCCCGCATACTCCGGCGAGGGTTAAACGCATTAGGTAACCGATGTACCAAGAGTGTTTAAATAGAAATTGATTGATTATATGTTCAGATCGAGTGTGTTTTGATTGTACTTTATTGATGCAAATTGAAACGAAATACTACTGTAGGACTGAAGAGGTTTCTGTCAGAAATGGAAGAGATGAGGTGGTTACGAGGAGGGAGATTACACCCTCGCCATACAAGGATGGTTACCAGTGGAAAAAATACGGGCAAAAGAACATTCAGGACAATGATTATTTAAGGTGAGTAGTGCAGTTCTCTTATGAGTTTGATCGAGTTCTCTCGCTTATCTCTAGCTAGAATATGCATGGTACTTTACCAAGATTAACTAACCACAAATTAAACAATAATTCCAAGAAAAACATGGCACCAAGTACCATCAATATAACTGTTCTGTCCACCTCCAGATTTGGTAAACATTACAGCACAACACATAATGTCCAAGCCAATTTCAGAGTAATTTAACTGCCTGTTTTAGTCCACCGGAGTAGAGACTAAGTCACCTAACTAGCAGAGAATATGCTTTCTGGAGTACACATCATTCTCCAGTGAAAAGAGTAGTACAGAGTACAGACAAGCATGCATGCACGCATCAATGTCCACTTGTCCAGTGACTTGACTTTGCCGTCAACATGGTCAATCTTAACCTTCGTCAATCGTCATACACGTACCCACTGGGGTCATATATATGCCTAAATAATCAAAGGATTCAGGAACAGACAAAAAAAAAATCATATGTGTTGGTCACCTGCTGTCCAGCCTCACGCACACGCGATTCCAAAAAACGAATCCATTAATTCTTAATTTGATAATACGGTACCCAACTCATGCAGGTTGTACTACAAATGCACGTTCAGCCGCGAGCGGCGTTGCGCGGCGAAGAAGCAGGTGCAGCAGCAGGACGCCGGCGAGCCACCCATGTTCCTCGTCACCTACCTCAACGAGCACACATGCCACCTGCATCATCAAACTACAACAACCACTGCAGCAGGTAGCTCGCCCACGACTACGGCACCGCCGAGCCGGCGAAATTCCTCCTCGCCGGAAGCCTTGGACTCGGCGGCAAACGGCAGCGGCGTCCGTCTTCTTTTACCCCACGCCGCCGCCGCCGCCGCCGAGGAGGACGCGGCCATCGTCAAGTGCCTCGCGAACGTCATCCGCGGAGGCGCCGGCGCCAGCGATCCGCCCGTGTCGGCAACGACGACGACGCAGATGGACTACTTCTTCTTGTACGATCCGTCAACGTTCTCGCCTCCAGTCGTGGCAGCAGCTGATGAAGCGGATCGTCGTGTGTTGTTGATGGGCGACTGCGTCGACGCGACGCGGGTCGCACGGAACATGGAGACGGACACGGCGTGGCCGCGGTACACGCGCGACACGAGTGCATGGCGTTGATCGATTAATTGACTGTACGTTTGATCTGGGACGTTGATTGGAGGATCGAACGATCGATCGTACATAGGGCCCAAACAGCTAGTTATGAGTGCATGGAACGTCGGCCTCGTACCATGCGAATATGTACATATCATAGTGTGATTGTGACATCAGACTCAGACCCGAGAGGCCGAGACTGGTTGGACGTGAACGGACGAGCACGAAGAGGTGAGCACAGCCAGTCGTCACACAGTAGCTATATATCTGGTTCAATTAGCTATCTGGTTCAATTAGCTGTAGGGAATTACTCGTCATACAGTAGCTATCTGGTTTAATTAGCTATAGGGAATTAATCATTGTGCTTGAGTTCGTGCAAATCTGGGTGTTGACTCGTCAATCGCGAGTTGTGCTAGCTAGCACTAGCGGTCTAGCATAGACCTGACCACCAATGGCTGACCTGATCTGCTGTGGGGATACGACTACGGCTTATTCTTGATCCCAAATTCCCAGACCCAAAGCTTCTGACCTGGCAATTGTACCATAACATCTTCTTCTATCTAAAAAGATGACTTGCACTATCATCCGGCCAGTACATTATCCCTGATAGGCCAATTTGAGCCCAATATGATCACAGCCTTTCTTGAAACGAGCCGTAGGTAGGTTAACTATGTCAGAAGCCCACGCTCTGAGCGGCCAGCGTCAAAGCCAACATCTTATCCCTGTGCACTGCTATTTTTCATATGAGGGTTCCATCCATCCAAACTTATGAATTCGAGGGACAGAAAAAACATAGGATCAATATGTCGGATTAGGATGTCTCATCTTGTGAACTCCTACATACATAATTCTTTTGAAAAACATAGGAATGTTATATAAAGACGCAAGAAAAACGAGGAAAATGTAAATGCACAGAGAGAAAACCATGAGGTAAGACCCCTTGTTATTTTGCTCCAAAATTCACATGAAATGGGCCATCCCATAGAAATTTTGAACGATTTTAAGACAGTCATCTATTATATACAAAAGGTCCATTAAACATCCTATAGAGCACTTTTAGACCGCCAAGTGACACTCTAATAAATTAGAGAAATTTCTACAAATTCTAATAGAAAAGCAAAACATCTAGCCGTTTATTTTTACTTAAACTGGTGGACCTTTAATCTTAAGCCATTAGATTAATCTACAAAAATAGCCCAACAAACTCAAAATAATCCTCCCTCCGGCTCCCTCCACCCCCGTGTTGTGCGTTCTCGCGCACGGACGCACGCACGCACGCCCTTCCCTCCCACTTCTTTTTTTTCGAGGGAATCCCACTTCCTATATTTTAGGCCAACAAAAACAGAATTAATATATCTTCAAGAAGACAAAATCCTTTACCTCGATCCTGGCCTGTCAATCTACGTACCATCCTGCCCAATGAGGCTTGACTCTATCCCTTCATTTTCTCTTTCTCAAACATCCCCTTATTTTCTATAGCCAATATATAAACAAATAATAATCAAATAGTTGAACTATCATAATATTTTACAACCTATCTTATTTTTAATTTATTTTAACTAATATTTATTTTATAATTAACCCAATTACTTAAGAACCTTATTAACCATAAGACCCTATCATTTGCTTGGATTTTGTCTTCTTGAAGATATATTAAACAAAGATTTTCTCGTAAGTTCCTAAAATGTTTGAGCAATCTATCTAACTTGGTAAACACATCACTTAAAATGTTTGAGCAATGGCAACACAATGTTTTTCTCGTAAATTCAGATTCTGCAAACTGAGGTAATTTTGGTTTGAATAAATTAATTTTACGAGACCACTTATAATAAAGTCACAACCCCAGTCTCAAACCTTTTGTTGAGAAAAATGTAAATTAGTTTAAAATAGAAACAACATTTCTTAGAAAAATGTTTATACATAAATATTCATATGTTTATGGTAATATAGTTTTTTTAACCTGTTAAATATGATGCCCACGCATGTGCGCAGGCTTACTTCCTAGTTTGTTTTAAAGGCCATATGCGATCTGAATCCTCCAAATTTCCTTTGTCCAAGGAAGCCCTGATGAGTTTTTACAGTAGTGCTAAAAAAATTTCTGGGTGAATGGAGTAAACAATTAATAATAATCAATTGTCAAGATAGATTTGTCCTACTAGCTCTTATACCGCTACGAACAGTGGTCAAACTAGGCACAATGCAACTAGTGTTTAAGCTTCTTAATCCTCATGTAAGTCATATAAAATCATCATATAATTTTTTAAAAAGTGTCAAAACTCTATTAGCTCAGTCTTAGACGTATCATTTTCGTGATTCCATCGCTGGCTATGAAGGTGAAATGGGTCATCCTAATTTAAAAGAGCTCTTTGCCTATTCCTTGTTAATGCTTGTCCCCGACAAAAAGAAAAAAAAAAACTCGGCTGGGGATAGTTAAAAGGGTGATTGACAGGTTAAGGCGAAACACCGAACGAGACGTCGGCACACCGTACATGATATGTGATGGCTTTGCCTCAGTTTTCTTCCTTGCTGACTTTGCGAGGCAGCGTGTTCCATTTCCTGGAGGCATGGTATGAACCTGCGTTGATTCAGGATAAGCCCTTGTGCCACGCAAGAAACGCTACAGCGTGGCCGGCGGCCAGGCAGATGCGGATATCATTTTATTGATTTATTGTCCGATGAAGGTGATGTGCCACTCATCAGTCATTACTGTGCATGTGACGTACGATGAGCCGATGACTTGCCAGGGATCATACTGCGACGCCTAATAGACTGATGAGAGTTCGTCTTAAAATTTCGTCCGAGCATTCAAACCCTTAAATCAGAAACAAAGGACAGGTTTAGATCTTTGATTTATCTTGCTTAGCCATGAGAGGGTAAACGACTAGCCCAGCTAAGCTTTTTCTGAGAAAACAAGACTCTTTGTTTGGTTGGATCAAGCTCTAATCAGTGCTATAGCTGCCCATGCAGGAGAGCCGATCTGACTCTTCCCAATAGGCAAGGACTTTCCGGTGGTTAGAGTAGGTATGAAAATGACCAAAAAAATTCCGGTTTCCGGACGTGTTTGATTTTTTTTCTTGAAAGCAGATATGAAAACAATAATATTATTATCTGTCGGAATCCAAAATCGGTCAGAAACATTATGAGAATATATATATATTTAGATTTGTTTTTCTCGATATTAGAAACCGATTAATTTTCATGTACAATTATTGATTAACTTCAACTTTCTCTACACCTCTGCACTGGATGTTCAGATTTATAATGGGTATTGAGTTGGTTAGCGACGAAGCTAGAGAAGAAAAACAACGGTGTCACTTATGCTGCACCATGAGGTTCTTCTCTTTTGCTTAGAGATGATTAAATAGTTATTTTGATTGTGTTTAGAGACTTTTACCGGGTCATTAGACCTCGATAATTATACAGAAGCTCTGTCCTGGAGGTGTTAGTTGAATGGAAACATTCTTCTTTTGCAGATGTTACAAACAAGTACAATGCCGTTGAATATTCTTTTCGGCGTTCAATTTTAGGGCTCAAGTTGAGTGAAATAATTTGATTCACCAACAAGCTAATATATTCATGTCAAATAAAAATAATTGCTTTATTTGGCCGCTACATAAGGATGGCTAATTTTCGTTAAAATCCATATACAGTACGATCATGAACTCCAATGTACAAATCTGTCATATGATTTTACGTGAGTTGAAGGTACCACTAAAAATCAAAGCTTCTTGAAAAAAAAAATAATTCTAACAAAAGATAGCATGGCAAAAAAGAAACTGGGGAAAATAAGCAAGATTATTTTTAATTTAATACATAAGAAACCATTCAAAAGCATGGCAAAAAAAGAAACTGGGGAAAATAAGAAAGGTTATTTTAATTTAATGCATAAGAAACCATTCAAAATCTTTTCTTTAATTGACATGTTGCACCATTTGTGTGGCAATGCATCTTTTTTACCTTTAATGTCCCCTCTCCATACTGCAAACATATTTTTGGTGTTTGGCTAAGAGCAAACCCAACAGCTCATCTATCCCATCCTCCATCTCAAATATAGAGTATGTGTGAGAAAAATGTTGCTCCAAGAGATACTCTATCACATCATCAAAAAATAAAGTATCATCCATATTGGAGAGAGAACATCCAAATATGGATTTTCTCTCTCTTCACTCTATATTTGAAGCAAGCAACATGACAGGAGAAGGGAAGAGAGGTTATTGTAAAATATTATTAAAATATAAGAGGTTGAAGTATGGATGATGTAATATAAATGAACTCTTGGAGTGTACGAGGATATAGAAGAGGGATCTTTTTTGTATGATCATCCAAATAGACATATGGAGGATCAAATATAGATGAGCTCTTGGGTTTGCTTAACTACACCTATAAAAAATGATTTTGTTTGGTACTAGCGCTTTATGCTAGACAATTTGGTGCTGTCGTTATGACATGGCTTTTAATAAGAAAAGTTGTCTACAGTTATACAAGTTATCTTCATGTGTTCCAGTTGGCTCTATTCATGGTGTATGATCACATGAGCAACATAATACTATGCGCAATATTGGTACTATACGCTTGAAATCGTAGCCAAGTATCTTGGCGTAATACACATAGAGTTACGAGATATAATCAATGTGATTTCAGAAACACTACATGAGTCTGTTTTTTTATTAGTTGGGGTTTTAACCCATCACTAGTGCTACGACTTACTGGTTGTATGACTAAGGGCAGAGGCATTTCCATTATCTGAAAGAGTGAGGAGACATTTTTTTCTAGTCCGATGCTATAGATTTTTTTTTTCTTTTGCCTCATGTTATTTTCTTTTGTTTTATTAAATCAAGACATAGTAGTTACAATTAAATAATGCGTTTTTTAAGCTGGTGTATACTTTTCTTAGAAGTGAAGTGTAATAGTTTTGATTTATGTTATTAGAGAAAACAACCACATCTCTTCATTGAGAGCGATTTTATATCGCAATGGATACTTGTTGGTGCATTTGCTCCTTATACATGTTTGACAATATTAGTCTATATTTTTATATCCGGAGTTCTCAATTCCGAAAAAATGTGAAGATGAAAATAGTAGAGCCGATTTCTGTCCATTTCAAAACCCTCCCTATACGAGCGATCTTGCTTAGCTAAGGCAGACATTTTTTTTTTCGTCGCCGGGCTAGCGTAACATACAGATCAAACTTCGGCTGCGTCCGATCATTCAATTGAAAGATTGACGCACGTAAAACGAGATAATTCATTCCCGTATACTTAATTAATTAATTAAGTATTAGCTACTATGGACTTGAAGCATGGATTTCTAGAAGAAACTTCCACTTGCCTTTTAGTTCTAGCCTTCTAGGAGCACGCTCACAGCACGAGAAAAAAAAAAGCCAAAAAGCTGATATGAAGAGAGCCTTGGACTGGATGGCAGAGAGAACATACACTGTCTTGCATGTGAAATATTCAATTAAAATTTATTGGGTTTTTTTTATAAAGTGAAGTTGAGTTTGAAGTTCATATTTGATGAGTAGATGACTAGTGCCTAGTGCCTATAGTTATTCTATATAGCTGTAGTTTTTTTTTTATGAATTTACTTCGGTTTTTATAGATTTTCACTTGTTATGGTGCATAGCCTTAGGCCACGTTTGATTATAACTAGTGGTTAATTTTTGTCTTGATTTTCGTTAGCACGTTTTTCAAACTGCTTAACGGTACGTTTTGTGCAATCACTTTCATAGAAGTTGTTTTAAAAAATCAAATAAATTCATTTTTTTAATAATTAATACTCAATTAATTACATAATAATCATGTTTATCGTTTCGCGAGTGCTAATAATCCGTTTTACTAGCTATTTAGAGCTCGGCCTTAATTAGCAAGGCTAGAACACATCTAGCCAAGGATTCAAACGCACCTAAAATGTCCCAGTTTTGACATCCCACATGGCCACATCCATGTATTAACGCATTACGGTCGCACATATACAAAATGTCCCTGTTTTGACATTCCGCGTCCATGTATTCATGCGTGATGCATCGGTCCGTGCATGCTACTACTAGCATCCAGCCACCCCCTGACGGAATCCCGCGCCGCACGCACGTATGTGGCTATGGGCGCCTGCTCGACTTATCTCGGCCGTAATTCCGTAAAAAATGGCCGCACCCGTCGCTGGCACCGCCCAAACCGTATAAAAGACGTCGTTTTTACTCGGCCCGGGACTGCCCAACGCTTTGCACGCTCACGCCGCCCGGGCCCAGCGCGCCTCCTCGCGGCACGATCCGCGGACTTCGCCATCGGCAGCTATAGCCAGCGCACCACCACCACGGCGCAGGCGGCGGCAGGTCACAGGTGGGGAACCCGCCCCGACGCACACACGGGTGACGTTGCCCACCGCGGCGCAGCGTGACGCGCGCGTCCTGATGTCACCGTCATCAGGCCAGTCCAACCCAACCATGTCGCCGTCGTCAGGCCAGTCCAACCCAACCCAAGCCAGCCACGCAGCCCCGCAGGTGGCGCAGACGGGCGGCAGCCTGCCAGCGTGGTGGCGGATGCCAAGGGCGGGGTCAACTGCGCAAACAGCCAGTAGTTCTCCCATTGTTTTTTCTCGCTGATAGCGTTGTTGGGTTGCGTTTATCGAGCTCGCTAATTTAGCACGGGATCCGGGCATCCCGGGCGCGCGTGACTGTGTGAGGGATCGTGGGTTCACACGCATTGATCACACCTGTCCGTGTCGCCTTTCGTCCCCGTTTCCACCACCCTCCCATCCTTTTGGTGTGGCGACTTGGCGACTGGTAGTGGCAGCCGGGCGGCAGCAAAGCGAATTTCGTTCCGGTCAAACCGATAGGGTCACTGTGGCAATCGTCGCGATCATCGGAGAAAAGAATTGGAAATTCTGTCTTCAGGCTATGCATCTGTAGTTAGAATATGACACGGTTGGCGATCCTGGCAACGTACGTACGCTCTGATTTGTTGGGCACCTGTGATAATGTACTAATTTTGATTAAATATGTAACATGTCTACTTTTGATGAAAACAGGTATGCATCCAAAACGCTTCTTTTAGAGAGAAAAGAGAGCTTTATATCATTCAAGATCAGGGTTTATACACTCTTTAGCTACCCATTAGCTTAACAGACAGGGAAAGGCACACGTCACTACCGGAAAAGGGTATTTTGCCGTGCGTGCATCCGTTTGCCGTGCGTCAAACGTCGGGCGCACGGCAAACACCACCTTTGCCGTGCGCCAACAGTGCAACGCACGGCAAACACGCGGCGCACGGTAGAAGGGCAGTTTGCCGTGCGCCAAATATAAA
>CM002476.1:25896759-25946518 GCA_000325765.3 Leersia perrieri
ATTACTACTTAGTTTTCGACTGGCCTAGTAGAGTGGTTCCTGTATAGGACTAGAGATGCTACCTTTCCAACAGTTTACGGCACCACTACCATCCGAGGAGAGAATCAGACAACGCCATAACGGCAGCCGCAGCTGTAGTACAGACAACAGTACTAGTACTAGAAGCAGAATCGAGAAGGGGAATCACGTTGTGGCGACAGGCGAGGAGAACCGAGTGGAGTGTCGGGCGAAGATCACGTTGTCACGTAGCAAAGCTGGCCCGGTCCGGACCTGACCGCGACTGCCCGTGTTGGCTTAATACCTGGTTCGCCCGTAAAAAACCCGTTGCAACGCTACACGCTGCTTCGCGCCGGGTTCCCCGCCCCCCCTGCGTGGCTGCGTGGTGTGCGCCTCTATAAATACGTGACGCGACGCGACCACTTTACACCCAACGCGGAAGCTAGAGCGAGCTCGATCCATCGATCGGCGGCGAGCTCTGCTCAGGTGGGGTGTGGTGCGTGCGTGCGGATCAGAGAGTGAGTGGAGGAGAGCAAAAGCGTGCTGTGCTGATGGCGCTGGGGAGCCCGGCCGCGGTGGTGGTGGAGCTGATGGCGATGGGGCAGCAGTCGGCGGCGCACCTCGGCGAGCTTCTCCGTGCCACGTCGTCCTCCTCCCCGTCGCAGCTGTGCGAGCAGCAGGAGCTCGCCGCCGAGATCCTCCGCTGCTGCGGCCGCGTCATCGCCCAGCTCAGCCGTGTACCCACCACCGCCAACAATAAGCGGAAGGCGGTGGATTCCACAACCACCTCGTCTCTCCCCGCCACGCCACCGTCCAAAAAACGGTGAGCTACTACCTCTCACATTTCTCCAGGGAAATCAAGGTGAATCACGGAGGTTTTAGCTGTAACGTCTTTGGTTTGGCATGCAGGGCGCGAGGTGGGGAGGCGGCGAGGGAGGTGAGGAACGAGACGACGGCGGACGGGTTCATCTGGAGGAAGTACGGGCAGAAGGAGATCAACGGGTGCAAGCACCCGAGGCTGTACTACCGCTGCGCCTTTAGGGCACACGGCTGCGCCGCCACGCGCCGCGTGCAGCAGTCGCAGGACAACCCGGCCGCCTTCCTCATCGCCTACTACGGCGACCACACCTGCGGTGGCGAAGCCGCCATCGCCGCCGCGACGTGCCAGGAAGGGGACGGAATGCCACCGGCCGTCATCAACTCCGGCGCGTCGTCGAACGCCGCCGCCGCCGCCGCCACGGCCGATCGGAACATGGGGTTGACGACGTTGCTCGCTGCCGCCGAGCAGAGGAGCTGCGACAGCGAGACGTCGCAGGGGTGGTCGCCGTCCTTCTCGTCGGAGATGGAGATGGAGATGGAGGCGGGGTTCGACTTCGCCGGAGCAGACGAGCCGTGGGCCGACTCGTCGCCGGTGTGGGATTTCTTGAACGGCAGCTTCGATTGGGAATTCGTCATCAACTCCCTTTGATTTTTGATGCTTCATGACCACTACTGTTTCAGTACCGTACCAGCTGATCTGCTAGAGTGTGCAAACGCACAAATTTCACCGGAAAAATTCGAAGGAAAACCGTAGCAATCCAACAATTCCCGCGTTGCAACTTGCAACCATGGATTGTTTAGTAGCTTCAGTCAGATAAACGCACGTACTATTTTGATTCAGGAAGTATGTAGATTGACTAAGTATATTAGGTGAGAGCTAATATGAGAAAAAATGTAATGGAGAGTTGAACGTGTTAACATCTCAGGGAAAAACAAAAGCTACTTGTACAAGAAGAAAGAAAATGGGGTGAAATGGGTCAAGAAATGACGTGGCTGAGCAACAGAGCAGGTGGTGACGTAGAATTGCAATTTGCAACCGTTTTCAGAAGGCAACGGCCAAAGAGAACACAAGACGTGAACTTGGACGCATTTGTGATTGTAACTAGAGACTATTGACCATGTCCCGTGTTGACCGTATCGATGCATTCTAGGTAGATAGTAATGTTACCAACAGTAGGGACACAATTGCAAAAGCATGCTTGCTAAAGGTTATCAGATGGTTACTTTACCGGATTCATATTCTCTGACATTGCATACAAATGTCATCGTAATATTCTTTTCATTCACGCCGTCTATTTGTTAATCAACCGTCATAGATAATTTGATTATAAATAATCAAAATTATTACTTAAATAGCCTGATAACCAACACTAACCCATAGTCATTGATTTAGGAACGGATGACTAGGATGGAAAGAATGTCACGGTGATATTAGTATGCTAATGTTAGAGGTTACTTTACCCATCAAGGGCTTTGCTTATTTGCAACAATGCCAACGATGCCAACTAGGAACATGCTGAAACGAATTCTGGTTTTGCTGGATTTCACTGGATGTTGTTGAATGAGTCACAAGCTTTAGAGCACAACAGCGTAGCATCAAATAAACAACAGAAACAGAAAACAGCTAGGTACACCTATGACCTTGGAGGACCATTTCTTATTGTTGTTCGAGGCGAGGGTGTATATTACATGAGTAAAAGAACAACGGAGGCCAACTGCGATGGGCGAGCATGCAGGCAAGTCGTCTTCTGAACCCAAGCGTCAAAGTCCAGTGCCACTTTGGACTAAGACAAACTAGGGTTGGTTGAGTTTGATGGGGATGGAAATGTAAAGCAAATGGGCCAGTCAATCTTCAAACCCAAGCTCCTGTGATCATCTAGTTCATCCAGGGCGATGTATAACCTAGAGAAATGCCATGCTATGAGTTCAACAACAATAGGTTTTGATCATTTATGTGTAACATATATTTATTTAGCTCAGTTACCATTTACCAAAACACATAGGCAGTGTTTATGACCTGTTTGTATACTGTACATATATGGGGTATAGAATGAAACTAAAACTGTCAAGTGTTACCATTAGTTCTCTGGAGTACTCTCGGAGCTTGGACCTTTGGGGCCACCCGTCGCAATACGTTGAATGTAAAAGGCTGACACTGCTCCACTGCAGCACAATTCAAAACTAGTTAAAATAAAAATTTTCATACATACAACAGATGTATCTTGTTTGTACAAGTTTAAAATGGCCATAGTGGTTAGGACCCCAACTGCAAAAACTGTGATATGTACAAGGCCCTAAAGAAAGAGAACACAACAGATACTGAAGATAACCACTGTGCGAACTTCAAAATGAACTAGTAACAATTTTAGCAGAGATTGAGATAAGTCATGGTCAAATATCATTTAATATAACGATTGCCATCATTTGGTTTGATAAGTCTAGTACTCAAAGCAGCATACAACATACCAACAGTTTATAAAAAATCATGCAAATATTAACTGTGAAAATAAGAAAGCACTCCAAGGTGATATTTGGCAAAAAAAAAAAATCACTTGTAACAGATGTAAAAAACTGACAGACCATCACATAGGATTGCAGTTTAGGTGATCTATATGGTATTGAGAGCGGTACAGGTGAGTAAACAAAGGCATGTGGATAGGAAAATTACTGTACCCATCAACTGTACAAGGAATTGGTGATTTATATTCATTAGAAAGAATCAGTTTTTATGAAATCTCAAAGATAAAGGGATAGATAGTCATCACAGGCAACAATAATATGCAAAGAGCACGACAATCCACATTAACACACCACTCTGTGTCTATTGAGTCAATGCTCAACAGCAACTACAAAAGTTAGAAATGCACTCACCTGAGAAGGACCACGAAAATATTTGGAAACCACCCGTACTACACCACATAACAAATAAAATAAGTTAAAACTAAATTATGGCGGTGAGAACAAGTAGGAACATTGAATTTCAGTGATAAAACTGCAGGCAAAGGTAGAAATCATACGTGGAAGAAAATTAATAATTCCCTGAAGAAGATGACACTTGCAATTGCTGCATGAAAGTATAATATGTCAACAAATTTGCAAGGTAAAAGAACAAAATTCAATGACCTCCAGAGCACAACAAGCTAAATATTGGGTTTGATTTTTAATGTGCGATGGTAAATTCTTAATTTCCATTCAGATAATAACAAGAAGCCTGAATGTACACATTTTTTATCCCTGTTTGATTTATGTTTGAACTAATATGGATGTATTTAGTAACCAGACATTTCATATACGAACCGAGAAAATGAGTATCAAGTATCAACACAAGAGGACATAGTTATGCTATTTTTATGCCACTTCCCATTATGAAAATGGCAGACAAACTGAAGTGAAGAAAAGACAGAAGAAATGAACTAACCAGCTTGGCCTTTTAGCAGAAGGCGAGGACGACGACCACCTGCTCTTTGAGATCTCAAACTTGAGATGCCCAGAGCTAACAGGGCAAAGCCAAGAACAATACCAAAACGAATCGCAGATACTTTTCCAGTAAGCATGAAGTTAAGGAAACCCCCCACAGTAAGAAAGGTACCTACAAGAAACAGGGCAGGTCCATGAACTAAAGCTGAGACCCTACACAACAAGGTAGCACCAAAGTGCATATATAATGAATGACACACTGTTTCGAATTATTACGTGCTTTTCGATTCCAAGTATTGAATTGATTGTCAACAGAAATTCTATAGACATAAATAAATGATGCATTTTAGTTACCAAAGGGAATGCCCACGTGATAATCCTCATACTCTGATATCTTCAACTTGCCCAGAGAATTGAACGTCTCATTGATATCCTTGATTGAGTCTGGTGAGTTTTGAGCTGCGAGTTTTAGATATTCCTGCCCCTCCTCACCAACCTCTGTGGCAATCACGCTCAGGTCCTTCTGTGCTTTGTCTGCCTGGATCTTCAGCTTCTCCGAGGCTTCTAATAGCACCTCCTTCGCCCGCTGGGAATACACATCATACGCCTTCAACGTCAGGCCGTGCATTCGTTGTGCCTCGTCTTTGAATTGCTTAAGCATTTCCTTCCACACTTCTTGAGCCTCCTCAGGCTTTAACTCATCCTTCCCCTTTCCCTTGTCATCCACTAATTCTGAGTCCACCTGAATTCAGCACATAAACTCAACCACATAAGTCGTGAACTCTGCACAGATAATTTGAGCACCACAATTTAGCAACAGATAAAAGGAATTTTCCGATTGACATTTTGTTTAAAAAACTTGAACAATGCACCGACATTAGTCAACACATGGGATCCACCACAAATAACTGATCAAGACATTTGACATCTCAAGTAGCGCATTAACAGATCATAATACGACCTAATAGCCCATTGATATGCATTACATTTGGAACAATCCCTCCCTCGATGCAGCGAAATTGCAAAAGCGCACCGAGATTATTTCAGCAGCACATCACGCATAGAGAATGTAAGGGGAAGAAGCGGCTGGCAACCAAATAAAACCACACAGATCGGGGACACCTAAACAAGAGCAACACGGGACAATCAGAAACCCAGCGCAAAGGATCTCGTTAGGGCGACTACTCACAGATTCCTCCCCGGCGAAGGTGGCGACGACGCGGCGAGTCCGCGGGGCGCCCCATCCGGCGGCGAGACGTGGTGCGCCGGCCGGAAGCGCACGGAGCGGGGCGTCGAGGAGGCAGCGGCGGCGGGAGGAGGTGGAGGAGGCGGCGCCGCACGCTAGGCGCAGGAATGGGGAGGAGGCGAGGGGGTGGAATCCCCCCGCGCGGGCGGGCGCGGCCGCGGAGCCCTGCATCGGAGAGGAGGCCGCGGCGGCGTGGACGAGCGAGGCGGCCATGGGGGGCGTGGCTTGGGCGCTCCGCGGCGGCTGAGCCCCTCCGGGAGCGTGGAGGAGGCGGCGGCGGGGGCGGAGACGGGACGGCGGACGGAGGTCAGCCGGCACGAAAGGGACGGGAACGGGAGGAAAATGGGGAGGAGTTTTGGTGGGGGTTTTCCTTCCTGGGTTCGGGAGCTCTTGGGCTGTTTGGTGGGTCTTGCTGGGAATTTGTTTCGTTTTCAACCGTTGTTTTCAAGTGGATTGTCCCGTCAACCTTTGGCCTCCGCTCGCGGCAAGAAAATATGCGCCGTCCGTTGCACATTCGTGAACTGTATTTCCCTCTCCAATCGGGATATTCTGCATATCACGAGAAACTGCAGACGAGCTACATACAGTACATGTATATATGAAATTTTTTACTGCCGTTCGATCTGCATCAGATAATAGGTGTGCTACATACTACTGCATTTTAGTGTGACAGCATCATACTACTGCATTTTAGTGTGACAGCAGACACGCCTCACATTGCAGCAGATAATTCGTGCCCTGCACTTTCATGCTGACTAACAACAAAACCTAGTACTCGCTCCATCACGGATGTGACATATTTGTAGTAGTACTCCTCTATCTCAAAATACACATCGTATGTTCCGGCAAGTATTATCCTTCCATCTCAAAATACACATCGTATGTTCTGGCCAGTATTAGGTTATATAAGACGTCAAATCGATCAAATTGGCCCAATTGTCCGTACGATTCGTGGGTACATGATGTAGTGCATGATACACGAGGTTCAAAGGGAAATTAACGTGCGGCAGATAGGGGTTTGCTTCTTTTGCCCAAAGGGCATACTAAAGTTGCTCTATACCCAGTTGCCCACGGCTGATTGCTTCAACATGGGAAAAGATCACAGACGACTGTAAGGTACTACACGTCTCTGTTTAATGTCCGAAGACAAAACTTTGGATATTGTCACAGCAAATAAAACAAAGACCAAAAATTGATCCACAGCTATCCTCCCAGGCAAATTGTCAAATAAAGTAACATTTTTTTTTGGCTAAATCTGAATGACCGAATCGTCCGAATTTCAACTATGGGCCTTAAGTATGAACCTGCTCTTCAGACACGTTTTCAGTTTCAAAGTAAAGGCATTAGCCCTCCACATAGGGCAATGTCAGTAGGAAGTCCACAGAATTTTTCCAAAGCAAAAGACTCGAGAGTCGAGACATACATTGCTTATGCCAAGCTGTTGCATGTGAGAGACACAGGACGCAAGGCAGGCAAAAAGAACCAAACAAGAAAGAAATCGATACTCATAGCCTCATGCTAACTCTCCAAAGAAGCAAGGTATTGCTCCTGAGAACAGCTAGCTACATGTAATTACTCATTTTACCAATTAAAAAGCATAGGTTAATTGAAGTAAATGGTAAAAAAATTGACTCAGACCAGTAATCCCTCCAAACACAACTGTCCTCACGAAGAATCTTTGCATTTTGTGCAAGGTAATACAAATGTTCTTCACAATGGCTAGTCAATTTCTTTTAGATATTGAACTAGATGGACTGGGGCTCAGCCTCTCAGGCTCTCAGCTGACAACAGTTGATGTGGCATGCAATAAGAGCGAGATTTTTAAAGGCACATCCACCTAGTATGTGTTATAAGAACAGACATGTTTGAAATATGTTGAAATAACTGCTCACTTAATGCTTGCATTAGGAACTGAAGATCTACATGGACCGGCAGATGTAGTGAAGGGTATCCCTCGGAACGTTGCAACTCCATTTTCGTCAGTGCGGAGATCCTGGATGCACACACACACAAAAAAAAAATGTTAATGGTTTATTGATATCACAACAGCTTTCAACTGCACTCAGTGTCTCAGTGTATACAAACAACATTTGTGAATACTGAATATCCTATTTGATTATTAAAGCTGTTAAGATAATATGCAAACAAATGGAAGGATTGATCAAATTGACCCAGCTTGTGCTGAAAGGCCAGATCAGGGAAAGAGAACTAAGAAGCATCACACAAAAATAGGACATTGATATAGGCATACCGGTGTGATCTTGTCAAGCTGTTTCTTCTTTGGATTTAGAACATCTTCTGGTTTCCCTTCAAACCTATATGTGGAAAAATTATAACAATTATTTTCACAAATAATTATGCGGCACAGCTAAATTCACATTTTTCTAGAAAGACAACATGAAGATCATCAAATGAGCTCATCCAAACAGAACTTGAAAATATCATCCTTATTACAAAACATATTGAGAGAACTTGCAGTATTAGCATATAAGCTTTGTACAAGTTCACTCTATAGCCAAGAATGTGAATAGGCCAAATTGAACAGAACATGCTCCACAGAACTGCACAAATACATATTTTAATGTGTATATTGTATCTATAGAACAGTTCTTACCCTGCAAATGAAATACGCTCTCCAAGTTTAGCTCCTTCTGGAGGAATCAAAGGTTCCACAACTGTATGATCTTGATTTGAAGCACACAGGACCTGGCAATATGTGCAATGTTAAAACGACAATGGAAACTAGAACTTCCTAACTTAAAGTTTGGAGTTCCTACCATTTCTAAGATAGAAGATATGTAAATGACTAAATAAATGATACCAAGCACATGGTGAGGCTTCTTCACACTAAAAGTTCAGTTCTAAAGTACTCCCTCCGTTTCACGGTGTAAGGGTTTTGACTATTTTTTGCTTGTAGCGTTTGACCAGTCGTCTTATTCAAAAATTTTGTGCATATATAAAAAATAATAAGTTGTGCTTAAAGTACTTTTCATAATAAAGTAAGTCACAGACAAAACAAATGATACTTTCATAATTTTTTGAATAAGACGAATGGTCAAACATTGCTAGCAAAAAAGTCAAAACACTTACATTATGAAACGGAGGTAGTAGTTTATGATTACCTACATTGAGAGGTGCTACAAAGCCTATTTTAGATGTGTTTACAGTACAGACTTCACTAGCACACACTTGGTCAGATTTGGGGCCTACAGCAAATGCCTATTTAAAGTTTGTATTCCATCATAGATGTACATTGGAATTAGTTTACAGATCAACATCTTGCACATTTCAAGATGCTTTCCGGAGGTACAGATACAAATACAATACATGGAATAGAACATACCAGTCCAGCAGACATTACATCGCGCAGCTTCCCAGGCTTCACATTTGTGATTAACACAACATGTCGATTCTGTGAAGGAAATGGCAATTGTTTATTAGGATAGAAAATGGCATCTTGGATGAAACAACTTCAGGGTGAAAAAGCGAACAAGAATAATTCAAGTTCCTTGTTGCTTTTAAATACTCACAACAAGTTCCTCTGGGCTGAAATACTTGGCAAGACCACTAACAACTTGACGCACATTGCCATCTCCCAAATCTATCTCCTCCACCAAAAGGCTGAAAACTACCAGTTATGGTATTTGTTTGGAGAGCACAATACAACTGGTGGATCTTCTACTTCTAGAATAGTTGTAGGCAGAAAAATTACAGGTACCTGTCAGCAGATGGGTGCTTCCATGCTTTGCGAATAAGGCCAACCTGTATATTGAGGATACTGACATTGCATTCCGAGTCCTTTTCTGCAGTTTTCTGAGGAGCTTTATCTGCAACTCCCTCATTTGGTTTTCCTGCAGATTTATCCTGGCCTTTCTTTTTATCCCCAGAAGGTTTGTCATTTTTCGCTGGAGTAGGATTTGCCTTATTCTTAGGAGCATTATTCCGATTCATCCAACAAAGGAAATAATCAGCTAACTTGAAAGAATAAAAAACAACTACCTTCCACAATGAAGAGCTGACAAAAAAAACGTTTTAATATTTTATATGCCAAATTAAAGAGCTTCTAGGACATGCGGTCCAGAATGTTTTGTACTTTTGCTGTGCATTGCATGAAGCTACATGAATTGTTAAATTTACCAATTATCTGAGAATGCAATACTGCACCCATAAGCTACAGCTTGAGAAGAGTTAAAATCCTAGCTGAATCTTCAAAGTAGCATGGATCACCAATACAATAAAATACCTCTGAGATACTATTGTACTAGTTGAGGACTGCAAATTACTAATGAAAATAGGCATAATTGCATAATGAACTACCTCTACTGCAGCTTTTTTTGAATCAATAGTTGCATCTGACTTGCCCACACTATTCTGTCCTGGAACAACTTTCTTTGAGCTTGGATCAGCATCTCCTTTATCTGCTTTCTTTGGAAGCTACCACACAGAAATAAGAAATTCCACAATTACTTTAGTAACCCCAACACATTATTTATTCAAAGGACATATTGAACAGCTGGGAAGGAAATAAGTCAAATAACATGTGATTATTTTCCAATGTTAATTGATATTTCTTCCCAGCACTTGGGCACTTCCACAAATTATGTCGGTAGTTCTTACATTAGTTTTGTATCGACTAGATCGTAGAGATGACTAATATGAACATGTACAGGAATTTCCGACTAAACACATATGTGTATGTACATACAATAAAGGGATTCAATTATGTCTACCCCCAAAATGTAATATTTCCAGCCTACTTCTGGAATAATATCTTTACTTACAGAGGGTGGATCGAAGACAGACTTGGTCACATTAATCTTTTGTATTGCTGTGCCAAAATCAACGATGTTCTGCGTCAATTAGCAAGTATTCACATAAGATGGTAAAAATAAAATGAGGACACGTGATTAGGGCAAAAACAAACTTGTAATATGGCGGTGCAAGAAACAAGGGAAAAAACACAGGATGTGTATTCACCTCTGTGTTGATATTCAACAGATTAACTTGTAGGGGACTATGAATAGAAATGGAAAATAGAACTATATGCATTTGATTATTTTGTTGAGAAGGAAGAGCACATGCATTTCAAGTTGACAACAGACAGCAACGAATTACGAAAACAGATACAAACAATCTTAGATGATAATTAAAGTTTCATAACAAACCTGGATATAGTCCATCCAACGCAATACATGTGGATATTTCTGCAACTCATTTTCACCAAGATGGCTCTGAAACAAACAATAAACAGTTAATTTTCCGNTGCTTTGATGAATGAACAACAAATGATGGTGGTCATACAAATGAGTAGTTACATCATACATACCACAATAGCTTGTACAGTTGCAAACACAGCAATATCAGCAACTGATGGTTTAAAACCATTACCCAACAGAACTGATTTCTGGGACAAATCTTCATTCAGATTATTAAGCAATGCATGCTGTTCTCCGCATTTTCCAACAAAATTGCTGGAAAACTCAACCCATTTCAGTACCTATCAGTGAAGAAATCTGTCAATATATAAGTAGTAATACGTTGTATTAGTGTACATCCATGGAAAGACAGTTACCTCATCTTCCACCGACTTCACAATATGTGAGAACAGGGTGGCAATATCACCCTCTTCGATATTTGCACTCGATATTGTACTCTGTAATATTCAGCACAGAAATTAGAAGAACTTTCCAGATAGAACTCACTTGAGCAGTTGAAGATTTATAAGAGTGAGCCAGGCGAAGTTGTCCAAATGAAGTAAAGAACAGACTGTGCAGTGCATATAAGCCAGCCAAAAGTGTTGCGTTACAACAAAGGTCACACCAGTCAAGTCAGTTTACATGAATATCAACTCATGACGAGGCACAAGTTAAAGGAATGGACTAGGCATTAGCGAACTAAGTCAGCACGCTACATGAATAAGAGCTGACTATATAACAAGGGCATATGTGGCATTTGGTTTTTGCAAATCAGTTCTAGAGGGACTAAAGAAGCATTAGAGTAACTTCCACAAACTCTTATTCTGTGTCACTGAACTGTGAACCACCCACCAATTTCTAAGCCATGTGGTAGGCAGCAGCTAAAAAACTCAGGAAAGTAAGCTGATAAACAACATCAATCCTGATTTGCGTAGTCATTAGTATATGATGCAAAATTTGTGTGCACTACCGCTCCCACGATTGACGGCCTGTCATAAATCGAGTAATTATACAGCAGGTAACAGCATATCCTTCCACTGCCCAACTATGTGCTAAGCAGGAACCATACCCTAAATCCGACAGTCTGCACTATGGGATTCTTCTCACGAGAAGATCAGATACTAAACACTACCATTGAATCAATCCCTCAATATTAAACATCATCTGACACCTCAACACGGGAACATGAGAAAATCGGCCTTAGCCTGCATAAACGACACACTAAAAAGCAGGGGGCGAAAGATTTCGCTTCGAGGTGAACAGAACAGGAATCCAGGGTTCTATGGCTAGATGGTCGGGGGATTACCGGATCGAGGCTGAGGTGCTTGCAGAGCGCGTAGACCATGGCCCGCTTGCTCCCCGCGAGGTCCGCCGCCGCCATTAGCAACGTCGAGAGTGTTTGCGCCGAGCTGGGGTGAGATGGGGAAGCGGAGAAGAGCATACAGGTGGTTTAGGGTCTAGCTGCAGTTGGAGTATCCGATGGCCCAATGGGCTACTGGTCTTCCGCTCAAAATTGGGCCGAATTCGGCCCATAAATATTGCGTGGTTGTGCATTTTGAGCGCGGGAGCCGTGAGGCCCGTGAGCGGTCAGGGGGCTCGGAGCCAGAGGGGTCGGAGAAAAAACTTTCGACCCCATATTGCCACAAGCCCACAGGTGCAGACAGCCCCCACACTCCCCGTAGCAACACTGTTGTTGCTGTCTGGTTGACGGCTGACACGATCAATTGCGGAGAGAAGAAGAAACGCACTAGTTGTTGTTGATGAGGGAAAGCACAAAGAGCAAGACGGACCCATTTCTGTTTCCGCGGTCACACCGCTCGTCGCCTCTCCGCACACACGGACAAGGGGCCTCCTGGGCTCCTGGCACACGACGTAGACGTACGTACTCGGTACCCCTGTGAAAATGTCGACAAGAGGAGAGACCCGCGGCGCTCCCGCCCGACTCGATACGACAACGTCGGGCCACGCTCGGAGTCGGAGGCTCGAGGCCGTAGTGTACTGTATGTACGCGCGGCGGGGTGGGGGACAGCACGCTACGCCGAGACGAGATCCCATCCATCGCTGCTGCTGCTTCATCAGTGACTGCAGGCGGTCAGGGCCTGGCGCGACGGCGACACGCGGGCATGTGGTAGGGCAGTCGGGCCATTTAATGCGCCCACCATCGCGTGTCCTCTCCCCCTGCGCCGCCATAAATGAGCTAGCGTCCCGTACCCAAAGCCCAAATTCCAGATCCCCACAACTCGCCATCTCTCGCGCGCGGGGTTACCATCCCACGCCGCGATGCCGCATCCGCGCACAATTCCGCGACCGCCGCCTTGGTGTGCTGGGTGCTTCGGCGCCTCTCCTACGAAATCGAACACGTTACACGGATCATCCGAAAGCACGGGCTCACATAGCCAGTTAGCCACTATAGTTAAGTTTATTAGATCTACTCCCAGGACAACACAGGAGGAGGTAGGCGAACGTTCACGGCACGGGACGGCGTCGTCCACGGAACATCTCGGGATACGGTTTTTCTTCGTAGGAGAAGCCCGTAGGACAGTAGGCCAGCATGAGTTAACGCTTCTCGTGGTCAAACCATGTCTGTCTCGTCGACACGCATCGGTACGTGTGCGTAAGCCGGCGAGGAAAGCAATCGATTTCCTCTCCGAATCTTCGCAAACAGCAACGCGACAAAATAACCGGCCCGGCGACCCCCGCGGCGCTAACCACGATTTGCGTTGTTCTTCTACTGCTAGGTGACGATTTTTTATCATGCATTGCCGTAATTACAGGATTTCACCATGCTGGCTTCATCTTTGCTTACTTGACACAGCTCGTCCCATCGTTCATTCGAGGCCTCGTGCCGTGCTCCTTTGAGGTTGGCGGCATGTACGCACGCCTGTGTTGAACACAATCGATGTCATATCTATATATCGTTGACGTTCCTTCTGAGTGAATCAAAAGCAAAAGCCCTACACTAGAGTAATCAAAAGTGTGGAACCTCTGTAATGAATTCCATTACTAATGCTACACTCAAAGATCATACTACTAGTACTGTTCTACTCGATTCGCCGTGATTAAAGGTTTGTAAAGTGAATACCTATCCAGTGAATTTCTACTGTCCATGTACGTAGTACTAATGTACACTCTGTACGCCATATCTGTTTTGAATCCCCATCATCGCACCCTCGACATTTTGTTCATCGCATAGAATTTCATTCTGTCGGTCTTTTTCTTTCTACGTGGCTGTCTTTTTGCTGGCGACGAAATAAAGTACCCCACTCCAGGGCCTCCAGGCAAGGTCTAATTGAATTGTTTTTTCGAGGGAATATCTAATTGAATTATTGCAGTGGCATCCTTCAAACTTACTCCTGTTTTTCCTGAGCATGAAAAAAAAATGCACTCATGCACAATTCGAAACATGATGCTAGGATAGTGCTCCAGAGCCCAGACAATGTGTAATTGAATTGTAGAATGACAGCAAATGTATTTTTTGTCCAGATTTATAGACAAAATAGTTTTTAAAAAAACAAACTTGTTAGAAGGATTCCCAAGCTATTACAGGCAAAACGGCGTTATCAGCCTAAACACCAACTCACCGCACCACTGTTGTTGTGAGCCTGTGACCGATGCCAGCTCAGATCAGGAGACAAGAGGCGGCAGAAGCAGCAGTAGGAAGAGCGAGTAAATGCAAGCCTCCACTCCACTGCGTTACTGGCTTACTGCACGAGGTGGAAGAGGAGGAGCAAAAGGGTAGGTGCTGCAATTAAAGGCCTCTATTCAATTCCTGTGGTGGTGGAGGTGCTTGAGTGGTGAGGCAGCAAGCAGGCAGAAATCAGTCATTGCCGCCATGTTTTTGGAAGCTTCAAAGGACTGGTGACTAGTCCATGGATCCCGCCACAAATGGACACCGCAGTTGAGGGAAAACCGAGAGTTACTGCTCCCTTTTTTTCACAGGGTCAACGGCTGTCAAATTTTACTCAGATAGGATATGAGTATGCAGATGTAAGTTAAAATTTGAATTTGAACAAATTCATTCGAAATTCCTGTACATTTTTGTTCACCAATATACAATATTAGTTATCTGCAAAAATGAACTACTCTAAGGTTGCCATTGTTCAAAATGATGTTTGCAGGAGAAACGAGAAACATAATTAGTACATGATTAATTAAGTATTAGTTATTTTAAATTTTAAAAATATATTAATTTGAATTTTTAAAACAACTTTCGTATAAATTTTTTTTCTAAAAAACACACCATTTAACAGTTCATAAAGCGTGCCACGGAGAAAAAACACACTGTGCCAAGTTACTTTTGGACACAAACGAACGCAGCCTAATTCGAGAGCTAGCCCCATACTGACGCTCACCAGTAAAGCAAATTTACCACACATTTCAAAAGAAAAAATGCTGAGCAACAGGTAGAGTATGAGTAATCTGCAAAACAGATTCACATTGTCAGCAGGGCTTGCCAAGAACATCATCATTCATTCAGTTGTGTAGATGTCACATGCGGCACTAAGGCAGTACCCGCAGTAGAAGATGCGCGGCAAAATAATTCTTCCAAGAAATGGACCAAAGAATTGCAGAGAAGCAACAAACAGGCTTGCACCTCTAAAAAGCTTCAAGCAAACTACAAGCATTTCACAATCCACATACCACCACTCTTTGCTTTCTCTGATTTCTTCCCACCTAGCATTACTCTATATGCATCTCATTAAAACAAAAGGAAAAAAAAGGCCTAGGACAGCTCAGGACATGGCTGGTAAAAGACTTATTAAACCAGCTCATCCTCTGCACTATCCTGTGGACTCCTCACCAGCTCAAGTATGTTCACCACCTCGCCCATGTCTGGCCGGTTTGATGGCACCTGCGAGGTGCAAACAAGGCCTAATTTGATGATCGGCAGAGCCTCTTCCATGGGTAATTCACCGCACAACCTGGGATCCATGCAATCCTCCAGCCTACCTTCCTCCAGAGCGCTTCTCACCAAATCACATAGCACAACCACATCATCTTCCAAGTACTCGACGGGCCTCCTGCCCGTCAAAACCTCCAGCACAAGCACTCCAAAGCCATAGACATCGCACTTCTCAGTGATCTTCACAGTCTTGCAAGCAAATTCTGGTGCCATGTAACCCAGTGCACTCTGGATCTTACTGCTTAGCACATACCGGTCCAGCATCGGCAACAGCTTGGCAAGGCCATAGTCACCTACCCTGGGTTCACCATTGCTGTCCAGCAGCACATTGCTGGACTTGAGATTGTAATGGATGATCCCACGCTGGTGCAGGTGTGTCAGGCCCCTAGCAACTCCGAGGATAATGTCAAACCTCTCCATCCAAGAGAGCGAGTTGTCCTCTGTGCACTCATGCAGTTGTTTATGCAAATTTCCTCCAGGCAGGTAATCATATATGAGGAGCTGCAGCGACGAAGTCCAGTAGAAGCCTCTTAGTGCGACGACATTGTGGTGTCGCACCTTGCTGAGCAACTTCACCTGTCTCTCGAAGTCATCCCTCGACTTGACCAAGCTAGAAACAGTGAGCTTCTTGATGGCCATCGGTTGGCCATCTCTCAGCACTGTCTTGTAGACAGCACCAAAGCCCCCTCGACCAAGCTCACAGTCCTTGTTCAACAAGGCATGCCCACCAGCGCAGAATTCTGGGCTACCTTTGCCAAACATAACAAGCTTCCCTGAGCTAGCATCATTCTCTGGGGATTGACTAAGATAGTCATCAGATAATGCAGTAGCAGGAGCTGACCGGGAGGTGGATACACGGGCACGACGATTGAGCACCGATATGATGATCACCCCGACAATGATGGTACCACCACCCGCGATGGCAATGAGGGTGGAGACACTTAATATTATCTTCTTGTGGTGCATGTTGCTAGGGGCAGTTGGCGTGGACTTCGACAATGGATTTGTAGAGGAGTTGGGGTTCAACACTATCGGCTTTGGCATGACAGCAATGCAGGAGTTGTTCTTCCGCGAGCTGCAGAGACCTAAATTATCAGACAAGAAGGTCTCGGGGATGTTGTCGAAGAAACGACTATTTGGGAGGTCCCCTGATAATAAGTTGTGGGAGACATCAAAGATATGCAAGCTGGGCAGATTGGATAGCTCCACTGGTAAGGTCCCATTCAGCTTGTTCTTTGATAGATCAACAACCTGAAGACTGGTAAGATTGCCTATGGTGCTAGGAATTGACCCTGTGAAGTTGTTGTGTGACAAATCCCTGCATTTCAAGAGCAACACAATTGTACCGATTAAAAACATCGTAACCAAATAATATGCGGTTTGAATCAAATTCATCAGTTTAATATATTGAAACAAATGCTCAAAGATTCTAAGAGTGCTCATGTACATTTGACTTCAGTTTTTTGTGTATCGAAGAAAACGATGGCCCAGAGTACACGGGGATACGAGCAAAAAAACATGACACAGACCCATATTTTGCGGTTTGGGGGTCCAAACAGAAAATAAGACATCAGTATCTTTTGTCTCCTATCACTTTCTACAACGTCTCTTCACAACCTACGAGACTGAAAGCCAGCAAATCATGCAGGAAACAACACAAAAACAAATATAACTAGTCAACCTCACTAACGAGCAACTGCAATGACGTCAAATATGATTTAATAATACAATAAAAGAATGCTAAAAGAAGCAAGAACTCACAATGCAACAAGGGAGCTGCAATTCCCAATCTGTGACGGAATGTGGCCGGTGAATGAATTCCTCCCCATCCGCAGCTCCCGGAGCGCCACCGCTCCGCCGATCTCCGGTGGCAAACTGCCGTCAAGACGGTTTGCGCTCACGTCGAGCACCTCGAGCAGCCTCATCCCGCCAATGCCGGCAGGCAGCTGCCCCGTGAAAGAATTAGAGGACAGGTTCAGATATTGTAACCCCGCAAAAGCGGTGATCTGCGGCGGGATCCCGCTGGAGAACCCGTTGCTCGACAGGTCCAGAACACGCAGCGCCACCACAGCATCCGCAGGGATTTTGACCCACCCGTAGAGCTTGTTTCCGGCGACCGAAACACGCTGCAGCGGCAAGCCGAACACCCACCATGGGAGCTCGCCGGTGAACGCGTTCCGGCTGAGGTCTGCCTCCACCAGCTTCTTGCATTTCGCGATGGAGTCAGGGATGGCGCCGGAGAATCGATTCCCCGACAAGTCCAACCGCTCCAGCGCCCACATCTCCCCGATCCACGCCGGCACGTCGCCGGCGAGCGCATTGCCGCCGGCGCCAAGGAACCGCAGCCCGGACAACCTACGGAGCGACTCCGGCAACCCGCCGGTGAACAGATTATGCCCAAAATCCAGCGATTTGAGGAGCGCTGCCTCACCGATGTCGGCCGGTATCTCGCCGGCGAGAAAATTACGACTCAAATCCACCGCCCGCAGCGAGCTACTCCCGGGGAAGCCTCCGGGAACGCTCCCGGAGAGCTCATTGCCGGAGAGATCAAGCGACCGGAGGGAAGGCAACGACCAGAGCCCATCGGGGATTGGTCCGGCGAGGCGGTTGGAGGAGAGGTTGAGGGACACGAGGGAGGCGCACGACGCGACGGCGGGGGGGATGTAGCCGGAGAGGTCGTTGCGGGCGAGGGAGAGGGCGCGGATGGAGCGGCATTGGGCGAAGAGCTCGGCGGGGACGGCGGCGTCGAGGCGGTTGGCGGAGAGGTCGAGGGAGCGGAGGCGCGGGAGCGACGCGAGGAGGGAAGGGAGGACCGGGCCGGAGAGGTTGTTGCGCGGCAGGGCGAGGGTGGAGAGCGCGTCGAGGCGGAGCAGCGCGCGCGGGAGGCGGCCGGAGAGGGACGCCGACGGGAGGGAGAGCGAGGTGACCCGCCCCGTCCGGGCGTCGCAGCCGACGCCCGGCCAGGAGCACGGGCGGTCGTCGTCCTCCGTCCACGCGGCGAGGCGGCCGAGCGGGTCGGCGACCCCCGTCTTGAACACCACCAGCGCGAGCACGTCGTCGGTGAGCGCGGCGGCGCGGGGCGGCGCCGCCACCAACGCTGCGAGGAGCGCCGCGAGAAGAAGCTTCACGAGCGGCAAGGCGGCGTTCATCGCGGCGGCGGAGGAGGGGGAATGGGGAGAAGGCAATGAGGTGGGAGGGATCACAGCGGCGAGTTGTCCATTTGCGGCGAGGCAGTTTTTGGAGGGGTTTCGGGGGGAGGGAGGAAGTGGTGGCGCAGTGAGGGAAGCAGAGGAGGACCCTTGTGCTATTAATGTGCCACGAGTAGAACAAATAGGAATCGACAAAATGATTTCTTATAGCTTTTCGAATTATATGGGTTTTTTTTTCTTCCAGAAAAAAATGGGAAGCACTTTAATCTTGGCTTAGCTCAAATTGTCGACTCTTTTTTTTTTGGTATTCTTTCTGTGAAACTGTATCTAAATTTCAAATTATGGTTGATAGCTATATTCGCTTCTTGTGCATTTTAATTGCTTACTTGAAGATAATTCGGTTGTTGTTATACCAATGCAAACCCAAAATTCGCTACTCATGTCTATGCCACTAAAATTCCCCCAAATAAATGCGTATAGCCACATCACAAAATAGATCGCGAATCCATAACTTCATTTGTTGCATAAAAAGGGGGGCATTAAAAAGTTACTAACTTCCTACATTTTACTTCAAACAACATTTGATAAGCAAGAGTTTTGCAATTTATATCATCTCCGGTATCACGGCTACCGTTACATATACAGGAAAAAGATATGATGTGAAACCGTTACTAGCAGCCTAAAGATACATATTTTTTAAACAATCCTAAATATATGATATTGTAAGCATATATCTTTATTTTTAGTTAGTGCTCTTTTGCCGTTAAATTGGTAGTAATAACACATTTTTAATAGTAGTAGATTTTATATTTTGAGAAGCAAAGTACTACTACATTTCCAAAAGTTACAAGTACCATTCGTATGATCGGGTAGATACCCCGATTTCCAAACCATCTGGAAATTCACCACAATGAAAAGAAATTCACCACAATGAAAAAGAGTCAGGTTTTTAAAGCTCCTGGTTCCTAGCCTACGGCTGTCTGCAGTGTCTGAAGGTTGCTTGTATTCAATGCGTCGCAACAACCTTCATTTACAGTGGCCACTCCGAGTGGCAGCATTTATGGCGAACTTATTGCGATCCGGAGCAGCCAGGGAAGGAGTGGCGCCTCAGCACAGCAAACTGGTACACCCTCGCGGTCCGGTTGGTGAGATGTTCAGTGCAATTTATTTGAAATTTCAAAATTTACCGCCACGCTTACTCACGCAACATCGCTGGTAAAGTGAAATCCTACTAACAGTTCTCTGTTTAGTACTGTACTTAAATACCTAAAGATCTAATCAAATTGACTTTTTTAATCGCGATTTAAAAATAAGCAAGTGAGATCAGACCACCAGATTCCTTGTCAGCTCATTCACGTCACAGTCACTGTGAATTCCCAGTAGTAGTGTAAACATTTCTAAATGCAGTGCTTAATCCAATGACACTTAATTAACAGACAACCAGTATAGTTAACATGGCATGTACCAATGTTATTTTACTGACGTGGATCCCAGATACAGCGACGAGGATGGTGCGCCTATCATAGTTTAAGAGGTCAAGGTGCAAGAAAAGAAGAAAAGTGAGATTTAATAAGTGAAGCAGGAGAGCAAACCTCAATACTTTGTGGTGGGGGAAGAAATGAACCATGCAGGCTTTTGCTGTCTTGCTGATGGTGTCCCCCACAGGCTGCTTGTGTTACTGCTGTCTTTTCATAATGCAATCTCAATTAGTCTTTCTGCACAAGTTACCTTCTGAGATCCACAGCCACATGCAGATGCCTGTAGCTTTGCCCCAAACAATCATGTTTTTGCATTAGAATAATCTTCACCCTTGCATAAACAATGGATGCTATTCATGATGCCACCAGCAAATTTTCTACCAATTGACTTTACAGATCACTAACTGTAGCTGCTTCCTGTGAGGACATAAATGGACAAATATGTTTGGGCAGTTTGTTGATTGAACTGATAACGTCTGTTCAAATGTGGTAGACCCAGTCAACAATTGTTTCAGGAAATGTGTTTCTAAAGGGAACTGTTATCATCTTTTCCTTTCTTTTCACAAAGAATTCAACCACAGGTATGCAAAGCTCTGAAAAGGTAGCACTTTGCTACAAAATAAAGGTATTTGTTGCAGAATTCAGCTAGTATATGTTGCTATCCAGTATATGAGAGAGTAAGCAGGAGACAGCTCAGGCAAGAGAAACAAAAAGTATAAGGATAATTGCAAGAATCTTATGGCAGTTTTGCAAATAAAAAACCAGGATGGTGTTTTTTAAAAAAGGATCTAGTTTGTCTTAGAAAATGCTTAATTATGGTTTTAATTCCAGGGCAATATTTTAGGCTTGACTGCATTCCTACCTCTAGAACATCAAGTGTTAAATTCCATTTCTGGTCACATGGTTTACCTGCCCCAAAGTTCCTCCACATGACACACAAAAGTAGAACACAATGATTTGCGGTAACTTAGATAGCAAAATTATCCATTTCTGCCACTCTCACCATGATTAGATAAAAGTAAATCACAATATAAGCCCACCTGGTAATGCGTTGGTGTTATCGTGACACTGTCACAGATTCGACCTTTGGCATCTTCTTTCTTCAACAAAGCAAAATCATCACCATGGAATTTTAGCCAGAAGCCTCTTTGAGAGGAGAGGAGTCGTGCTGGTCCTGAAGAAAACATGTAACAGAAATATCGGAAATGTTTGATACTACATTCAGCACCTTTCCAGGTCACACTGTGAAGAACTAACGTAGAAGCTAGGGAGTATTTTTCGCTGTTGTGCATAAACACCGAGCAGACCGATGCAGGAACTACAAGCCAGGCAACCATATGAGCATGTATAATAATAGCACTGAAAACTGTACAACACACTCTTCTTTAACTGAAGTAGAACATGCTAGTCACAAGAAGACCACCAACTATATACAATAGAGAGGGGGTCATGCCCTTCACCAAATCTTATCTTAGATTCTCTAAATGCACAAGTAGTACATAAATGATACAACGGTACCACTGATGATGCGAAAATGCCCCTGGGATATAACATTAGAGATGCATATCGATTTGTACTGGAGAAATTGATGCACAAAATATGATTGCTGCACAGGAGTTAAATGTCCCCGACCACTGAAAGACCATGCCTGATACAGAATTCCAATTGGCAGCGTGGCTTAAGACCAATGCAGACAGAAAAACTTCGACAAAAGAAACAGTACACGAAAGAACTCAGTGACAATAAATAGTTTTTAATTCATAAATATTGAACAGAAAACAGAGAAGTTGACAAATAAATGTGACAGATTTGTAGAAAAAAATAGATATGTTTCTCACAAAAATAGATTGACTTGAGCAAAAAGCAAGAATATGAGGTGGTGAGGCTAACAATAACGTTGGCATTCTACAAATGTTTGTCATGCTAACAGGATAGTAACATTAAATGAACAAAAAGGCCAAAGGCAAGAGGAGAGGAATCATACAAAGGAGAAACAGACATAAAGGAGAAAAGGAAAAGGGATGTGTAGACGGTGGACCTGCGGTGACCTACAGAGTGGGAGGCCAGCAGGGCTTCCCTTGACCTATCAAGTCTCAAGTGACAGTATCATGTGCAGACCCTTAAGCTTTATCAAGCATATGGAACATACATATAACATCAGATTATAACAGTAGGGAGCTCAATGCTATAATGACTGATATAATACCATCGATGTCCAAGGCTTTCACAATAAACCCGCTTGGTAAAAATTCTAGAGTGATTTCTTGGACTGATCAGCTTAGAAAGAAATGTAATAGCCAGTTCGATATAGAAAGTTTACTTACTACATCAGGGTATTACGGCCTGCCTTGGTGCTAAGTCTCGAGAGCATTAAGAACTTTGAGATCTAGTTTACAGAAATGGAAGCCCATCAAATATTTTTAAAAATGGTGGTGAGCAAAAGTTTAATTGAATTTGCAAGAAATGACGGTTATGCTTTTCTATATGTTGGTGAGCAACTGTGCTGCGGTTTATCTGTGACCCAAGCACCTAGAAGTACCTGCAATTTGTACTTTAAGAGAACAGAAATAATATATTACGGTACAAAACTGCATGGTAAGAGCAGCATTTATGCACTATTCCAGTATACCATCTCTCATTGGAATTGCTTAATCCAAGGCATAATGTTTCTTGTATTATTCGGATGGATTATCTTGCATCTCTTTCATTCAAAAAAAAAATCTACTATGCTTTTTTTTTTAGAATTACATAATACAACTCAGACACTCACAACGCACGCACACTCACCCCTATGAACGCACGCACGCAAACCTACCCCTATGAGCATCCTCGAAGACTGGACCGGCAAATTCTTGAGATTGACGAAGTCACCATTGGCGCCTCGCTGTCGACGGGTACGTCGCTCCCACTGAAAGCACAAAGCCGTTAAATCCTGGAAAATTCGTTCCCACGGGGAATCGAACCCAGGACTTCAGGTGCTACTGAGGCTCTTGTAACCACTAGGCTACAAGCCCATTCGCAAAATCTACTATGTTTTTATTTTACTGCAACCTAACAATTCCAATGATACAATGTACATCATAGATAACCTTTGAACCTTTTATTCTGATGTTGCAGACAGAATATTTTGCGGAGAAACCTTGTCCAGCTTATGTCACCCCGTTTTGGTATGCTCTCCAGGCCATCTAAACTTCCAAACAGTCCATTGATATGGTCATATGACCTCCAATCTCCAGCTGCAGGTATTGAACTACTGAATCATCCCTTCTCTTTGAAAATTGAAACAGATTCGCACATTTCCCATCAATCCATGATGAAAACAAATATGTGTGATATATATATTGGATTCAGTCGTCAGAGATATTAAGGAAAGAGGACCATTTGCTACTACTTCAGAACCCAAGCCCAAATCGACAAAAAAAAAACTTGACAGATTGAATAAACTAGTGATAAGGTCAGTTGCGGCTTCTGTATTTGAAGCATATAGCCCTCCAACGCCAATATAGGACAAAGTCATATTCTGCATGGTACTATCATTCTATTGAGTATTGACACTTGCAATTTGACAAAATCACAATCACTATTCAAAAACAAATACTACAGACTCACAAGGAATATCGAAAAAACGTATACCTTAGAGGACAAAGTCTGGCTCCAATGCATCATGCATGTCCATAGGCCAAACTCATAATGTAGCTCTTGCAGACAACAAAGCCACCCAGGAAATAGATGTTATGATGGTGCTTGGTTAGGCTTAAGGCATGTTAAAAATCCTCATCGTCGCTCAATCATTGAAAATACATGACAAACATGTCAGAAGAAATTCCAGTACAATCTAATTGCATACCTTGTTATAATCACATTCAGAACTTGTAGCCTTCTGTTGAATCCTCTGCAGCTTATGTTAGATAATTTGTTCAGCATAAATGGATATTTCATCATCTCCCCTAATTCTGGGTAGAGAACAAAATCATTTAGCTGTAGCTCGACACCAAACAAACCTCTCCAGGCTCATGAAACTGTGCAAAATATGGATGCAGATAACACATATTTCACGTAAGAAACATATTCAGTAGCAACACACATCCAGACTATTAGTCAATATATTGTCACACTTTATAAACTATAAACCTCTGCACCATTGTTCATTCCAATACATTGTGCGCCCAGCATTATGTTAAAGAAAAAATTAAACGTGTTATTATGTACAGCAGCATTATATATTGAGAGGGGAGGAGGGATATCAAGCGTGGGTTACTATATGTACAGCCCAAACAATTATAAAAATCATGGCAACTGCAGCACAGTCATTGACAACTTCGATCCAAAATTAGGAAATTGCAAAGGCAATTAGGAGTAGCATTTTCCGAGCAATTACCATTCTGGTAAACCTTAAGGTAGGCGATCAGGCGAACAACTCTTCCCCGGGGGCATTATTTCCCGGCTTGTCGGGCACCTCCAACGATATGTCAGAGCCGGAGAGTGCCTCCACCGCATTGGACGACGGAGGCCGCCACGGCGGAGAACCGTGCCCCCAATTCCCCTTGCCCATGGCCTCCGCAGTTCTTCGGGGCGTTTAAATCCAGTTTCCTGAAGGGATTGAAACTAACCACAACCGAAACCCAAATCTTCTCTTAAACCATAATAAAAGAGAGAGATGAGCAGAACGCAATCGAGTCTACAAAAACGCAAGCCAGCTGGAGTTGCTCGTCTTCTCATCATGAACAAGCCTCGTCTCTGCGAAGCATCGCCACGGCCAACGCAGCGCGGCGCGATCGGCGCGGCTAGGAAGCCATGGATTTGGGAGAAATTCGGTGGAGACAGAGAATCGCCGGAACTCCTCGCGGATCGGTCGATTTCGGATGGCGGGGGAAACTGGGAGAGGAATCGGCCGCCGGAAAAGGGTTTGAAATTGAAAGTTTGGACGACGGCGGCGTCCTTTGGTGATTGGTTCGAGGAACTTCGTTTGGGTTTTGGGGAAAATTCCTTCATACTGTTATTAGGCCCGACTTATCAATTTGGATCGGAGGGATGCGTTACATGGGCTTCTTCTCATGGGCTATAGTACTGTGTCATTGTAGCCGACACTAATCGTTGGGTGTGTGTGAAAATTTAAATTTACGGGCGAAATAGTGCATGAATTTGAATTTATTTACCTCGGAGCTGAATGATGAACCTCGCAATAAAACCCATAAATCAACCCCGTACTCGAACAATGTTCAGCGCAATAAACGAACCTTATAAAGCTCCTACAAGAGCGATGCTATGCTTGCCCCACTCTCCACGTCAAACCCCACACGATTTACAACTTTTTTGAACCGGAACAGTGGCGTTATTATAGGCAGCACGTCACCCCGCCCGCGCCATGGCCAATCACACACTGCTCACAGATTTCACCAGCAATGCCATGGAGCGAGCCGAAGCAGACGCCGTCGCCACCACCACGATGGTTCGCGACCTGAGCAGCGGCGGCGGCGGCGCGTTCCGGCCCAGCACGCTGCTCGACGAGTACGAGCGGCTGGCCATCGAGGCCCAGCTCGACCGGGCCGTCCTGCGGCGCAGCTACTCCGAGCCGAGCCCGTCCCGTCTCGCCACCGCGCCGCAATACGCACAACCGCGTGATTTCGCTGCTGCCGCTGCAGCAGCAACCGGCCGACGCGAGCCGGCGCGGAGGTCCTGGCTGGTGGAGGCGTTGAAGCGGCTCTTCTGCTGGCTCGGCTTCGGCGGCGCGTGGGCCGGACGCGCCGGTCGGCGGGAGGAGCGTGCCGTGCCGTGCCCGCCTGCGTCACCGGCGCCACCACCGAGGGTGCAGCTGCTCGACTACCTGTCTGCCTCCACCGCGCGCTGAAACTGACGCCATCGCCATGTAACTTAGCCGCTTGATTTGGCAAATTTGTGAATCAACAGCAGTCACGTTGAAATCGCCGTGACGACCACGTGCCCAACCCAACCAACTTATCAACAGCGGCCACGTTAAATTGCGGTGACGCCGCCGCGCGCGGGCTCAGCGCACGGTGCAGCATCGTGGGCGACGCCGACGCAACGCAAGCGGCACACGCGAGGCGCGAGTCGCGGCGCACATACGGAAATTACGGATTTTTACGGAGTGGCGGGCAGCCGGCAGGTGAGGTGACCACAGTGTTTAGTTTCGGTTGTTGGTCGTCGTCTTCGTGGAGCGATCTGGTAAATCCGTAGTACCTGATCTGATCTTCCAGATAGGAGTAGATCATATCCGGTCGGGGTTAGGCTGTGATGCAATCATGTCATTCAAGGACGGGGACCTTCGATCTCATGACCAGAACTTTACAGCCATGGCGAGAAAAAGAGAGTGGAAAAGCGACGGTGTAGGACAAAACAAACTGTGCAAGATCGGTGGAATAATCGAGTCATGATTTACTGCCGGTACATTGGATTAGGCCATGGCACTCACAGTAAGATCACATCCACATTCACTGTCACAGTCTCAGAGTTAGCTGGGTCCGGTCAAAAAGAGCAGCTTACCCACCAGCATATGGCGACGACAGGCGATTGGCGAACATGACACAGAAGTAAACAGTGTCTGGTACACCATTTTTTCTGACGATTGAAGAAACATAACAATACCTGGACTGTAACTAATGCTCCAAATTAGTGCCACTAGTACTCCTTATCTAAAGTTTCATTGTACATTTGTCACATTCCAGTCGCCGAAAAGAAAGTTCAGAGTTCTCCTACACAAAAAAGCAGATAGCGGATGTGACACTGAGTTTGAACTTCGTACAAATGATGATGCAACCAAATTTCTTTTTGCTATTGCAGTAGAATTTCATGCCACATACCATTACATCATCATAGCTAGACGTCACAGACGTTCCAATTTAGATCACACGTTTATAAAACGTTTGTTACGTAAGAAATTAAGAGCAGAAAGCAACTATAAGCTTGAGATAAAGTTTGACTGGCGACCGGTAAACTTAGGATAAACAAGCAAACACGCTGGGTCGTAGTCAACAACAGCAACGATGGAATGAACTTTCCACGGGCAAAGATTCAACATCTCTAACTGCAGCAGCAAATATTATTAATGGATCCTTGCAACTTCAGCGACATGATCTCATCACGTGGATAGAACATTGGACAAAGTAGTATGTGCCGACAAGCAACAGCACCACTTGGCACTTTGGCAGTTGGCACCAAACCGAAATATAGCTGAAATGTTTGACTTCCCAAAAAGAACCGAGTGACACACGTTTATTGCATAATGGAGTTTGCAGGGCGCACTCAACACACTGCTTCCATCCAATTAGAAAAAAGAGAAGTATCTACAACCTGGTTCTATCTACAGTTCACCCTTCCCTTCTTAGATACTACAGAAGGGAGTTTATAAGGCCATTTGTCTTGCAATATATCAGAATACACTAAAACCACTAGGCTAGCAAAAAACAAACAAATGGAAGTAAAGAGGAGATTTAAAAAAATATGGACAATCAAAAACCCTCAACACCAGATCTCCGTAGAGTAGGGGAGGGCGATTTCTTGATAGAGCTTACTCTGGGGTCATCCAGAGCACATGTCCTTGGAGGAAGCAGCGCAGATGTGGATGATCTTGGTGACAGCAGATGTTGATTTCGGGAAGGAGGCGACGGTGAGAAGGTTATGACAGGATGCTGAGGAATGATTCCATTGAGACTTGTAGATTTTAACATAACTTTTCTTGGGGCAGCCGATGGCTCTTGCAAAGGATATCGACATGGAACCTTTATGTCCTGGACACTCACCAGGGACTCCACAACGGCCCTCATGGTAGGTCTCTCTGATGGATCTTTATTGAGACATCTCAGTATGATATCGGCTACAATCCGGGCAGCCTTGGTAGGGAAGCGTCCTTTTATACGGGAGTCCATGATTAGGGATAGGCGACTGTCATCTGTGAGGAAAGGCCTACTCCACTTGACAATATTGCGTTCTTCTTTTGAGGAACGGACATCAAGGTTCTTCCTTCCTGTTATTAGCTCCAGCAGGACAACTCCAAAGCACCATACATTGCTCTTGGGAGTCAGCACACCTTTCTCCAAGGTTTCCACCGAGAGGTTTGCAGCAACCTAACAAAGAATAGCATCCACGGTGAACAATGGTATTGATCAATGATCACTATGAATATAACGCAAACTAGTAAACAAAAAATATGTTATAACATTAGGATGTCCGGGACAAAATAATATCAATGGCATGCAAGGCAGAACATATGCAAACCAAACAGAGATAAACCATGCCAAAACACGATACATGAATTTACAGAAAGTGATCAGGCCATGAGTTGTGCTCTTGAAGTCTTGATAGAAGGATAACTGTAACTTCTGAAATGTTTTCAAAAAATAACTTACCACAGGTGCATTTGATATCTCCTCCTCAGTATTGAACCCAACACATCCATATCCTGATAGCTTTGCAGTGAAATCTTTGTCAATTTGAATGTTTGAAGTTGAGAACTCATTATACATGGCCTGTAAAAATATATAACATATGAAAAGAGTTTAAGCCACAAAGGTCAAAAACTGTCAACCAAGTATTATATAACTAGGTAAATTAGACATTAGATAACTGGTCATGCCAAAAAATGTTTAGGAGTCACCTGAAAAGGCCCTTCATCATGTAGGAAAGCCAGGCCTCTAGCAGCACCAAGAGCAACCTTCAAACGTGCCGACCAGTCCATGAAACGACCGTCCGATCTTCCAAAGAGTAGTTTATCTAAGCTTCCATGATGGAGGCGCTCATAGACCAACATTCTTTCATTAGATTCTTCTCTCGCATGAAAGCCAATTAGCTTACATAAGTTGGGATGCTGAAGCGATGCCAACGTATTCACTTGTATTTTAAACTCTTTCAAACTCTGCAGATCATTAAAATGTGTGTTGCATCAGTACCCTACTCAGTTATTGAGTTACATTGTGAATAATAAATGAACCAAGATGGTCCAGGAAACAGTGCTGCGGAGATAACACTAAAGGGGAAAAGGTATATGATATATAATATAGACACACAGTAGAAGCTCCAATGAACCACTGAATTGCCAGAACTACATAATAACAGTACACCAATTTTTTTTGGAATACTGACTTTCAGTGAGGGCAGACCAGAACATTGCCAACAAACTATAAAGTGGAAAGCATGAGGTACATATCAAACAAACTTCAAAAGAAAATCTCGCTAGTCATATGATATGATTAGGAAAGAGTGGAGAAAGCATCTAGTAGGAGTAAAGTGAAGAAAGAAGATCAAACACATGGTCTGCCTTCAAAGTTCAGAGCATGTTACCTAACCCCACCAATGGTGTGGTCCTAGTTTGCATTCACAAAAATAGAACGAGTTATTTCTACTGGAGACAGCATAGCTGTAATATTAAGAGCATAGATCGCATGCCTACAAAATTAGTCTGTACCTCTAGCCTAAGGTCAGTTTCTTAACAGTATAAATGCTGCAAAATGGTTAAAGCCTTCAAAGAATATATCCATGCAGTGGACAACCATTACACCAAGTCACTACCAAGAGAGAACTAAAACTGTGCCATAATGTGACAACCATCTGCGGCAAGCTGACCAACCATGCAATGGCAGAGCTACCGCTTTACATCTCATACAACCTCCTTACACCTTACAGGAAAAAAAAAGATGAAATAAACAATTCAACAGTATGGAGAACAGTACCTGAGTGGAGGGAAGCAATCGAGCTACTATTGCTTCTATGGTCTTTGGGACGGTGAAATCGTCCCTAAAGGACGCCTTGTATGATGTTGATGTCAAAGTTTCAGAGACACACTGGTCACCAGAAAACCATTGGCAAGCTGATAAAACCTCATCATAGGAGAAATTTTTGAGCCCATTGCACTTCTTTGGAGGAAGTGGGAGAGGACCCGAAGCATCGAGTGGTCCACTTGCATTAATGGCTTTGAAGCTACCAAAATTCCTCAATGATCTTCCTTCTGGTGATGGGAGAGGAAGGGGCAGTGGATTAGAGAAACGGTGACCCTTTATAGAACCTCCCTTGCCCCGGGAGTCATCTTGATCGTCGAATTCGGCATAAGGAAGGCCATCCTGATCAACGACAATTAGGCTGGAAGGAGCAGACAGCACGCGCGCTCTGCTGTAAGAAGCTCTCTTTGCCGATTGGTGGACTTTAGCCTTGTTCCTAAAACTAGGAGGAGCAGATTGCAATGATGGCACGTGAGCTCCTGGCTCCGGGAGCCTTGACGACGTGCTTTCCCTTGCATCAATCGATTTCTTGGTTGGAACAAGAGGACTCTTCTTCTTTTTGGATCTCAGAACAGTGAAGCAACCCATCATCTGTACAGTGAGGGAAAGCTGCAGCAGAATTCCAAATAGGATCCTGAATTAGCACGCATCAAAAAAGTAGCTCCCACATCACATTATAGCAGTTAGTCCTCGGCAACAATAAAAAGTTGTCATGTATTGCATCTGCTAAAGATAAATGCAGTACAACAGAAGGTGCAAAAGGTGCCAAACCTTGCACCAGGGAAAAAACTTTTAACTCTGATTTCTCTCCTTCACACATCTCAATTGAGTTTTGGACTTCCAAATCATTACGGGAGAAGAAGAGACAGCTAAATTACTAATATTGCATCCTTTCCAATATCAGTTAACTGATCTGTCAAGTCACAAACTGAAACAAAGGCTACTGGAACCAGGTGGTGTGATGCATTGGTCCACAGGTGCGACATTGGATGTTCAAATACACTACTCCATTAGTATGGTTTCCAATGCAACTTCACAAAAATTGTGCATGCCTGCAACTACTTCCATATTTAGCGACGGAATCAACTATAGTCAAATTGTCACCTAACCAAACCAAATCAACAATTCTGGGTCAAAAGTCCAACTCAAATAAGCAATCTATTGCGGCTAAGTTATTGACCCCCACCAACCAAGAACGACTCCCCCACATTTACTGGAAAAATTCACCGTTATGAGATCATAATGAACCTCAGTGGCGGTATTCATTGCCGTCAAAGTAGAATTTTCAGTTAGCTTTCCTAAAACCTTTCACAACATTACTATTTCTCCTATTAGCTACAGCATTCTGAGCATTGCAGATTCCAAACAAGCTTCTCAGACAGTGAAAATATTGAGGGCTTAAATCCGACCATTCATATGCAGTCCTACCCTCACATTCTGCCAAATCTAATGCAAGGATATATATACACAGAAATTAGCAAAAGTAATCCCCCCCAAAAAAAAAACTCCACCGCCCTCGAGTAAAAAAACAACACGCGATAACCCAAATGAGAGAGAGATCCAAGCATCACTAACTCCCCGAGGAACAAACCTCCGAAAATCCACCTACAAGCAAGCAGCGAACAACCTACAACAACAGAAATGAAATCAAGAAACCACACCTGTCTGGGACTGGGGCACCTCGCCGCGGAACGCCGCTCCGGGAACACAGAATGGGGAGGGAGCGTCTCTCTCTCTCTCTCGCCGGCGGTCGTGAATTCAGGCCGCGGTTGGAATCTAGGGGAGGGAGGGAGGAAGGGATGGGAGTAGTAGGGTGGAAGGGAGAGGAGGATATAACAGCAGCCGAGGGGAGAAAAGTAAAATAAACGGAGGGAGGTGGAGGCTATGGCGAAGAGAGAGGGGCGGCACTGGTCAAAGCCGGAGATATTGCTGCCGTAGTGTAGCGGGCTCCGAGGCGGAGAGGCGGCATTTTTATATTCCGCCCCCTGCTGCTAATGCCGCTTTTTTTCCCCAAACTTTTCCCTCCTAAACGCCCAGGTTTTGCAGCTAATCCAAGGTGATTAGAGCGTGGGAGGTGGGCCAGCCCAGCACATGAAAGATTGTGGTTAAATGGTACCCATCACAAAGGTGATTTTCTATGCAGTAGTAAATCAATAGCTGTTAATTTATTTCGCAAGTTGACAAACTTGTTTGTTCGTGAACATTCAGCTGCAGTGCTCCAGTATTTCACAGAAACAGGTTTCAGGGTTTATTTTCTGAATATTGTGTGTCTAGATGACGCAGTTGTGACTGGCGTGGGTAGATAGCGATAACACATTGCTTCCTACGGTTAACTACACCCAGTGGATGCTTAAAAAAAGTTTATTATGTAGCCCTTTCTCATCTACAGAATTCTTCGGATATTTTTTTAAGTTGAATTCTTCTGTTCTGAATTAAGCACAAAGATTTTTATGGAAGTGTCCACTGCTTAAGTTCCGGACGAAACCAACCTCTTATATGTGTGGTGCAGACCATGTAACATGGGTTTAGCACTAGAAGCAAGTGTAATTGTGTGAACGAAATGCATCATATGGATTTGATGCATGGTGTAGGTTGTTCACCTGAACAATTTGAGAGGGTGAGTGGGTGACGCACTGCGTGTGCAAAATTCTAACATGATAAAGGCTACTGTTCAGTTCTCCAGCTATTTTCCTCTCTCGCTTCCTTTCTTTTGCTTTTCAGAGAGGAGAAAGACTGAAAAGAAATGCATCCCGGATGTCTTTGAACGTTCGACGAGTTGTCACTGTTTATTCGCTTATGCTGCCGTCTGAAGAACCAGGAAGACACGAAAAACAGCAAAAATGATTAATACTTTCTTTTACTTGCCGTCTGCAGCTCAGTGTTTTAAATTATTCTTCTGATGGAAGAAGAGAGAAAAGAAAACTATGAACTATTGACGATGGAACGCAAGGGATTACTTTGCCATCAACGAAAAGGATTGGCATCTCTTGTTTTGAAGTCACTGTGTTGGCTTTGTTTGGCTTCTTGTTGAATTGAACAAGAAAAATCTTTGGAACAGCTGCTCCTCATCTAGAAATAGCTTCAGAATGACCTGAGCATTACAGCCATCACTACATTAAAATACTGGTGCTATGTGACAAGAACATGAAGAGTTTATTCAAACATCGGTGATTCCTATGTTCAATGTTCTAGGTGTTTGAATACAAGATCGCCAGTCCGACATTTGACGATGCAGTTTGATTAAGAGTGAGCTTCAGGGACAATTATTAAGCTTGACAAGCTGTCTAGTATGGTTAAATTTGCCGTAGTAGTACATCGTACATTGCTAAATTATGATAACTGACCGTGCAGGTAGACCGATGGATGAGAAGAACAATTGAGAGTTTCAGAAGACTAGCAAATGATGATTCTGCAGCAGTGCAGATTGCACTTATGAATCGGCTTCCGGGTAGTTCAAGATAAGGCAACCTGAATACGGAGTACATTGTGTACCAATGTACTAGTCAGAGTAAGAGTTAGAGAGAAGCATATCAGAGTTAAAATTGGTTGGTACAAGTCATGTTGGAGACTGGAATGGTTCCTGTAGAAACTTATGCAGAAGAAACTGCACGGATGTTATAGAGCTCATGCAGAAGAAATTTCTGAATACAAAGTCCTCTACAAAACAGCACAAACATGACCATAGCGAATAAAGTATTTTTCAAGGGGTGAGATGCAAAATGTGCAGATTTAGAACTAGAAGGCTCTCCCATCTTAATTTAGTCAAAGAGAATGGCCAAGGAAGATAGAGAATATCCAATTCCAAGAGAAAGCGTGGTCATAGATATGGCATTGTGGTGGCAGCGGGACCCATGCCGACGCTGACAGCACGGTCAAAGACGAGAAAAAAATTAAAAAATTGGCGAGAGAGAGGGGTGTCCAGTTTTCCGAGGGCGGGGCCGTAGGGTGGGTGGAGTCAAACGAGGGAAAGGGACGAACGGGATCGGCGTTTGACCACATCGGGGCCGTCCGTTAGTCAACTGGACGACCGAGATTGGTCCAGCGCCGCATCGCGCCGAGCCGGACCCGCCGGTCGGTCGGGAGTAAAGCCCCGGGAGGACCACGCACGCGAGCATTGATGGAGCTGCCTGGGGGGCCATCATTGGGCAATCATCGTCCGTCCCTCCCTTCCCCGGAGCACGAATCTCGAGGCGGTTGCAACAGTGTGCGAGGACGGTGATACAGTGGCAACTCTAGGATGTGTGATTTGGGTAGGCTCACTGTTTGGAAGAAATTTGGGTTATGCCATCCTTAAAACCAAACCTAGTTTCGGTGGAATACTGCGAAAGAAATGATTAGATAAAATTTCATACTTAGGCCCCTTTGATTTGTATGAAATTTAGAGTAAAAACATAGAAATAAGAATTCCATAGAAATTGTTACTATTCATCTCTTTGATTTGTAGGAATAGAACAAAGGAAAAACATGGAAAATTTTCCTATGGCTATGGTTTCAAGGGAATTCCATTGGAATTTTAACATCCACTTTGAGCTCATTTTTCTTTTTCCTACACACCAATCAAACAACCATTCTTACAGTTTTCTATGTTTTTTTATTCCTCTGTTTTGCATATAAATTCTTGTCCTATTCCTGTATTTTTCCTATTTCTACGTTTTTTCTATCCTGTGAATCAAATATGGCCTTACTGGATGGTATTTGCTAAAAAATTATTTCAGATAAATTGTCCTCGGATTATCTTCTTCCTCCTTCCTTTGCCGGAGGAGAACGTTGGAACCACCTCAACTCTTCTGCCGCTCATCCTAAGTGTCGAAGCTATCCCATCTCTCTCTCTCCCTCCTTCTGCAGCGGTCATTGAGTTGGTCTCTGCCCCTGCCTTGGGCCACCGTTACACTTCCTTCGACGGCGGCCACGCATACTCATTGGCGCGTGAGGAGTTGTGTTGGTTTCGGTGAGCTCATCCGGTGATAGAGGGAAAAAAAGAGGATCCATGGGTAATTTTATCAAAAATGGTATCCACCGAATACCACTCGTTTAGGCATGATATTTTATCGAAACGATTTTTTCAATGACATTCGTTTTTGCTTTTGCGATGGAATAGTCCCAAATTTCTCCATGTTTGGTGTGTAGTCCTACTCCTACCGGAGGTTGGATAATTGATGCTGGTAGTGATAGAACAAGTTTGAAGAGAGTTCAACTTGGAAAAAGAAATTCGTATTTTTCACGTGGGAAATAATTTATCTTGTCTTTCAACTTCATGGTAAATTTCTTGGCAAAAGATTGTGTTAAATCTTTTGTTATTTTTAAAAAAATTTTGTTGAATCTTATTGTCATTATCCCTAGATTATGTGCATCACCGCCGATTCCAACATACAACATGCCAAATGAAAGTCATTGTCCATATCCCATATATGTAGCATCGCCCAAAACCAGATTCAATATATTACACTGAAGAGCAGCTGCATATAAATTTTTATTGGAACATGTCAAAAATCACATCATACATATTAAGCCATAGAGCCTAACATATAGTCGATGCTCTAACTAATATTAGTTCTTGTGTTCTTTTATCAACACCCCGAAGCCACATCCCAGTCCCGTGCATTTCATGTCAGATTAGTGTTGAGTCAATAAATTCTTTTCCCTCTTATTTTCTCCATCAGTGGAGTACATGTTTATCACCGTTCACACCACTCAGGCGCTCATCAGTCATCACTATACGGATCTGTCGTTTTAGACGTGTGCTATCCCAGGACCATATCTTTTGTTTGGGTGCGCATGCATGCATGCAGTTAGTTAGCAGCTCTATCTGGAGTGCGGAGATCGGCGCGCACCCCACACCGTTGGCTGCAAACGCTGGAATCTTGGGTTGGCTCACGAGAGCTCCCTTGCAATCGACCGTCGTCGCCCTCACTCTCTCCTGTCGCTCGCGCCCGTGCGCTGCTTCGTTTCACACTCCTCCCCACCTGCCGCGCGCCGTCGCCGCCGCCGCTGTCGCGACAAGACGCAGCCGTTTTCCGTTTTCGCACGGGAGCACTCTATATTCCGGACCGGAAGGCTGGAGCAGCAGCAGCAGGCCAGCAGCACTGCAGCAGCGCGCGAAACGAACCGGAAACACTCGCGGAAAAAATCCGTAGCACAGCAGCGGCACACGCGCGCGAGGCGAGGGTACAGTAGTAGTTAGGCCATGGTTTCACGGACTCTCACTTTCACCGGATCGTTTCCTCTGTCGCTGTCTGCCGGTTCTTGGATTCGCCGCCGGTGGCTGATGACGACCATCGGTGTGGGTGAGCAGGGGCGGCCGGGCGCCGGGTAGAGACGAGAGAGTTCTTTCGCGCTGCATTCAGTGGCGCTATCAGGCGCGCATAGCCGCTGTCTGCTTACATGACGTGACGTGGTGGGTACACTGGCCCGGTCACGGCGCTTTCGTGTCATGTGTATGTATCGTGTCGTGACTCATGCCATATCGGCTCACAGTATGTTCGGGTTGGATCGACTGGAACTTATAATTTTAATGAGTCGAGTGAAAGCTCCCAGTATCTTCGTCCTAAAATATAAGTAATTTTTGACTTGTCACGGTCTTTGAGATAATACACTGACCAATAATATTTATAAAAAATATGTCATTTTAAATTAAAAGAGTTGCATATCAGTTTGTTTAATAGTGAATCTAATAGCACCGTTTTTACGTGATCGTTCATTTTGAGTTTTACACAGTTAAAAGTTTGAAATATTTGACTTTGAGTTTTCTAAAACTTGTTATATTTTGGGACAGAGGGAGTAGCTCGCTAGTTTAATGAGTCAACCCATGACTGTTTGTTTAGCTCGCTAGTACAAAAGTTTACCATTTAATAACATCCAAACTATTTGTTTTTGTGAGTTTTTATTAGTTAGTGTTCGAATATTATGTTAGTGCATGATAAATAATTTTAAAAATATGATATAATTGAGATAGTTTTTTAACCAGCTTTACGAGTCAACTCGTGAGTTGATATTTGCTATACTTTTGCTCGTAAGGTTAGGTAAAGAAAGTATAGATAGAGTCATATTTAAGTGTGTTGCAGAGCCGAGTTGAGTCCGCTTGTTAAGATAATGAGTTCAAACAAGTCATGCCATGATGAGCCGAGTTGGTTTGTTGTCCACCTCTAGTCAAACATTGAGCAAGTGTGGTTCACATGTTTCGTGAAAATTCGTGGTCAGACCACGGTGGTTGATGATACTGTATTATATGATCGATGCCCAATTTCAAAAGATATATAGTGGTGATGCTAAATTGTTGATAGGACGCTCCTAGTTCAGAAAAAAATATTTATTTTCTAATAAAAGAATTTTACTATTATCTGAACAAGGTTAGTCAAGCTAGACTTTTCAGTACTACGGAGTACTATCTTATACCAGGCCCTGGATCAGCAGCACGTTGTTCTCTTAATCAGAGATTCGGACATACATGTCGATGCTGATAGCTTGATAGCACTTGCACAGAACGATTTACCTTCTTGTCAGTATTGCTGGTTGAACCATTCCTTGGAAAAATTCTGCCAGGTAACTTGATTGCCCCGATCGTTTTCGTTCGTGCTCCATTCCAATAGGGTTCCTTTCTCTTTCTATTGTACACGTCTTATTGCCCACATTTATGTTTCTGTTTGCCGTATAGGAGAATCACTACCACATGTATTTTTCATGTTTTTTCTGTATCCATTTCGCATTCTATTGTTTCACGATCGTGGCCTTCTAGTAACCAAGAAAAAGAAAAGGCATGACGACTGTTTGCATCTACAGAAAACAACCCCAAATTCCCAACTGCCCATGCGGAGACGTCCCTCTGTACTGGAGAAAACAAAACGCTGTACCTGTTTCTTCAGAGAAGACGACGACGGCGGCGACAAAAACCTGAGTTCAGAATTTCTACAGTAGTACGCAACTCTGGGCGCCTGACGTGCTTCAGTCCATTAACCTGGCACCACGTTTTCATGAAAGTTTCACTACGTAAATTAGCAGTACTTAATACTAAACCAGAACAGTAGACCACAGCCACAAACAAATATTAGTACTTTGTCGACACAAGACGTTAGATAAACACGCACAGATCGATCGAGCAAACTGGTCCAAGGTCCAAACCCTGGTCCTTTGGGGTCAGCACTCAGCAGGCAGCAAAACCTAACTGCCCCCAAAAGGCCAAAATAAATCAGACGAAAACTTTGAACTGGAAGTCCGATTAGGCGATCGTCTCACCCAGACACTCTGCATTACAGGTGTTCAAATCACTGGACTACTCGTGTATAATCATTAATTAAGTGATAAGTTCACCATCTGTCCATGGGGACGCGAAATATAGCAGCAGATGTTTCACATCGTTTGTGCAGTGTGAACTGAGACTGCAGTTAGCTAATTTGATGCTATGTGGTATCTTTTTGTTTCTGGTCTTTTGGATCAGGAGACTTGTAAATTGTATTGAGTTCAGATTAGTCGCCTGGAAGAAGTTGGAATGCTTCGATTCCATCTGCGATTCTGCGTGCTAGACCAGGACTGATCCAGAAGGATATATACAAGTAAGCCTTAGCTGCCACTGTGAAGAACGGTGCAACTGCACAACGGAAGACTCCACATTACATATTAGTAGGTAGTTACATGAGTCCACCGTACATATGACCCAGTGGTATAATAAAAACCCACGTACGACTGAAAGCCAGATGACCATAGTCCATAGATCCATCAATGGAGCAGTCGATCGTTAGCAATTCCCTAGTGGTATAATTTTCTTTCCTTGCACATAGGATAACTAAATGATTGACTGGCTGGACAACCTACAGTCCTACACTGACAAACGGACTGGCTGACCAGACGACCACTACAGTAAGTAAGGGTGTGTTTAATCGTTGGTCAAAGAGTGGATACGATATGGCCATCCATGTTTGGAGATTAGGCGATCTACTTTTTTATTTATTTGGTAGTATGGATATGACGATCTAGTATTTTGTTTGGTTCGAGGGATGAAGTTAGATTTGGTGATTTGTTTGGTTTAAAGAAACAGAATGGATTAATTGATAGATATGATCGTCTACTTGAGATGGTGAGCACACCTCCTTAAAATCCATATAATTCATATTTTTTGCATCATTCCAAACACAATAAAAGGTTACAAAATGCTAAATCCACGTAGAATAATTACGGAGGAAAAAGTGAAAATATGGGGGAGCTTGCCGCCTTCACCTCCTCTCGCCACTCGACTGCTCTGGCATCTTGCTCTGTCACCACTACTGCATCTCACCGTCATGCCGGGCCTCTATCTTTCCATGTTGCCGCCCTTACGTCAGGCCGCCGCCGCTACCCCCACAACGGGCTGGAAGCTATCGTCCTTGCCTCGACCCACCGCCACCGCATTGCCCCCAAATTGAGCTACCCTCGTCGTCCCCTGCATTGAGCCGGAAGTTGGCAACTTCACCCCCAAATTGAGCTTTTGCAGACGTCGTTGCCCCTGCGTCAAACTACCCCCATGGGATGCAGTCGCTCCGCATCTCGCTGCCACCTTCCGCTCCACTGGCAGGGCCTGGCTCCTGTGTCGCTGCCCCTATTCGTCATACACGCCATCGTTGTCTCCAGCTCTCGCCCGCTGGTCACCGTGCCCTTGCCATCAATCATGGTCGGAGCTCCTGCTGATGAGAAGAAAACAAGGGGGGTTGAAACAAGAGTGAGCGGACGGCTGCGTTCGAGAAAAATGACATGGAATATTTCATCCAAAATCTAGAGGATATATTCTATTTTGGACCGTCCTATCCTACTTCGGCCTGGCAACCAAACACCCACCAAAGTGGGATGGGAAACATGGTGTTGTTGGCTAAATGACGAGCAAGTTTAAAAGTTATTGCTTGATCACGACTTGATTTCAGGAGTATGTATCGAAATCAAAAGTTCAAAAAGTGCAGGTTTTAAAAAAATGAGGCCTGACAAAGTTTAGCTTGAAATTCGATCAGTTGGTTTTTTTTTGTGGTTTCTAATTTCTTGCTGTCATATGTTTCCGTGGGATCCTTCTCCTCTGCCTTTAGGCAGTGAAGGCAGAGGATAATGATATCTTGAGTCTTGCGCTACAATAAAAAAACAGTGTTTTGCATTTACTTACTGTAGGTACAGTACCATACGGTAAAACAGTAAAATAAATATGTTTATACATTGTACACGTTTTACTGTAGCGAAACAGTCTGGTTCACGTTCATGGTAGATCGGACTGCCGAGATTAGCCTTAAGTCATGGCCCTGTTCTTCTCTATCATGGCCCTGTTCTTCTCTATCTTTGCTGTCTCAGAGGATCCATTTCCGTTTCCGTGGCCTATGGGCTGTCAGCTTGGTGGTCCATCCAGGGTTTGCTAGGCCTATCACTCAGCCCATGTGAAGTGGAGAAATGGATTTGTCTAGGTCCAATGGGCAACCTGATCTACGCAGAAATGGATTTTGCGCTGGCGCCGGCCTAACACATGCATGGCTTGTTTGGGACGGTGGATTTTCAAGGAATCCAAAGGAATTCGAAAGTTTTTTTTTGTTCCTGCAGAGGTGTTTCGAATGGAGGAATGGACTTATGAATTTCTTTAAAAATATTTCCTAAGTTTGTATATTAAGCGCTATTTTAATGTAAATCAAGGGAAAAGAAAAACGTAATTAAATCTAAGGGAAAATTTACGGTTTCAAGTGAGAAATCAATGATGATGGGCTTGACCTCGAAAAGAATCTATAACTAGCTTAAGGAAGCAATTGTATTATTATCTAACATTCATGTGCTCCAAGCACCAATCAATATGCTAAGTTCTCTGTGATTTTCAATTCTCTATTTTAGAAGTACATTCATGATTTCTTTCCTACATTTTTATTCAGGGTTATGTTTTCCTTAAATCCAAACAGGGCCTTGTCGCCTAAATCCATGCACGTTGCTCTTTACTTGGTGGCAATTCTTGAATCACAACACCTTGGCTGGGGGTGAAAAGAGCAGATTCAGATGGATAATTACTATATTTACATCTACACTATAATGTTTAATCAGATTCGATCTGGTTGTGTAGATGCAGAGACTTCAGAATATTATAGGTTGACCAAATTTTATTCTAGACTAACATTTTTTATGAGGACAGAAGGAGTATACTCATAAACCTAGTGTGTAGACTGTAGAGTGTACAGCATGCTGTAGGTTTACATGTCGTTTGGAACTATCTGATTTGGCTATTTTCAACCGTTCGTTTTCCTTATTCCCCTTGAACACGTGTCTGGAACCGGTAAAAGTACGTCTTTTTTTAAAAAAATTTACACACAAACTATTTAAAACAAATCAAACCAACCAATTTCAATTTTAAAATAGCTAATACTCAGCTAACCATATGCTAACGATGTTCCTCGTTTTTCATGCAGTCAAGCCAATCTGCCCGCCATCCGGAGAGCAAGTTCCGTACAAGGCCTTACGAAGGTTTACTGGTTCAGTGTAGAAAGACAATACCTAAAAATATACGGTGTTATTACAAATCTATGAATGTATAAGCGTCCTATTACACCCAACACCCCGGCCTCTTCACAAGTCAAGACTCACGACTGCTGCTCTGCTATCACAAGTATCAACAGCAACGTGACGAGCAAAGCCAACACTACTTGCCGACGGCAAGATCGAAATCGAATGGACGGTTGACTGTGACCTACAAACCGGACGGACGAGCGGGACCCACCCGTCCTAGTCATCTCACGCCACCGTCGAAAATATCTCGAGGCCATAGCCCACAACATGGCCCAGGAGATTTTTTTACATAGTCCAAAACAAGAAAGGAGATTTTTTACATGGATATGCTTACACGGGACCCACGAACAGGTGGAGTGTGCCCGGGGCCCACCTGCCCGGTCATCCGATGACCACCGTCACGGCGTCGCTCTCCGCCGGCCGCCGGCTGCCGTCGGAGGCGGCGGCGGAGGGTTTATGCTTTGTGGCGGCGGCGCCGTGGAGAACGGAGCCACGGCACGTGGGGCAGGAGTCGTGGGAGACGAGCCACGTGTCGACGCAGCGTACGTGGAAGCCGTGGCCGCAGCGCGGCAGCACGCGCACCTTCTCGCCGTCCGCGAACTCGCCGAGGCAGATGGCGCACACCTCCGCCGCCGCCGCGCCGCCGTCGTAAACCTCGACGGGGATGCTCCTGAGTGCGCGCTTCTTCAGCCCGCCGGCGGCGGCGGCGGCGAAAGCCCCTTCCTCGTCGACGCCTTCCCCCGACGACGACGCACGCCGCGCCCAGCGGATGATGAACCGGGCGAGAGAGTTGAGGCCGAGCGCGAACAGCAGCGCGAAGAGCAGAGCCGCTAGGATGATCACCATGTTGGTGTCGAAGCTGGCGTCGCTGCCTCCGCTTCCGCCGCTGCTCAGCGCGTGCTGCGCCTCGCCCTCCGTGCTCCCCGGCGACGGCGAGCTCGGCGTCCCCGTGTACCAGCTCATCGACTTCGTGTGCGCGCCCATGGCAACAGCAGTTGATTACGCTTCTTCGTCTCGTCCCGGCAAGGCGGCAATTATGCGCCGGATGTACAGGTGCAATAACAGGTGAGTGGAAAAGGCTAGAGTAAATCTGTAACAAAAAGATGTGGACGTAGTAGTGTGACACAATGCAAAAGGCGAAGCTTAACTGTTCTGATACTGTACTACTAAATCGATCGACGATGGAGCTTTAGCTTTTGTGATCGATCTCTTCACGCGAGCTGGATTGTTTTGAGGGAGAATCAACAAGTGGAGTGGAGCTGTAGACAGTGATCCGTCGAGAGATGCCACGAGGGCCTTATATAATGGTGGTGTGGTCTCGACGAGGACGGGCTGCACGGCGGCGGGTGGGGTTCGGTTCGAGGTCACTTTACGGTGGGCCACCCAAAAGTTCAGGCCTCACATGAAGAAATATCTTGCCTGCCCGCACGCCCGCACGCTTTGCCGGTTGCCACTTGCCGGTGGTTCGCCACCGCCACGCGCGCGCGCGCACGCTGGCAGTTCGGGAGTTTGATTGGGTGGGCGGCAGGAGCAAATGGACGGAGGGATGGATGGCCACGCGCGCGCGGTTGGGGATGGGGATGAGCACGGCGTTGTGTGCTTAGCTTGGAGCAGGTAGGCTCAAAGGAGACACGGAGTTGTACTGTAGTATACGGCAGTGCAGGTAGCCAGGTAGGGTGTCACGTTTGCAAGTTTTGAGGTGTATCTGTCCGTGTATGGAAGGCTAATGATTCAAGTGGTTAGTTCTGTACTATGGATGCATGGTCCTTTTGTCGGTCCAACAGGACTCAGTTAACTGAAAAGGTAGCCATTTTATTTACTTATTTTTAAAGAGCGGTTTTAAGACATTTAGTACCAAATTTTACACTGAAATTTTATTATGTTTAGGTGTACTGTAAAATTGCTCATTTTTAAATTATGAACATGGTTTTGTTTTTGGAAATAAGGCCTGAAAAATGAAGATGCCCATATGCTTAAATGTCCTCTTTTTCCACCAAAATGCTTAAAAGTTCACCTATCAGGACAGCACAAAAGAGAAGAAGAAACAATTTAGTATTTCTTTTCAAAAGAACATCAGGATCTCGGGCAGCTTTCACAGTTCACAACCGCAGAAGCGTGCATCGGTCTTTATCATTTCAGGGTGAAAGAAACGCAAAAGGGAGCATATAAGTTCTAGAGTAGCCTGGGTGTCAGCCATACCGTTTATCAGAACGTACGCCGGCCTATCTTGCAAACGTGCTTGCTTACAGGGATTCCTATCGCCGCTGCTAATTACCGTGTAGTAGCCGTTTGGGAGTATCTATCAATCACCGTGTTCGTTTTGTCGAAGGTTACCATGGTTAGTGCGGATGCATGCATCACTGTATCGGATCATGACCCTAATCAGATCTATTCAGTACTCGATCATCTAAACCCTAAATAAACAACATAAAGCAAACATACAAAAATTTGGCAGTGTACACAGATCCTGATCCTCTGTGATGGTGCAAAGGATTGATGTAGCCCCATATCTAGTAGTAGTACACCAAACCAATGCACTGAACAACAATAATTACTACTTTAAAATCATGAAATCACCACTAATACTGTAAATGCCATGTATTATCTTTAATGGCTAGTTTGTTTCAGGTTTGATAGTTGAAGGATACAAATTAATATCTGGTTCCATAGTTGAGTGTTTTTTAACAACAAATCAATTACATAATAATGAGTGTAATATATACTTTTTTGTTCAAAATATAATATAGGTTGCTTTAAACTGGAAGACAATAAATCAAGAGAGACATGTAAAAGCATGTTTAATACTATTGTCACCCCATCATCCCAAAATATAAGAATTGATCCTAGCATTCGAAATTCTCCCTAGTACCCTTACAATTAATCATGATACTTGGATCATTGGTAACATTCATTTAGTGATGGTTAAGCTTCAAAGGGTACAATATGATAAGAAGAAAAATGTGTCAACTCATTTAAAATGGATGTAGTATTACTTTTGGACATTTCTTTTGTTGAAGTAGCACGATCTGAACTATCGATCATAAATGGAACCGTATAGTTACCGCTTACATCGACCACACAGAGGATCCCATTCCGGCCTTCCAGTGATTACCTAAGCCCCAATTAAACATCACAAAGCCTCCATGCAGAAACGTGGGTTCTTGTCCCAGCTTACAAAACACATACTATGCACGAAGACACGAAGTCATTAAGCAATATATTTTTAAGCCAGTGCCAAGATCAGCAACCTTGTCATATGCAGAATTACAAATCCAACTAATTCACCATCGGCTCGATCGTCCACACGTACGCGTCGAATTGATGGATATTTGAAAATGAAAAAGTTAAAAGCCATCTGTGCGCGGACGGTTATACGATCCCCAGCTGTTGCTGCTATTGTCATTGTGCTACAGCTAATAACTCGATGTACTTCTCCACTTTTGCCTCCTCTGACCCAGGCATCCATAGCTTAATGATTTGATTTTTTTTACTCCTATATCGCAGCTGGTTTTACGTGGATTTTGTTGGCCGCAGCAATCGTTACTCGTTAACAACTATTGACCAGATCATTGAAGAGTTGGAGACTTGGAGTTGCTCGTCATCAAGAAGCATGTAACAATCTTGATGAGCTAGGCAGCGAGATTATCCGGAATTTTAAGTTAAGATTCAAGCTCATCGCATCAGCAGTACGAGTTTTTTTGAGTTTCATCTAGCAACAGTAAGCCAACCACCGATTGCGTGTCATTTTTTAGTTTGAGATGCGTCTCCCCTGGAGCGTATAGCATCAGGGCTTAAGATCTGTAAGGGATCAGAACAAATCCAAACTCCTTATCCTCCAGTTTTCAAGAATTTAAAGTGTCTATCGGAATGTAAGGAAGAAAAGATATGATGTTTTCTTCCTATCGTTTTTTTTAAGGGAACCATAATCAAAATCTGCCACTAGTTGGGTACCGAATTATATCATACATCTGCCTACTTATCCTAAGAGTATTTTATATAATCATTCCACATTTATGATATTTTGGGTGTGATAGTTTCGTTTATTCTAATAAGTCGTAGCCACGTGAACAAAGCAACATGAAATAATTTATAGGTAAAATTGTTCATATGTATTATTCATGATTTTGAAATCAAGAATGAAAAAAAAACATGATGAAAAGACTTCTAAACCAACTTCAAAATTAAGTTTAAAATATGAATTTTGTTTGTGACTTGTTAGCCAACAGCGAAACAATGTGCCTTTGTTATGTTTGTTTCTTCTTCACTAGCACAAATGAAATAGCGGCAGATAGGGGTAGGCAAAAATAAACCGAAATAAAAAAAAAACAAACTTTGATCAGCAATTTGGTTATCAGTTCAAACTAAACGATTTTTTTCCGGTCAATTCGGTCACCTTGGTCGGCTAACGAAAAGACATAAGAAAACTAGAAAAATAGAAAATCCCAATAGAAGCTTGGCCAGCCTCACACAGCTCCTCCGCTCGCTCCGCACTGTACACCGCTCCTTTGCTCGCGCCAGATGCACCTCTCCTAATTTCCACCTCATGCAGTTGCCCCCGATCCACGACGCCTTCTTCTCTTCACACCTTCACATCCGTAGCCTGGTCTGCGTCTGGCTCTCCTGAGCCACCAACATCAGCGACTTAGGGCATGTAAGTAAGTAGTATCATGCAGAATTTCTGTATACGTGGAAGAAAGAGAAAGAAGAGAGAAAAAGGTTATATGTTAATTTGCTTATGGTATATAAAAAACAATAGTTGTATGTTATGTACATGATTTTTACCATTGTAGCCTAGCTGTCTCTTAGATGAATGGTTTTTATTGGCCCACTTAATTCTATTTTTAAGCATATACATACAACACAATTGACAACCCATTATATATAATGTCTCATATGCTGTCTCTATATGAGGTGAAAAAAAAATACATACAACACTGTCTGAACCATTGGACATGTCCTTAGATGATCTAGTGATGGGCTCAAGTCTAGAGGCTGGCAATGGATGGTGGGCAATAGAGGGTGGTGCTCGAGCCTCCTCTTTTGACCTGGGGCTCTAGACGCAGATGAGAGGTGGTGATGATGGCGACGACGTGGGTCGGTGGTGGAGATCCAACTTCCAACTTCACCGAGTCGTTGTGGCAACCGTCCACCCCCTTCTCTCTAATTTTCGTAACCAGTTTGTACTTTTGGATGATTTGCATGTTTCTTTTTTCGTTTGCCATGATTTATGTGATTGCATTTCTAGTAACTTTGGCATGACCGCTAACCAAACCAAAGTAACCGAGACCAAATTGCTCATTTTTTTGTTGACCGACCAGTCACGACTTGTAGACGATCGAAGTTTCAAACTAACTGAAAATTGAACTGAATTGCTCGGTCATGACCGAATGCCCACCCTAGAGGTTGAGCCATAATGCCTTAAATAATTGTAGTGGAGGGCATCGATGGTGTTACCTTTTCAAATTTGCACAAGCCACAGTAAATTTAGCGAACAAATCAAAGCCATGGGGAGGCCAAGCTACCACCTGCCTTTCCTGTCTCTGCCTCTAGGATGAAGGGTCTAAATGATTTATAGGAAAAATTACATCGAGTTAAAACTTTAGCGATTAAAATGCTTTTGATAATAAAGTAAATCAAACAAAATAAATAATACTTCCATAATTTTTAAATAAATCCCAAATGGTCAATGCAAAAAAAACTCAAAATGTCTTGCATCATAATAGAGGAAGCATTTTTTTCTTTTACTGGTCAAATTTTAGTATGAAAAATAGTAGCTATTGAAAAAGTAATATTTTAGAATAGATGGAGCTTTGTTTCCATCTCATAATTAGGCTGCGTTTAGTTACTAAAATAAGTTAGCCAAAAATATCACATTAATGTTTGGACATATCTTTGATGTATTAAACGTAGACTAATAACAAAACAAATTACATTTTTGGAATGTACACTGCGAGACGAATTTTTTAAGCCTAATTAATCCGTCATTAGCATATGTTAGTTACTATAGCACCTACGACTAATCATACCGTCATTAGGCTCAGAAGATTCGTCTTCCAGTGTACAGTCCGAATATGTAATTTGTTTTTGTTATTAGTCTACATTTAATACTCCAAATCTGTGTTCAAACATTGATGTGATATTTTTGGCCAACTTTTTAAGAACTAAAAACGGCCTTAATCTCCGTGCACACCCTCATTCTCATTGATTGTACCTGTACTACCATGAGCATTGTCCTTGACCGTGACAAGGATGACAGCGTGGTAGTTTTTCCTCAACATTTCTCATGACGAACACTTTCTGTGATCTTTAGTGTAAACAGTGCCGTTTCTCTATTCACCATGACTGTCTAGACTCTTGAGTGACAGTGTGAAAGATATTTCAGGTGGGCCAGATCCATTTTATCTGTTTACCTCCACCGAAGGTAAAGAAATATCCAATGCAGACACCACCAGGCCTGGGACACATCTACACGAATACTACGGCAATGTCTGTATCTTTCGATCTATTATAAAGTTTTAAATGGAATTTTTTAAGAAATATTATCTTTTTAATAAAAAATTACAAAAATAGAAGTCGAGTGCGGGAAATTGCAGAAATAGGGTCCTGCCGCCGCGCGGTCTTGCGGCAGGACCCCTACCGCCTGGCGGTATGACGGCAGGGCTCCTACCGCCTGGGGGAGGGACGACAGGCTCCTGTCGTCCGGCGGCGTGGCGGTAGGCACCTACCGTCATCCCGTGCACAGAGCCTACCACCGAACCCCCTGGCGGCAGGCCCTCTCAACCACCAGGCCACCGATGCTTTCGGCGCTTTTCGGCGCGCTGTCGGTGCTTTTGGCGCGTTGTCTTTGGTTTTCTGCGCATTGTCGGTGTTTTCAGCACGATATCTGCTGCTCTTAATTGATTTCACAGCACTCGAAGGCCTATATAAACACATGATCGCTCGTATATTTTGCATCAGTTGAGCTTCACGCTGTAAGCTTCCCGTANTGTCTCCTCTACACCAGCAGCACGACCTCCCTCCCTTCAACTCCACGAGCTGCTGCGTCTCAGGTAGCAGCAACAATGGTGCGCGCCCGTCGTCGTCTCCTCCTTTGCTCGGGATGAGGAGATGAAGCTTGCTCGAGATGAGGAGATGAAGATCGGGATGAGGAGAGGAAGAAGAAGAAATGCAGCGACAAAGTGGTCCTGCGCTGCTTTAAATCGCTTAGCGCCCAAGCCTACCACCAAGCGGCCTGGCGGTATCAGCGCCCGCGTGATTGCCGTGATTGCTGGATTGGCGCTGAGCAGCGCAGACGGCAGGCCCTACCGCCTTACCGCCTGGCGGTACCCGCCTCCCACCGAACCGTTTGGCGGTAGGGGCGCGTGCAGCTCAGTGGTGGACCCTGCCGCTAGACCCCAGGCGGCAGGCCCCCATTTCTGCAATTTTCCCCACTCGACTTCTGTGTTTGCAATTTTTCATTAAAAAGATAATATTTATCAAAAAAATCTATATTTACAAAACTAATTTCATAACCTCTAGACTAATTTACGAGACGAATCTAATGAGATATATCAATCCATAACTAGAAAATAATTATTATAGTATTACTGTAACAAATCATGAATTAATATACATCATTAGATTCGTCTCGCAAATTAACGCAAGGGTCATGGAATGGGTTTTTATCAGTCATCTACGTCTATGTCTAGTACTCCTAAATAACATGATTTCGGAAGGCTAATTAATTAACCCTCCCGATCCAAAGAGGGCCTACGTACTCCAGGTCGCAGGTAACGTACTCCAACTCCTCGCGCTATCTCCAGTCTCCATCGGTGCATATCATCTTCTATCTCTAATCAATCATGTTCTCTCTTGGAAGCTCACCACCACCATCTTTTCAGAAACTTCAAAAGTCACAAGAAAGGAATATATATAGTCTCCACCGGTGCATACATCTTCTATCTCTAATCAATCGTGTTCTCTCTTGGAAGCTCACCACCATCATCTTTTCAGAAACTTCAAAAGTCACAAGAAAGGAATAGGTTGCGATATCTGTGCCCGAAAGACGATGTTTCGTTTATTTGTGTGCAGGAGACTTGAGGTCAAACCTTGGTCAATGGCGAGGATCGGGACTAGACTCAGGGAGGAGTTGAGGTCCGGTCGGAGATGCCATGTGACAAGTTAGGACTAGAGTTGGGATCATTGCGTGGAGACAACCTTGGTCGACGGTGAGGTCGGGACTAAACTCAGGGAGGAGTTGAGGTCCGGAACGGTCGGGATGTCGGTTGACGAGGTTAGACGCAAGACGGTATACGATGAACGGACACCGTGTATGAAAGATCTTCGCAACGGGCTTCGTAAGGT
>CM002476.1:25946618-26003719 GCA_000325765.3 Leersia perrieri
ATCTTGCAATTCTGAATCGATCTTGCAATCTCGACTTACTCATAGCCATGGAATAAAACCTCGTGTCGAGCACAAGCTATTTCTTCTCTTCCCTCTCTTTTATCTCCCTATTTCGATCTAGTCTTTATGAATGACTATGGTTGATTAGGTCGAGATTTTTGCAGGAATTTTGGGGGTTTTTCTTTACCTATAGATTCACCCCCCTCTCTATAGCGGTGATGCGATCCTACAGAAAGCAACGAAAGCTCGCAACCTAGCTAGCTCTTAAGCTGATCTCTTCTTTTCTGAAAATGAGATCGATGCATGTGCCAAACCAGCACAACTGATGTTTCAATGATGTGGAAGATGACGCCGACGAACTGTTGCCGCGGGCGTGCGAGGCCGGCGACGGCGTGTGTAGGCGGGTGCGGCCGGTGACTGCATGAGCGGGCGGGAAGGGCCGACATGTGCGCCTGTGGGCAGACGTAGCTGGCGACTACGGTCGAGGGTGGGCGAGGCCGCCGCCGACAGCCACATGCGGGTGGCGCCGACGGTGGCAGTTGCGAGCGGACAAGCCTAGCGGTGTCGATGGGCGTGGGCGGCAGCGACAGCCGCGAGCGGGCGAGGGCGGCCTTGGGCGGGCTGCGGCCGTGGGCAGATGGGGCCGGCAACGACCGTGAGTGGGCAAGACCAACGACGGCAGCCACGGGCAGGCGGATGTAGGTTGACAATGACGGGCATGCCCATTGATGTAGTTTGACGAAAGCAGACGCTGACGCATGTTGTGCCTGGTCCCACCCAGACTCCGAGCTTTGTGTAGAGTCTGGCGACAAATGAGTCGTCCGCTCGAGCTCTCTCTCCTTCCCTCTCCTGCGTGGTTGTCTAGTGTCCACTTATAGCTAACTATTGTACATGCTCTTAAAGCAAGTATAATAGCGAGCTATAAGTTGGCTATATGCTTACATGGAGAAGAGAGATAAAGAAAAAGGAGAGGAATAGCGAGCTATAAGTTGGCTATATGTTTACGTGGAGAAGGGAGAAGAAGAGTGACAGGAAAGTGAGAGGAGTGGACTATTATCTAATAGCCAGCTTTACATGTGCTTCTATAGATATGTATTAAATGCATAAAGAGTGAAAGAGAAAAATTACACCAACCTTAGAGCAACTTTAATAGTGGGTGGTAAATAAGCTATAAGCTTATGTAGAGGAGATGGACAATGAAAAATAAGAGAGGTTGGCTAGCATGCAAGAGCTAGCTTTACACATGTCCTAAGACAAATACATGTGAGAGAAAGAGATAGAAGACAAATACATGTGAGAGAAAGAGATAGAATGAGAAAACTATAGACAATCTTATAGGAAAGAGATAGAATGAGAAAACTATAGACAATCTTATAAGAAAGAGATAGAATGAGAAAACTATAGACAATGTTATAGCTTACCTATTATACTATTAGCTATAAGTGAACTTATAGCTAACAGGTTAGCTATATTACTAAACTTGCTCTTATAGTCTATAGAGTAAACTCTAAATGGGCTTATAGCCAACAAGTGAGGTATGTTATTAATCTTGTTCTTAATAGAATTTAATAAATCAATGGTTAAGAGCTATCCTAAGTGATGTTGTTTTCATATGAACGGTGTCGTTTGTACCGTTTTCAACTTTTCATCCCTAATAGGCGTAGGCACACCGACCCGGGCTGTTCTTATGGGCTGCTCTCTTAATTCGGTCCATAAACCTAGGATTTTGCTTGGTGGATCGAACCAGACCGATAAGCCCATCTTATCTCCGCGGCTCAGCACATTACCGGTCCATAAACCTAGGATTTTGTACGTAAAACAATTCAATCTTGGGAAGTGAATAGCGTGGTAGAGCTAATCAAAATGCCGCTGGTTCCATGGAATGTTTTGACCGAGGAATGGTTCATGCGTATTTTACAAGTTCAGGTTGATACGACTTACGAACACACTATCAGTATTTCCCTCAAAAAAAAAAAGAACGCACTATCAGTATGTAAAGTACCGAGTACAGAACAACGGAAAGTCGACACCGTTTACATGAACTGGAGAACATTGGGATCATAGCACAAGTGTTACAACATAACGACGTTATAGAGCAACAATATATGGCTCCATCAGCAACCATTAACGCCCAAGCGACGTTAGTAGAAGCTGCATAGACACAAGATCCCTAAGCTGATAAACACAACATACGACGAGCTTCACTAGCTAGCTAGCTTTGATACTACTAATCGCATCTTATTCTCTGGCACCAATCCCCTCCTCGTACTGGAGGCTCGGCCGGGCACACGCTGCAGGCCGGGCGCCCTTAGTTTATCCTGCAGAAGGCACAAAAAAAAAACTCAGTTAGTATTGATCAGACTTGATAGTGTAAATCAATGATGCACATGCAAATGTATCGACGTACGCGTTGCAGTTGACGCTGGTGCTGATCTTGTAAGGGAGGGAGACGTTGCACTTGGAGGGGAGAGCGGCGGCGCGGGTGATGTAGGGCCCGCCGGAGGCGCCGTTGGCGACGTTCTTGAGGCAGCCGCAGATGGTGCGGCGGTCGGGGGTGTTGTTGGCCGCGGCGAGCAGGCTCTGGATGCCGCCGCAGCACGCGCGGGGCACCGTCCCGCCCGCCTGCACGTACGGCAGGCACGGCATCAGCGTGTTGTACACCGCCGAGCACGAGATCGCGCCGCGCACCGCCGCAGGCGGCGTCACCACCGCCGCCACCACCACCACCACCACCGCCAGCGTCGCGCCCCTGACAGCCATGTCGATCGATCAGCTAGTGTGTTTGTAGTGAGCGTGAGGAAACTTCGAGTGGTGATGCGATGGGGTTCTCTGGGTGGTGGTGGTGGTCTTTATATAGCGGAGGAAAGCTTGGGTTGGATTTACTAAGGTTGTTGAGTGCATTTAGGGGTGGAGTTAAGAGCGCGAGCTGGTAGCAGATGGCCGTGTGTGATCAGAACTTGACTGAAATTGGACAGTGGGTTTTTCTGGAGGTGTATTTCTCCAGTCGTTTAATCTTTCTGACGAACTGGACTGATCAGTAGTTCTGTACAAGTCTGCAAGATGCGCTTGCTGTTTGCGGTAGTATGTGTGCCAGTGCCATACTCGTTACGATCAACTATAATACTTCATTCAGCTTCATGTATTCGATTGTGTAATTCGTTGTTTCGCTAAGAGCACCCGCAATGGTTATAGAGAGTGAGCTCTCTATAATCTGTACTACTCAGTTATAGTCAGTTGCTATAGATTAGCTATTTAATGGATTGACTATAACATTTATTTCTTTGTTTGGTGGGTTCCGCATGTCAGAATATTTTATTCACCCTCCCATCCATCCCCTCCCTCATCTGTCCCCGGCGACGACCGTCTCCTCCGCCGCCTCCTCCTTCGCCGGCGACGCCCGCCTCCTCCGCCCGCTCCCCCCTCATCCCTCGCGGCTGGATCGGGCGCACGGGGGTGGCGGAGCTGCTCGGCGGTTGCGGAGGCCACGCGGAGCAGCGTTGGGGGCGGGGAGCTGCTCGGCGCCGACAGAGGCCACAGCCCAAGCGGCGATGACCAGGCCGGTGCCCAAGCCTCCGCACTCACCTGTGGCGACGGCGACCCAAGACTCCTGTGCGCTCGCCCGCAGCGGCGACAACAACCGGGATCTTCGCCTTCGCCGTCGTCGGCACCTCCCCACCTCCGCCTCGTGCTGGCGGCCGCACCTCCTCTGCTCACGAGCCAAAGGGGAGAGAGAGGAAGGGGAGAGAGAGGGGTGGGACCCGCACACGTGGGAGTGCGTTAGCGCACGTCACCAGATTAAACGACAGCTCCTTCTCTTTCCTCCCTTCTTTGTTCTACGTGGATACTTAGAGAGTTTATCTACATGCCCTAATATAGTCAGACGAACGGGCGTATGGAACTTCATCCACCGACGTATAGTGACCTGCAGACTCCAGATTGTTCGGTCCATAATTCGACTGACCAATGTGACGCAGAATCCGTAACGAGTGACTGTTGCATGGAGCACCTTTGATTTAATGACATGTTCGGGGCGTGGCCTCGCTAAGCAATTGCACTGCTGCACCTCTGAGATCGAGCGTAAATGGAGGAGCTAAGGTGGTGCCGGTCGGCTTCAGATGCTGCTTCCTTTCAGATTTAGATCTGCCAGCACTTCTGACGACGTGGTCGCTCTGCTTGTGTAGGTGGCAAGGACGAATTTATGAAGCTACGAGCAGCGGCCATGTGAGAGCCATCTGATTACATTTACAGCGGCTGCTGCTCGGTCTGCGAGTCGAGCGGCAGGAGGCGTCAATGCCTTCCAGGGATTAGCCGGCTAGCTGCTGCGAGCTCTCGTCGTTTTATTTATTGCGTCTGCGTCTCCTATCGTATATTCGTATGCAGGCAACGTCGTGTATCGTAGCATGCTGTATTGCTGTATGCAGCAACTTCTTGGTGCGATCAACTAGGGAAGAAGATGAACAGTAGTGCGTATACTATAGGGGAAGATGATGAACAGTGTATAGGGGGTACGTGCCGACTGTTGTTGTGTGGTGACTGTTCGTGACAGTGGATAGAAGTTTGTTGGCAGATGAAAATTAACTGCAGGCGAACTAACTTCATTTTCCACTGTTGTCTCTGCATCGCCATTCATTTCAGAATAGCGGCTATTCGGGGACCTGCTGTAAACTTTCCTATTTTTTCAGCTCACCCAATTTCGCTAGCTGGTATATGCTATACCAGTAAGCCACCAAGATCAATGCGGTGAAATTTTAATTCTTCAAACATGTATACGAACTGCCAAATGTAGCAAGAAGCAACTGCGGTGCCATTGTGCCAACTTATGCCATGAATATGCCATGGTGATGAAGGTTAAAAAAAAAACACGTACTCGAACATGTACCCTCTACTTTAGTCTCGCATTTCAAGCTTGAAAATTCATAACGTTAACGGACACTATTCTATATGAACTTCACAGGACACGTCACGAGCCCTGTGAGAAAGGACTCCACGAGTATTTCGATTGAGCACAAATGCATCCCAATGGACGCCTGAATCCCAAAGTCTTGAATGATAAAAGATCCACCACTCAATCAGTGCCTTGGTGAGTAAATGGCACGCGTACAGGAGGCCTCATGGCCCAGTGGTCGTCAGAACGTGATCGACGTGGCTCATAAAATTTGGCCTAGAACGGGATTCTTACGAAACGTGCGGCCCGTATCAGTGGTATCTCGGAACAGAATCACGACGGATGCTTGGGCCGCAGGTTTCAGCCGGAAAGGCTAGAGAGTAACATGCGGTCCAACAAAGTTGGGTCGGAACGAACGTGTGGACAATACAAGTTACTCCCGTATCGCGACGAGCATGAGGCCCATAAGTTGTTGGCCGTAGGCCGTAGCATAACTACCGCGTTCGTCGCCGTAGCTTCCCGTGGCCTACCACCGCGTTCGTCGCCGTGGCTTCCCGTTCGGCCTCTATTATTCCCGTTTGCCAACTTCCGTCGACGTCGATTGCTGTGGAAAATTTGTCGTTGGGCGGAAGGTCACACTCACACTGTCACGACTCACGAGGGCTGTGTTCCCGGCTCCGGGCCTCCGGCTGCCTTCCATGTCCCAACGAACTCACAAGGTACACCATGACACCTACAACCCACAAAGTACATGTGGACTGTGGTTATGCCCTTAATGAAGCCATCAGCAGTTCACATAAAAGAAAGAAGGCGTCATCAAAATCCTTGTGCTGAACCTACAGTTTCGTTACAGAGGGAGAGGACATTTCAGAATTCAGCGTGCAGGCGTTCCATGTCGATGGTATATTCGGTTCCTCGTGAGCAGGCGTCCTTGATATCCAGCCGTCGGTCCAATCCAATCCAAAGTTCCAAATCTCCTACTACCTCTCTGCCGGACAGGCCGGTCGAGTTAAAGACCCCATCCAATGTTGCCCGGCAATTAAAGAACATCCCATCGGTCGACACACACATCACCCGTACAACCGGACCCTGTTCCTTCCTCGCCGTGAACAGAAAACGGTCGCGGCCTAGCTCGCTGCACGCCCGAATGGCCTGCCCCTCTAGGCCGACGGACCACAAACAGCCCGCAGCTAGCGACTCCTGAGCCGACGACTCGACGACGGAAACGCCTCTCTGCAGTCTGCAGCGCGGGGCGCAAATCACACATGCACATGGCCGGCAGCAACAGCAACAGCGCGCGCACGCTGGTGCACCGCATCCACGCTCGCGGCGCGCGCGCCGGTCCATCGACATGCAGCCGCGAGATCGCGCGGGGCGCGCAGGATGACGTCTCGTGTGGACGGTGCGGGCTCCAGCCGGCCAGCCAACCACCCGAAGCGCGACGGGACGAGACGGCCGCGGGGACCCGCGGGCGTCGCAGAGGGCAGGATTTCGCCGGGGAGAGCGACGCGGGGCGCGGACGTGCGCGCGGCGCCATCGGTTCGGTTGGGCCGTGAGCCATCGGGCCAAATAGTAGACGGAACGGAACGTGAGCCCCCCACCGCCCCATGACACGTACGATCATCCACGGCAACGCCATGGGCACCGGACGTTCCGTGTGTGGGTGGCTGCACAGGCAAAGTTCTACAATCACCAACCGGTGCAGTACTACTAGTAGAAGCTCCCTTTGTTTCGATTTCTTTTTCTCGTGTGTCTTTTGTTGTATGATTGAGCGTGCCCAAAACACAAATTAAGAGAGCGGAGCAGCTACGATTCTCCTCGACAATCATGGACATCCACCGACCGGGCAAGAAACCTTCCAACCGTCGTTAACTGGTACTGTAACAACCACCAATGCATGATGGTGTCTGATCGAGGGGGGTCGGATAAAAGAGTGGAAGATTTGCAGCGCCCTACTACGAGATTCTCTTTATAAGTTTTGAGTAGTAGGCCGGATGTTCCATTCGTTCGTTGCATAATAAATCTCTTTTTGTTTGGGGGCGACCTGCAGATGAGTTCCTGGGTTTCAGTCGCCATCACGGCAAGATTTTGTGGTCCGTTTTGGTGTACTCACCACATGCTGCTTCTCGCTCTCTCTCCGTCCTCCCAACAGTTCCAAGCCACTTCGGCGCATGGCTGAACAGTCCCAACTCCCAAGCCTCCAACTTGCTCTGTTTTTGTCTGCAAATGCAGAGAAAATAAACTTTATCTCAGTTAAAGAAAAATCCTACATTGATCTTTTCAAGAAAGAAAAATTGCATTGCCTTAGAATTCAAGGCACACGATGAGTCCATGTACTTGACTTCGCACTGTACGTGATTTCTACATGTCGAACGTGAGCGATTCAGAGCTTGCTGACTTCTGTTTCTCTGCTTATATCCGCCAGTAGAAAATGTTAACATGCCAAAATTTTATGGCGTGAACCTTATGATTCTGGGAGCTGAAAACTTGGAACGCTTGCAAGATAAGGCGAATCGACTCATGGCAGAGGAGATTGCCCGTGATGTCCGGGCGGCCCATGCCCATGTGCAGCTAACATGGCGTGGGGGCACGAAATGGATGGTTAATTAGTCACTTGATAGACTATTGCTTTTTGAAAGATTGGCATGCATGTTCTCCTTGAAAGGAACGGATTATGACGGGAACCGCAATTTTGTTTTCTTGTCCTCCTATACGTGATCCTGAAACATTATTGCTTGTTCCGAATTCATTGCCTTAACATTTCTGCATGCTAGAAGCGACCATCAGCACTCAGCTTCTGTCATGTGCTAGAAAACATCTCCAGTTACTACACGGTAGTAAAATTTACTGCAACTAATTCTTAGTTAGGCCGTCTCCAACCGTGGACGACGTCGCTGGCGGAAGTAATATTCTAGTAGATAAACAGTAGAAAATAATAGCTAGGCTCGAAACGTTTTCCCAAAAGATTCTGAGTTTTACTCCTCTCTCATCCACGTACGTTGGCCAGCGACAAAAAACCTCTAATATTAGAGTAAGTTTAGTAATAGAGCTAATTTATTGGCAAAAAGCTCACTTGTAGCTAACATATATAATAGATAACCTATAAGATTGGCTCTAATCTTCTCATTTTATCTTTTTCTCTCATATATATTATCCCATGGTTCTATATCTAGGAGGGCTTATTCTTCTTCACCAAATATATCGAAAGAAGCAGAGAGGGCCGGGACAGAAGAGGACGGAGACAGTTTTATTTTGTACAAATGACGCAAGCAATATTACTAGATAAAGAGAGTTTTTTTAAAAAAAGTACACAATTCTAGGCAAGGGCGACGTGGGCACATCGGTTGTTGAACACGTTGTGCCAAATTCGGTGGGAGCAGCATCTTGCCCCTACATTTAATCTATCTGATTTGTCTTGGGTATTGTGTAGAGTTAGCTCCTGCAATATAGTCAACCTTTTTTATTTTTTACTGTTTATGTTCTCCACGTAAGTTTATAATCAACTTATCACGCAGTGTTAAAACTAGCGATGACGCATCTTCAAAAGCAGATTTCAAATATCTTTTATGAAGTTGGGTGCATGGGGACATCCATTGAAACTTCAGGTTTGACTTCTGTTGAGTTGAATTAAAGGAAGCAGGAAACTCGACACTGTCGAAACAAAAGGCGCTATACTAAAAGCAACTGTGGAAATGCATTCAACGTGCAGATCATGAATACAACCAAGTAAACCGGAGGAAGGCAGGCGCCAGTCTCACTCCCATAGTCACATTCCTTCAGCCACTAACCAACATTTCCTGCAGCCTGATCCTAACCGGAGGTAGTTACATTGATACTCCGTAAATCAGCATCAGAGTAGGTTTGGAGCGAGTCAGCGAGAGATGTGTTATCGCAGCCACCTGTCACTTAGCCACATGTCACAGAAAAAAAGAACAGTATATGCAGAGGAGCACGGACGAAAAATGCCCATTCAGGTTTGTCAGAGCAAACGAAACTTGGACAAACATGCCTGCGTGCGCATGCAGGTTGTCTGAAGAGTTCGATTTTTATACAGCTTTGTTCCATCGCCTACCTACGTGGCCATGTTTATGCATGTGAATGAGTGAACCCTTGCAAGCACCCATGGACGTCCTATGAGTACTATCTATGTATTTTAATACTTTTAACATTATCTCCGAGCTTATCATTGGGAGTTTGCACTGGTAATTTTGGCATCAAGCATGTATGCACTAGATTGCTACACTACTCCATAGTCCATATACAATGATATAGGAGTAATACATTAATACCTACCTACTCCTAGCAAGTAAAGTTACTCCTACTGATCGATTCTTATATACTTCTAGTTTACATAGCCGACAGAAAAATCTGGGATAATCACTTCGCCGATGATCCGGTGCCAATATATCTTCAGTCTACTCTGCTGCAGCATTACAATAGTGAGAACGGCTAAGCCATTCAGCATCGACCCGTTCCTATTTCCGTATGTTATCCAACGAGAGGTTCTTAACCGAAGAATGCAACCTTCGAATCTTACGCTACGTCGGAAAGTGCAAGGCATCCACGAACATGGTTCACGCTTTAGAACGACTGGTTGTCATTGGGTCTCTTTTCGTTTTTCGCATTAACCTACATGCAACTTGTTGATCAACAGTCACAGAACATAAATAAGAAGCGGTTTACTTTAGAGCGCCGTCGCATTGAGCGAAGTATCACGTATAACCTTTGACCTGTCTATCTTGCAAGCTCGTAAAAAATCATAAACCTGCATGCAAAGTCGTGACATTCATGTATACTCATGCATGAACCAATCAGACAGCCCACGACGCGCAGCCCCGAAGAATGGCCATCCACACGAGAACGTACAGTCGTGTCGTGGTGAATTCGTGATCCATATGTGATATGCCCACATGGTCGTTATGGTCCCTTCACACCTGCGAAATTCATGGCCCATAGTGTTGTGCGAGCCATGTGGCAGGTATCGATGTTTGCCGATTTTCTATAGTTTATGCGAGTAACTGGACAGACACGGGCAGTTGGTGTCTCCTTGTGCGTGACGCGCGCGCGGGTCCGACGAAACAAGGCGACGAGCACTCGCATGTGCGCGCCTGATCCCCTGATTTGTATGTGTTAACCGCCGTCGTGGCTCGTGGCCGGTGATGGTGGGCTCACTCACCTTCCTCTTCTTTCCCCAACTTTTGTCTCCTTTTCCGGTTGTCCTCAAAAGCTATCAACGATTCTAACTGTCATGAGTCGCCTATAAATACCTGAGCAGGGGAGCACCGCTCTCTTCACAGCCAAGCAACCATCGATTCGATACTAGAGCTAAGCTGGTCGATCGCTTTAGCGAGTGAGCCAGCAAGAGATTGAGGTTGTACTCCTCCCGGTTTGCGTTGCAATGGCCTCCCGCAGTGCCCTGCTCCTCCTCTTCTCGGCCTTCTGCTTCCTCGCCCGGCGAGCCGCCGCCGACTACGGCGGCGGCTGGCAGAGCGCCCACGCCACGTTCTACGGCGGCGGCGATGCGTCTGGCACAATGGGTATGTTTGCTCGTAGCACTTCGTCCAAAAGCAGAGCCATGTGTAGTAGCACACTGACACGCATTGATAAAACCTGGAATTGATCTGATTTTGTGTCGCATGCTCATCAGGTGGGGCGTGTGGGTACGGGAACCTGTACAGCACGGGGTACGGCACGAACACGGCGGCGCTGAGCACGGTGCTGTTCAACGACGGCGCGGCGTGCGGGTCGTGCTACGAGCTGCGCTGCGACAACGACGGGCAGTGGTGCCTGCCGGGCACCGTCACTGTCACCGCCACCAACCTCTGCCCGCCGAACTACGCGCTCCCCAACGACGACGGCGGCTGGTGCAACCCGCCGCGCCCCCACTTCGACATGGCCGAGCCCGCCTTCCTCCAGATCGGCGTCTACCGCGCCGGCATCGTGCCCGTCGCCTACAGGAGGTGAGCTAAGTGTGTACTTCTTGTCACGAGTGGCAACTGTTTGCAACTTGAAACTTTGGAGTTTGGATATTGTGTGTGGTGTGTCGGCTCGTGCTAAACCTGGACCCCAGTCGGCTGATCAGGCCATGTTACGTGGGCCAGTCGGGAGATTTGGTCCGTCCTTGATCCGTCTGTGTCCGCTGTAGGCAAGCCCATGCACGCACGATTGAGACCGACGTGGACTTGACTTTGCTGTCCTGGAATTACTTTACACCTCTCATTGACCTCCATGATTAATCGTTAACTGACCACGTTAACAGTAGTATCAAGCAAAGTCCATCTGTTATTCCGGTTCACTGAACTTTGCGAAATTTACTGATGGTATTTGCAGGGTGCCGTGCGTGAAGAAGGGTGGGATCAGGTTCACCATCAACGGCCACTCCTACTTCAACCTGGTGCTCGTCACCAACGTGGCTGGACCCGGCGACGCGCAGTCCGTGTCGATCAAGGGTTCCAGCACCGGGTGGCAGCCCATGTCACGCAATTGGGGACAGAACTGGCAGAGCAACTCCTACCTCGACGGCCAGAGCCTCTCCTTCCAGGTCACCGTCAGCGACGGCCGCACCGTCACCAGCAACAACGTCGTGCCGTCCGGCTGGCAGTTCGGCCAGACCTTCGAGGGCGGCCAGTTCTAAGATTTCAACCAAATTCCCCTTTTCATTTCATCTCCAGGGAAAGCTTTACACTTCTGGAGAAAATGTCGGTGTGGCAGTTGCGTTGATTCAGAGCTTGAGATTGAGAATGAGGAGGAGGCCTCTCTGCTATAGTAAAACAGAAGAGGCTTTGGCTATTCTGAGGCTGCTTATTTGCACCCGCTTAGGCCTTTGCTTTCCCCCATAGGTCAGTAGACACAAATAAGTTATTAATGATTTGAGATTTTTTTTTCTTCTGCATTGTTGTAGCCTTGATTAAAAATCCTCAAGGCAATTTAAGGATTGTATTGTAGAACAGAAGGGAGGTGGTGTCTTGTAACTTTTGTTGTTACATTGTAACCCCTGAATCAGGCCACATGGGTCGGAGAAATTTGCGGGGGAGCACTCTTGTGAATTTGGGACCATGAACTATGCTAGTTTATGGGTCTATGTATATGATATGTTTGTGATTTGATAATGCTTTCTTTTGTCACCTTACCAACTATTCTTTAATTACTGTAGTTTTTTTAGACGATTAGTTACTGTAGTTCTGATTGACAAAATTCAAACCTTTGTGAGCGCAAATTTCAATCGAGCATGTTGCACAGCCTACATGTTAAGTTTTGCTTGCCTGTTTTTGTTCGAATATTAAGAAGATTTCTAGGCTCCATACAAAAAAGCTAGAAAAGGAGAAGGGTTTCTGGTCAAAGGTTCAGAAGAGAAATTATATCATTGCTCTTTTTTTTCATTTCAAATCATAGTCATAGGCAAACGACAAATGTCAAACCGCACGATTTTGATATGGGACAAGCACTCGGCCTACTTTTATTTCACATTAAAATTCTGGATTGGGCTATCAGGCCGACTGGCCTAATGGAGCATCTATTCTCAAATGCAAAAGCTGGCCCATTTCTACTCTGTCGCAACATTTTACCAACAGTCGGTGGAGTGTCCACTGTCACCAAGGAAGTGGTTATTCTTGCCTCTTCTCCATATGGCCAGACAGCTAAAGAATTTGCTCTCGATATTTTCTTTGCACTCCAACAGCCTCTTCAATCTTCATCATTATGTTAAATTATTTTAACATAAAGTATATCATATAAAATTATAAAATAGTTTTTATATATAAATATTTAGTGTGATGGTTGTTAAACTAAAAGAATAAAAACTATGGGGTTTAAAGTTCCTCTCCTCTCCCTTCACAAGAAATAATGTTGTATGTAGAACTATTGAATTTGACATCCAAATAGACATAAATCTGCGATGGGACTGATTTGGGCAGCCAATGGCTTGCCATCCGGTTGGCAAGTCTATTGGAGGATGATTTTTTAACAAATATGCCAAACTTAGTGTTGAAGAAGAAAGCAAGAAGGCTCTTGGAGATGCTCTTATAGCTCTGAGTCCCTTATTTGTTTGCGGTGCCTCGCTCTTTTGTGGGTCCTTGAGCCACCTCCGTAAAATATGAAGTTGCACGTTGTGAACTCACTTATATAATCAGAAGATATCTTGACAAATTTTGTTTTGAAATTTTTGTCTAACTATTTACGCTACAGAGCTAACGTTTAGAAAATACTTTCCCTCATGAGGTGTCTTCGATTATCACTTCCTATAAATTAGGGAAGTCATGAATGTGGGCCCCAAGAAGAGAAGGTGAAAGTCCATAGGGTTGGGGAGTGGAAGCAAAGATGATGATTGGTGAAGTACCACTCCAGCAAGAGGCTCTCTAATGCAGGGCGGCGAGAGAGGAGGCCATGGAAGGCATCCTTGGAGATGGTGATGTGGCTGAGAGTGAACTGTGTGAGTTTAGGAAAATGTGGTACTGATATACTCAACTAAACGCTTTATCATCTCGAGCATCATGAGCATATACTTTGTTAATAGCCGAATGATTTTGTGAAAACTATGTGCAAACTAGAGTTTAAATGAAAATAAAAGAATTTTATATTTTAATGTAATGGAGATAAAACAATTTTATATTTTAATTTAGAGAGAAAGGCTTTTCTTGGAAAGCGTGCCAGTGAATGCCCTCGTAACATCCGACCGTGCAACTGCAACTGGAATCAGACTCGGCAGCTTTTGCTCTGGCCCTAGCGAAGGTGTGGACAGGCCACCTTGCGTCGGCGGCGTTTGGTGGCCGCCGGTTTCAGCGCACGGCGATGGCCGGCAGCGAGACTCGATGGTGACCGGCGGTGTTGGCGGAACGGGCGGTCTTGGCAAATTCGGCTCCCCTCCGCCGGTCCCGGGGAGTTTCAGTGCTACGCGGCGGTTGGTGGTTGCTGGACCGAAGCGTTTCTGCTTTGGGTGGCTGCTGGTCGGCCAGGATCTAGGGATAAGAGTTCGGGACCCCAGCGGGCGTGGCGAGGAGGCCCATGGAGGTGCGGCGCGGAGGCCAGGTGACAAGGGGCCCTGGCGGAATGAGGCTCAGAGAGGCACACACGGCGATGCCCGGCGTCGCTTGAGAACCGCTTTAACTGTCTTTGGGATCTGGTGCGGTCGGTGGCTTCTTATGGTGGTTTCGTCGTGCCGGCTCCTGGGCCGGCCTTGCCGTTGTTGGTGGACATGGAGATGGCCACTACGGCGGCGAGGGTGCTGCGGGTTTAGTGCCATCAGCGTGGCGTGGAGGGCGAAAAGGCGACGGCGGTGCGGTCTGGAATCATGTGGATGGCGCGGGTTGCCAGGTCGCGACGGAGTCGACGACAGCGCTATCAATTCTTGATTGTCGGTCGGCGACAGGCCGTCGAAGCTGTGGCTGCGTGTGATGGTTTTGGCATCGGTGGTTAGCAATCCTGACAGGCGCTTCTGACGTGGGAGAATGTTACGGGCGAAATCCTTGCCTTTGGGCCATCAACAACGACGTCTGCGGGTGCCGCTATCCTCTTGAGGCGTTGATGTGTTTTTTCGTCTCCCTAATAGTATCTTCGGGTGAAAACTTGTTCTGTTTTCAGGACGGACGGCGGCGGCGCAACGTGCGTCGTTTTCTTGTTCAAGGCGTCGTCTAGAAGTACCATTATCTTAGGGATGTCTTTTTTTCTTGTTTTGGACCATGTTATGGTTCAGTTTGTAACACGTGATGTGGTGGTGTTTTCTTTCTGGACCATAGTCTTTTAGGGCTATAGTTCTTGTTTTTCCATTTATATCTGTGGCTCGTTTAAAAAAAATCGAATCAGACGCCGTGTGTTGCTCTACGCAAAATCATTGCGGCCCCACTTGTCAGTCGCCCACAGCTAACACCACCTCCGTGCCGTACTGCCGTCATCTCCCTCTTGTCCGAGTCGTGAGCCAGCCAACTACAGCCGTCGTGCCTCCACTTCCCCACCAATTTTTTCAACACCGATTCCAAACCACCGAGGGTCCATGGTCTCCATCAGACCGTCCACCAGCGCATCCCACGGTCACGGTGATCCCACGACCGCCTCCTTTCCCCACGTCCTTTTTCCTTTATACCCACGCAACAACCACCACCAGCACGCGTCGAAGCAGCCAGCTTGATCGATCCGCGCGTCAATCCCCCTCGTCGCCGGCGAGCGAGATGACGGCGACCTCAAGGGCCCCGCGGAGACTCCGCGTCTCTCGCGCCCGCGCGGCGCCGCCGCCGACCCCGATCCGGACGGCGCGCGGCGCGCGGTCCGCGGCGGCGGACGAGCTCGTCCTCGCCGAGTTCCTCGAGGCGTCCCTCCGCGTCCCCGATCTCGCCCTTCCCAGCAAGACCAAGCATCGATCGTCGTTCCGATACCCCGCGCTGCCGCCGGCCCCGGACGTCCTCGCGCGGGCGCTGCTTTCGGGCGAGGCGGAGGCCGTGGGGACGGTCGCCGCCGCCGCCGCGGAGTCCGGCGCGTTCCGTGTCGTGGGCGCGGTCGAGGCCGGAGAGGTGAGGGCGGCCGTGGAGGCGGCGGAGGCGGTGTTCCGGGCGCCGGAGGAGGTGAAGCGGGAGCTTGGGCGGTGGTTCCGGAGGAGGGATCGGGTGGCCGGCGAGGAGTTCTACTGGTTCCGGCCGGCGAGCTCCCATGCCGACAAGGTGCTCGACGCGGTGCTCCCCGGGAAAACGTACCAGGTGTTCAGGTACGTACGTTACGTTACGTTATACCTGCGCATTTTATACGCCTTGTAGTTTGTCCATTTCTTGCCTCGCCCATTCGTCGATGTCGCCAACTCGTCTACTTCAGATTACCGCACTTATGTATAGGTTCAGAATTTGGATTGCCTTTAGCCTTTTAGGTGCTGAATTTGATCAGATAAAAGACGTGCGTGGTTAAAATTATGCAAGGATCAGTTTCGTACTTTCGTTTTTGCTTAGCTCTATCATTGGACTACTCTCCAATTCTCCATCAGGCTAAGGATATCTCACTTGTTGGTTCCTTTCTCGTCAACTGGAATTAACTGTCGAGGGAATGTAAGTATGAAACTGTGTACATATCTGTATCTGTTTTGGGTAGCCCAGCGCCCTATCCGATGACCAGTCACCACTCACCAGTGAAAGGAATGGAAGGCCCATTTAGATGTAGAGAGCGAGCCAGAGACGTACAGCCCATGCTATCTTTGTGCCACAAATTATAAGTGATGAAATCCATACTTTCTTGTGTGGCTCATTTCAAAAAAAGGAAGTGATGGAATGACATGTATAGTAGAGCGTGACACTGTGACTCCACAAAAGTGATGGAATGACATGTACTAGTAGAGCGTGACACCGTGACTCCACATCATTCCGGAAGGAAATGTCAATGGATCATAAGTCGGCTTACTGAGCCCCAGTGTGGGCATTCTTCATCCATGACCAGTTGTCTAATGCATCAAGTATACATAGCCATGAATGTTGAAAACTCAGGTGATTAAACTGGTCATGCAAACGAGCGTGTTCTGAAATTATCTTCGTTTGAGAATGAAAACTCATGGCTGGAACGTATGATGAATTTCAAATGGATTTATTACTATTTTCTTTTAGGGAGAAGATGGTGATTGTTGCATTGAAAATGGAGGATCTTGCACAGTGTGTCATGAGAGTTCTATCTGATAACGTCAAGAATCCTAAACACTCTGCTCTTCCTACAGAGGCCGCGTCAATACTGTGCCTGACACAATATAACTGTAACAAGTTGAAAACACATTTGAACGAGTTTGGCAACACCGACCCTCCAAACTCGTACGCTTTGGGCATCCACCTCTCTGGACGCGATCAGGAAATTTGTCTCCGGAATCAGAGCGGGTCAACTTTCTTCAGTTTGCCGGCATGCTCTGTGCTTGTTACAATTGGCAAGCAGATTCAGGTATCAACAAGAATCATATACCACATAACCATATTCCTTGTAATTCTAATGGAAACTTAAGAAACATGTTTGATTTCTTTTCAAAACTTGATAAATGTGGTCTACTACGCAAGGCCTGGTAGTGCTTTTGATAAAAAAAAAATTCCTTAATGAACTACTAAGCCATCGAAAAATGGAGGAACCAAAACAATTTATGGGTAAAACATTTATATCTATGTTTTAGTGGTTTAAAAAGCAATGCTGAATGACAGGGAAAAGAACTCCCAAATCACTCTAAAATTAAGTTTCAAAGGTTAAATTTTGTTTGCAGCAGGTAAGCTAACAAGCAGAGATTTTCATAAAACAGTGACATATACGGGATCAATATCCAATCCATTTAGCCTATGTAGTGCACATTTCCGTCTCAAAATACAATTACCTAAAGCTATGAACCTAGATATATTTTTTGTCTAGATTAATAGCTTTAGGTGGCTATATTTTGAGACGGAGGTAGTAATTTTCTATCCCACCTTCCGAGACTATAATATGAGTGGTGCTTGCTGTATGCACCGTTTGGTTCTTCCATGTGTGGAGTGTGACACAGTTTGCTGTGTCTGAACTCTGAACTCAGGAATGGTCCAATGGGGAGTTCAAGAATGCTGTTGGCGAGATACTATTTGAGCTGACTGATGAACCAAACCCGTTCATTTCCCTGGAACTTTTGTACTCACCAGGTCACCTGCATCTTCCTGACATTGGTCGGCACGCAAGGTGCATTGACCCACCCAAGACGGTTTCTTTCAGGCCTCCCAAGACTGTTTCTTTCAGGGACCAGATTTTGGTTGCTCTGGTTCTGCTCGTTTTCTTCTACTTATTCTGGAGATAATTGCATCCAGGTTTTACATTAATTTTACCCTCCTTTGTCAAGGCGACAAGGCTCGAGGTCAGTGTCCAAGAAGGCTTATTTTTACAGCTTTTCTTGGATTTTAGCTTCCTGTTCTTCTCCATTAGCCATTGGGAAAACTGCATTGGTGGCGGTGATGGCAGATTGGTGGCTAGTTTAAGTTTTTGCCTCTTCGGTTGAGATTCAGATTTGTTTGTTAAACTATACGGGATGGGGTAGATATCCAGCTTGAATAAAATGAAACAGACTGTATTTTGATCGATTGATTGTGATTGGTGGATTGGGGCTTGTTTTTTCTGTTAAGGTATTGCTTGAAGATTGAGGTGTTGTTGAGTTGTTCGAAGGTGTAATATACATGCATACAAAAACTGTATGTACTACAGTGCTATTACAACACAGGTGGCTGTTCATGCGCATGATTTTATTGCCATGACCATGTAAAACTATTGATTGTATACCGAAATGGAAGCTTGCAAGTTGCAATTATCAGAGTTTCCCTGTACTGATCGGTTCCCGTTGTCGTCCTACACTCGTACTACTACTACTTGATTACCACCTGAAATGATCATGCTATGTACTGTGCCCAATTCGGTGCTTTTCTCTTTACAGTTCTTCAGTGTGTCGGTCCAGCCATGAGTCCCCCTCCTACTCGACCCGGTAGTGTTACTGTGAACTGTACTATTGTTACCGTGAACTCATGGTGATAGATCTCCATAAGTACACACATGCCCTGTCGTGGGCTATTACAGTGTAGTACTACTACTGCTATGCTCCCTACGGATCAAAACCTGAATTCCCTTTCAGTGAACAGATGGGAGTAAGATTACGAGACGATCCGGCTGTAACGGGGCCTTGTGACAAAAACCGGGGTCCAACTGGAATTGAACGGCCAGCCGCAACGCAAGCGCCGGCCTCCGCCAACTGCAGACATACAGTCGTCGCCACTCGCCACTCGCCGCTCGATACTCTTCTTGGCAAGAAGCATCCTCCTCGTAGTACTTTCTCTATACACACGTAGGTAGTAGCTCGTGTTGGCTGGCAGCAACGACCAAGTTGCGTGGTGGTTTCTGGTAATAAAAAGTTGCGACACCTGAAAGATGGACGTGCGACCGAACACCGTGCTCCGTGACGAGCTCACCTTCTTCTCCGTCTTCGTCGTCTTGCTGCTCGCGTGGTGGCGGTGGCGGTGGGGTGTGTGTGTCTGGGGCCTTCGCTGATAATAAATGTGGACATCTCTCGGCTGTTCAGCTGCTAGAGGTGGCTACAAGGAAGAAGAACTGTGGGGCTGGTGGGCTACAGGCCGTGATGCCAATCTCTCAACCCCCACAACCGTCCTGTGTGCATGCTGTGTATACGTATGTACTGGTAACGTGTTGCTAATCATTGCAATCATTGGCGCCATCTTTGCTAGACTCTCCCAATGCTTCGTTTCCTTGTCGGCTCTATGTATCGGCTTTTCCTTTTTGTCATGTCCTTCTGATCATCCCTGAATATTTTTAACACTAGTATGTCAAAGGCTCAAAGCAGCATGTGGGCAATTGAGCATGGCACATTATGTTCGTTCACACCGATCCTTCCTGCCATGGTAACTGGACCTGGTGATGTGAGTAGTCCAGTAAGTCGTGTCGTCTGAATGTGTGATGAGTGAAACACTACCGTCTTTGTCATTCTGGTACATTGCGCTGCTTCGTGATGCCGTACGCTTTTGCAGTAACAGCATGGCTGCTTTGCTTTTGCCTGGGAGTAATAAAACGAGTGCTGCACATCAATTCTGACGTTGGGGCGGACACTCTTGCAGGCTACTGGTAACATTTCGAGCCTGTGCCAAAAGTTACACTCTTTGCAGAATTGGACCTGCAAAGGGCCGTAGTTACACTACACCGTTGAGAGTTGAAACATGAACGATTCACTCTGGACTCTGCAGTATGCACTGAAGAGGAGCCCCACTGGCCTTCAGCCGTCTCTTCTTCAGTCACTTTCTCAGATGCAGGTGTCACAGTCCCTAGCTTGTTCTAGTTGTAATTGGAGAAACTTGAGACAATGCCACTGCAAAATATGAGATTCAATGAAATGACATCTCACAGATGGGCTTTGATAAAAAATTACGCTTAACTGAAAGTCCTTCAATACGATATCATTTGGACAAAAATCCCTCTGGACTTGTCTTCTTTCTTCCGCTCAAGACATCTCTCGCCGCCGGTGACGAGCGATGGGGAGGCGCATCCACCGGCGAGGGGCTGCAACCTAGCCGTTGCTGCTGCCGCCAATTGAAGACGACGAGAGGGCGAGCCACTGCTGCCGCACGTCCCCTCGGCCACCGCCGCGAGGAAGCAGCCACGCTGTCGCAGCCCCCAGGCCGCCACTGTTGTTGTGCCTCCCTCGGCAGCTGGGCGCCGCGCCGACCGACCGTCGTTGTCATCGTCATCACCTCCTCCTCATCCTTCATGCCACCGTGAGGGAGCAGCCACGCTGCTGCCACACCTCCCTTGGCTGCCAGGTGTCGCGTCGACCGGCTGTCGTCGATGCCGCACCTCCCCATTCTTCTCACCGCCGAGAGGGAGCAGCCGTGCATGCCCCTATCCTGTCGCCGTCGCGCCTCTCCTCCATCCGCTGCCGTCGTCGCTCATCCCCTCAGCCGTTGGGCACCGTGCCGGCCAGGCATCGTCGCCCCCGCGCACGCCGCTCCGTCGCTTGCACCGTCGCCGTCTCCATCCCACCGGCGGGGGCTGGGATCCCTTTGACCGGTTGAAATGAGGGGTGAAGATAATTTTGTCCCTAGTGGTATTATATTGAAACTCACTCAGATAAATACGATGCTTTATGAAAGCCCACTTGTGAAATGACATCTCATCGAATTATATATTTTGTAGTGGCGTTATCTCAAAATTCTCTTTCCATTGTTACTGCATCCCCTGCTCTCAGATGTGATGCCTCAAAGTTAAAGCTCCTCACTGACTAATCACTGAGAGGCACCGCACCATTTAAGACCTCCCGGAGAGCATAGTGAATGCCCGATGTGTATATCTTGCATTGTTGCTGTGTCCTTTTGTCATGTACAGTATGACGTGGGTGTGTAGATTAATTGTGTACTGTAGAACAGTACAGTAGGAAGCATCTTCTGATCTGCAGTTTCTTGAGTACAGTATACTACTGTACCACTACTACTCTTACTGTATTTGGAACTGGATGGCAGTCAGTAGAGTAGGAGCAGAAGTGATTCTTCTGCTGCTTGGCAGCCATTCATAAGTCACATCCATCTTTGGGAGAACTGTAACCGCAGCACAAATCACTTTTGAGGAGTAATAGTCTTTCAATGCATTGAGCAAAACCGGTCATAACCCACTCTTACTGTAAGGTCCATAATTCTCTGATAGTCTGATGGCTGATGAGTGATGAGCCGTGCCTGCAAATCAGGACACAGATTGCGGTGTGCCCACCACAACCGATTGGCTTTCAATCCTGTCATTTCTGAGTCTGATCATATGGCCGAAGCTTCCATGAACAGTACCACCATGCATCTCTCTCATGCACAGGACATTGAAGCTCGCCAGGAGGAGGATCGACGATGCAGGAATTAAGCGTCTCCTGCGTCGCCGGCACTGTCCCTGTGCATGCACATACATGTTGACTCGAGAAACCTACTGAAGAATGGGACGGGCAACTCGTGCAGTAGAGCCGGCAAGATGGCTGGACAGTGGACGCTGTTCACGGGTATTCATAAGGTAGAAAACCTACAGGAAATCTTCCATCTCCCAAGCTATCTTTGACTCCAACAGATCGACATGTAGTAGTAGAAAAATTTTGTCGAAATTGATGTGGTTAGGTTTCCGACATTCAACAAACATACTGGCATAGAGACATGCAGTTGAATCATGAATCATCATCCTGCCCTCCTTCACATCAGATCTGCTAAGAATTCAGCGGCTGCTATCATAGTTGCATGATGTGAACGCCACGGTGCTTGTTTCCAATCATGCCCGTATTGTTGCCATGCTGCAACATTTGCCAAGAACGAGCTTAGCTAAATGCCATGCAAATGGGGACATCGCCTTTGGGACCCTATGCTGCTCAGGGACAAACGGAGTGGTGCTACAGCTCCTCGAACCGTTTCAGGGGTATCCCATGTCATTGTGGAATGAAGGAAAGCATGAGGAATTCAGAATGATATTATCCTCTTTGTCCTTGATCCCCGGTGATCTTCACGACATCAGGGGAGCCACATGACGTGCCAAGGGAGCTCAAGCTCAATCCAATTTATCTAAGATCCGCCGGTATCTAGCACTTGTGTTTATTAGACAATGCCATCATGCATTCATGCATGCATGACGGTTTTGTTTGTGTGGTCCACTGTATAATGCAGCCCACTATTGCAACTTCTTGACCAGAAGACTCGTTTTTGTTGCATTGGTATGGTCGAGTAGGTACGATCCATATACCATTATTTCAACGCAAATATTCGTATACTAAATATAATTAACACAACAAAGATACATTTGCCTCCCACTGCGGGAAGCATGTTCAATTTGGAGAGAGGACCTAGCAATTTCAGGGTATGTACTATGTACCGCTGGTGCTTTTCAGAAGTGTATGAATTCTTTCCTCAAGATCCGCAGACACGCTTCTCATTGATGAGGATGGAATCTGCAGACTACTACTGCTACTGTATACTACAGCCTCTCTTGTATGTAGTAGTAGGATTGCTCAATGCTTCAATTGCTAGGTTTTTTGTCCGCAACAGTTGCTGCTTCTGTCTCTGTCCCCAATCTAGTTGCACTGGCCAGTGGCCACAGCCCACAGGCCACAGCTGCAAGGCTACTGCGAGGCGTCGCAAGGCATGCAAGTGCAAAACAAGCATTCACAAGCACAATACTCCTAACTAAAAAGTACTCCTAACCAAAAAGTACTAACCTCTACTGCTCTACAGAAAAGGCTCTTATCAAAAAGGACGGACTGTTTATGCCACTTTAAGATGACGAGTACCGGGAACTCGAAACTATATGAGTACTGAATACTGGTACTACCAAGGCTTCCAAGAAGCACAAAATAAACGAAAGGAGTGAACTGTGAGCATTTACTCGATGTACTAATATGTTGACGAGTACAGTGTGCATCTGAGAAAGTTTCACAAAAAATGAAACATCTAAGAAATAGCAAGTCTGTTGGTTTGGATACGGCTTATTACACGAATATACTTGACTGATGCAATAAAAAATAATTCTAGAATAACTTTTATACGCTTATATTAGTTCAAAAGCTAAGGCAGGATGATAAACGATGAAAATGGTTTGGCAGGAGACCAGGAGTATGTCCCACCTGGCAATTGCATTCATGCATGACTTGTTCATCGAGATTTTTATAACACTATTTAACTAGTCCCTTCATTTTTTTTAAATATAAGGCACGATCATTTTTATTTTTTAAAAAATATAAAGCATGCATTAATTACATTGTTATATATACTGACAAAACAAATATATATAATATGCATTGGCTAGTTAGTATTAAATAAACATATGAATAAATATTTCTTGGTCTTTAGGTATAGGTGGTTTTTTTTTTTTGAAAAATAGGGTTTTCCCTCCCATTTCTCTTAATAAAAACGGACACTGGCATTAGGTTTTTACAGAATTCAGACATACAAAGAAAGAGCAAAGCTAGTTATCTGCCTGAGAGTGCTGCAATGTATAAGGTGGTTATGCCTTATATATTGGAACGGAAGGAGTATCAACAAAGCTCCTATTCACTTAAAAACAAAAATAATGAAGAACCCCTTTAATTGTACTCTAAAATAGTACTAATTCAACTAAAATTCCCTGCTTGATTGTGCTGAGGAAGTCACAAACAGTAATTAATTTAGTGGTCTTTTTCTATTATTTTTGCCACTAGATATCGGCTTGATTTCAGCTAAGTGTAAATGTTACACCTAGAATTATTTTAAATTCCATTGGCATCGTGCCTTCCATTTATAAGTCACAGCCCAAAAGGTAAATCACACCTGTAGCCTCCGAATCCGATGGTTTTCTCTTTTCACTTATTCTGCACGATGCTATATTTTTATTATTACTCTAACGGTACTTGTATGGGGTGAAATTTAGTCACTTATCTTTTAATTTGCTTAAATGAGGCACATATTTTGTTTCTAGGGTGCATATCTCATCAATTTCTTGCCAAATGGTTTGTTTGCTACAAAATAGATGTCATGTTGACGTAATATGGCGCTTGTGAGCTACGTGGGTATGCAAACAATTGAAACAAAAGTTAACCGTAAATGTGTCACTTATAATGTTCTACGTGTCCTTTCAATATACACAATCACATAATATTTAATACTCAGTAATTTGATATAGTTCCTCGTATTAGATGAATGATTCATGATGTTACATTGTTTATCTTTTTGTAGGTAGAGCATCTCCAGCAAGAAACCTAAATAAGGCCTCTAATTGGGTTTGAGGGGTTAAAACTAAAAATCAAGATCTAGCAAGACCTCTATTGAAGCACCATAAAATAGAAACACCCTCAAATCCTCCCCCTCGGCCCCTAATTCTAGGGGCTCTACATCAAGTCATCATTTTAAATAGTATATGAGTAAACCTTGAATATATATTGCATACCAACTTTGTATATTATGCATATGTATTATTTATAAATATTTTTACTACTGAACATTCATGTGGTGTCTAAACATATATCATTTTTGTGTTTGGAATGGTAAATTTGAATTTGAATATAATGGTGTTTTAAATTATAAATTTAAATATGGCTGAGTTCTACACTTTAGAAATATTCGTATTTAAACTATTATAGAGTTAAACTAGGTATAACATGTGTATGTATATGATAACATAGAAGATAAATAAATTAGGTGCTGAGAAATAAGGGCCATTGTTGGAGTTAAAGGCATATTAATTTGAGATCTATAGAAAATATGGACAACCCTCATCTAACCTTTAGGGGCTTTAAAGTAAGGACTTTTGTTGGAGGTGCTCATATTTATAAAATATATCAATATGATGACCATATCACATATGTTTAATATGAGTTGCAAAAAAAACCAAGATGGGTTACTTTGTAAGCAATTTACAAGACGCGTGAACAAATTCGCACCTTCTGGTACTTTTGGGGAGTCCCTTTTATTTTATACTGTGATGTATATACTTAAAAACTACAAACAAATTTTTTTGCTGCAACAATTTATGAATAGTTAAATACTTGAATATGATAATGTTAAGTCATCAAGGTTTTGATGAATACTCCGTATTTTAAGTGTACATGCCATTCGTTGCATCGGTACTACTACCGCGTGCATTCAACAAACATCAATCATGGGACTCAAAATTAGGTGTTTGTCAAAATTAATCTATGTACCACAATGTCTGGGATGCTCAACTAACATAACACATCGTCGTCTGCTTGTACAAATGTCTTCAACTAATAAACTAATAAAAGTGGTGTACAACTCTACATGACGTACAACAGTAGTAGTGGTGTAGTACCATTCGACCCTAGTACACTACCTCCTGAATAAGTTCAGATAGGAGGCAAGAGCTAATGAGAAAGAAATAATGCCGTCTGAGATCACACTAGTCATTTAAACATTATCAACATCACTATTTAGTCGCAGTTTATTTCTATTTTACTTCTACACCCTGTTTTACCGGGACTAGATAGCATAGTATTAAATAGGAATAGCTACCATCAATGTAAAGAGACAGAAGAACAGCATAGTATCCCAGTTTTGGATAACACTATTTATCATACTATCCAATTTTAGGATCATTAACAGGCTAGAGCTAATCAAGAAGATTCTCAGCACGACAACTCTTGGCACGATGGGACTCGTTGGATTTTTTTCACCATGCAAGACAAGAGTCGCATTGCATTATCACGAGTAGTGAGCAAGCTTCTGCTAGTACATCTTGATGTCGTCCGCGAGGTTGGCCCAGATATTCTCGAACACGTCGACGATGAGGTCGTGGTACTCGGCGGCGTTGAGCGACAGGTAGCACGCCAGGAGGTCCTCCAGGTCGCCGGCGTCGCGTATGCCGTTCTCCGCGATCATCTCCTCCATCGACTCCCGGAAATCCCTCCTCGGGTCCCGCGACGTCTTCACCACCGCGAAGCTCTCCGCCAGCGGCGGCTTCGTCTTCGTCTTCGGCGCCGGCGCCGGCGACGGCGAGGGTGGTGGTTGTGGCTTTGTTGGCTTCTTGGTCGTCACGACGCGCGGGGTGTTGGAACGCGTCTTGAGGCGGCGCGCGGACGATGACACGGACCGCCTCGGCGGCTTGCTCTGTTCGTGGAGATTGAGAAGAGGAGTGGTTCTCTTCGCCGCCGTGGCTCGTCTGACCACGACGTCGACGTGTTTCTCCTCATCGCAGCCGCCGTTGTCGAGTACTCTCCTTCTCGTCGCCAGCTTCGTCACGATGGGCGGGAGCGTCTTGTCGTCGGGCTTCTTCTCGGTCCGGAGGTCGATGATGATGTCCGTCGCGGAGGTGATCACCTTGCCGTCGAGCTCGTCGCACGCTGCCATCGGCTTCTTGAATAATTCCGCCTCGCCATCCTCAGATTCGTCGTCGTCATTGTAGCCGACGAACCTGTCTCGGCGGCACGGTGGTGGGGTGTCGGGGGCCTCGACCACCGCGTGCTCAGGCTTGCGCCCGCACCGGCATCCGGAGGACACCGGCGAGGACAAGACGGACGGCGCCAGCTTGACGGACCGCCGCCTGCGCCGGCGCCTCGACGACGACGACCTCCTCGGCGGCGACAGCTGCAGCGGAGGGAATTGCGTGTCGGACCCCTTGTGATGATGATGATGATGCAGCGGCGACCCCACGAGCAGCAGGTCGTCGCCGGCGCGCGGCGTGTAGTAGTACGACGCCCTGTGCGGGAGCGACGCGCCGCCGCCGTGCCTGGGCGTGTTCGCCGGCGGCCGGCACGCCCTCCCCGCCCGCGACGACACGGGCGACGCCGCAGACGCCTGCGTGAACACCTCGCCGGCGCCGGCGCCACCACGGGCAGCGGCGCGTATGTCGCGGAGCTTGAAGAACCACGCGTTCGGGATCATGTCGGAAAGCCGAAACTTGTGCCTCCCCATTGCTGGCGCGCCGTCACAGAGTGGAGTAGATACAGCAAAGAATGCGCGGCTCGAGTATAAAGAGCAAGAGGAACAAAGGTTTGTGTGTGCTGCGTTTGGTTGCTTGCTGCTGCCTGCTGAGCAAGCTTGCTCTGTACGAGGAGGAGCAGAGTGCAGAGGTGAGCAGAGGAGGGAAGGAGAAAATGGCGGGTAATAGAGTGGGGGATCGGCGCAGGCCGAGAGGAGGGGACGTGAGGCGCCTTTTGTTCTCCGCTCCTCTCTATGCGCCGTGGGCCCCCACCTCGCATGGCTTCACTCTCACACAGTCACACCCCTCAGCTCATGTCAATTTGACATTACTGGTTACTGCTTCGTTTTTATCTGAAATCACTGTAATCACTAGTAACTCGCGGTTTGATAATTTGGTTGACATGAGGCCTTTAAAATTTGGAGGGAGGTCAGGGATAGGATGATACGATGCGGAGCGCAGGTATTGTTGGTCGGAGAAGAATGGGCTAGGAGGGCACTGCACGTAGGATATACTACTATAGTAGACAAGATACGATGATATGAAATTTTTGCTCGCTTGTGGTTACGTCCTTGCCTGGCGGCCTTCATTTCTTTCTCATCTCATCAGTCCTTTAATTACGCGTCGAAAAGCATTTTTGTCCGGGAGCTCTTGTTTAATAATTTTATTTCCATCACCCCTGCGAGACAAGCAACAGTAGTACAGTACTCCTACTGGTTGCTGGCTCAGAGGCTTGAGCGGTCAGTCTGCGAGATTTTGCCAATGCCGCTTGCGTTCACAACAGAACCGAGACTACTAGAGAGCCGCTAAATTTATTAACTTGCCACGCGCAGCTTTTCGGGCAAATCTTGCGCGGCAATGCAAACCTCGGTCGCATTGGCGACATGGCGGCTTATCGCGTAAGCCACACACGCGAAACCGAACTGTCAGGCATGATGCAGTACTAAAACATGGTTAGATTAGTGGAAGACAGTATGGCTGCGTGGCATTTGCAAGAGTCAACTGGCAAGTGGCAAGACAAAAGTAGGATGTGAAGGTACCGGAGTTCGGTCGTAAAAACCGAGTCCTCGATCGGTATGCTTAAACAGGAGATCGATGGATCGATCCATCAGGAACGGTGTCGATAGGATTGATGGCTGCAATGCAATGCTTAGTGCTCGGCGATCTCACAGAAAGGCACTCGTAACTAGAGCGTGGTCCTGACTCCGGTCATGTTGCAGAGCCCTCTGCCCCGTGGAGAAGACAAACGCAAGGATGCAAAATCCTTGATCAAAACCATGTTTTTACACGGCCGAAAATGAAAAAAAAAACAGTACACGAAACCTGGTTAATTAGACATACATTGCGAGTGCGACGCAGCGACAGGCAGACAGTCGTAGCCAAGCAACAATATACAATTAGTACTTGATTACTTATAAACTAACTCAAGCTAGCGTCTGCAATATAATACTGCGGCTGGCCGGGTAGATGATGACCCGCGTTTTCCCCCAGCCCTCGCACGCACGGTGCAGCGATGACGCCTCATTTAGCGCGGGAGCTAACCCGCTAATCCGCACGGTTCGTCGTCGCCGTGCCCTTTGTTTTTCCGCAGGCTGTCGGGCGTTGGAGTCGCCGGGTGAGCCGCATCGCCGACTCCCGTACCAGCAGATCGATTTGTTAACAGCGTGGAAACAAACCGGGCCAGGATCTTGGTTCCCCCGGCCGCGTCACCACATGGTGACACGGAGGACGCTATTGTGCCTTGCCTTCTTTTCCGGCTCCTAATTAGACTTCCGATCATATATCATAGTGTGTGTCTCACATTACTGGCCAATTATGAAGGCATGGAGTGCGTTTCAGCTGGGTTTATAGGCATTTTTCTGGCTGTCCACGATTTATCATCCATTGACTTGGAGGGCGTTGCCATGCTAGCTGCAGCCAACCATGGATGGGCTCGGCATGCACTTGGAGCCGTGATGCCTGTATCGTGGACGGTGTTAATGGTATGAAAAATGGAAACTAGAGACAGAGTAGATCCAATTCAGTGTATCCCTTTCATTTATTCATCAATGTATATATAGATTACAAGGGGTGGGAAGTTCTGCCTTCACACAAGTGGGAGGAGTGGAAACAGACGTTCCCACCAGTTACCTTGCGGTAACTTGTCCACTAAGATTTGTGTAAACCAACTACCCCACTAAATAGGATAAGATCATCCATAACAAATAAATATTTGTAACAGACGGAACGGCAAAACGCAAAACCAGACTGATCGATCCCTTTCGTGCACCTGGTCACTGGTTTGTAGGACCCGTTATCCACGGACTCGTATGTCAGCTAACCCTGCCATCAGCCTCAGATTCCTCTCATTATGCGACGAGAGTACGTACGTCGTTGCTTGGTCGCTGTTCTCCATCGATCGGATTCAGATTCCACCGGTGCTTTTCGCGGATCATTATGAGGCTAATCTCCGTTTTTGTCACGAGATTAGCACATCCTAATCATCAAATTCAGGAGGAAGCCTGTCAAGTGTCAAGTACGTACGCCGGTTGAGACCATCAGGCGAGACACAGTACTACTGTACCAGGGTTTGGAGTATGCACACAACTGCTTGTAGCGAAGGGTCGTATTCGTACGCGACCCAGGCTGTATATTATGAGCGTATTTCAGCCGTCTCTCATTCAATCGGTCCCGACCCGTCTGCTGATAATGATCGGATACCTGCTTCGATCAATACGCAAACAAAGATCGATACGGATCCTTTGGTGTGACGGAACGGAACGGTTGGTGTGGTGGTGTAGGCTCACCATGATCCTTATACAGTCCTACTGCGTGGTCACGAAGGACACGAATAAATATGTTCATTGTGGCCTAATTGGTTTGGTAGCGTGCACGTACAAACCCGAATCTTAAACATATCTCGCCCCACAATGGGACTCCTTTAAGCAACTCTGAACCTTAATTTGAAGAATCAGAGTTACCAGACGTGTACTGTTATCCGTGTGGCCAAGATGTACGTACGTAACAGTAGCTAGTGTACTGCTACAGTTACAGTACTCGTCTGCCAATCGCTAGGGTGAGGATAACAACTGTTGGAGAGTTTGACCTGACGTGACAACACACGTGTGGAGCTCATAAAAGCAAATGCAGGGTAGGAGTATCGCCGAGCCGACGCCGTAGAGCTGCACGGAATGGCAGCCGGCTATTCAATGACAAGGACGCCGCAGCGAAGCCTCTACTAAGCTCCCGTTAAAATTTTCATCTTACCCGTCTTAATTGGGATCCAGCTCATGATGCCAGTGGCCCAATCTACATAGACTGCGATCTTCTTCAACCTGTTTATCGATCAGCTTGGTCCCAGCCATAAATCCAAGATTGCATGCAGTTGCAGTGTATAGGGTTAATTAAGTCCTTGGAAAGAATCTCGACCTAGACCTACTGGCTACTGGCCGGCTCTCACTGGTGCGCGCTCCATTTTTGCACAATACACCGACGCCCTGATGATGATAGAAAAGGATTGGACATTGTTGTATCTTGGGACTTTGGTTTGAAAAACAGGAGCCCTACAAAAGGTACGTGTCATGGTGCCATGATTATATCTCCGCGTCGATACCGCAATCTGATGGGGAATAAAGCTGCATCCATGGGAGGCAATGTTGCTACCAAGTCATCATGGAGATTGCGGCACCTGAGGTCCACATGGTTGTTGCATTGCTCGATCGATGCATTTACCTTGTTTTTTTGTTTTGTTTTTCTAATGCTACCTCGGCTTTGTATTTATAATGGCAATGTGAGAGCACGTTCGGCGGTCGGCTAATGTATTTCTGCACTTCCAAAGCTCTAATTGATCCCTGTTCTAAAATACTCCTCCAACTTGGAAGGCTCAATCTGAAGTTATGAACATCAAAGTCAACCGACAATACAACACTGATACTACTTGCATACTCGCCACACATCCAGCTAAAACATGGAATGCTGTCAGGAACCGAACAGAGTAGGTTCACATAATCTACTCAAATTAAACAGGCCGCTCTAATGAGCAGATCATTAGTTCTGACTCGGTCACTAATAACATCCAGATTCTAAGCATTGTCCTATTGATAGACTTTAATCCCTAGAGCTTAATTCACTCCAGTCAGAGTAAAATTCTGGTCTGCTCGGGGCTCTATGTGTTGTACTTAGCGGAAATCAGGTCAACAAACGGTAATGAAGAACCACATGAAACATCATATAATTACTGTGTCGCACACGGCTAGGACAGGACAATGGGCCGTGTGGGAGCGGTGGGCAAAGCTCAGCCTGAAATTCAGTTGCTTGTTCACTTGGACATCACACAATCAATCAAGTACTTTACTTTTTTATAGGCTGTCAAGTACTACTGTACTTACACCAAAAGAGCATGCATAATGGAGCACATGAGGAATAGCCCAATAGGCAGCCCATATAAAAATTCGGATAGTAATACAATTGTGTATGAAGGTTTGTGCCTCCAATCTGGGCAGCAAAAAGTTCTTGCCAGAAATTTGATTGTCTTTCAGATAAACTTACTGAGTCTTGAGACGTATGGTTTAAAACGTCCCTATGATATGAGCCCACTTTACAAAATCTGAAAAGGCTGGCCCAACAAAATAAGAGTTCAGACTATTATTTCCAATTCCCATGAGAACAGTCCACCACAAATACCACCTCCTGTACACATCAGCTGAACAAGGCAAGCAGGCAACCAGCCACGTTGCCCAAATCGTTCCTGACCAGACACAGCGTGCAAGGCGCGCCGCAACGCTCAACACCGTCCTCTCGCCTGAACACTCGGCGTCGCAGTCCTCTCGTTTCAGCAGGCTCGCCTTGCACCACGTAGCCCTGCAGCCGCCACAAAACTCCCACGCAAGCTGGTGCTAGCGCTCCCCAAAACGCATAGTACGTATATATAAGTTGGGATTGATCACTCACCAGTTCAGTTTCTACCTGTGGAAAATCAGTGAATCACATATCTATCTGCAGACTGAAGCCATGACCATGAGGGCGATCACGCTGTCCCACTCTCAGAACGCCTCGCTTGGGCACAACCAAAGCGTGCCATCCTTCAGGCCAAGCAGTGTTAGTCCAAGATCAGTGAAGGTCTATGCAAAGGCAGACGAGGAGAAGGGTAACAAGCAGTCGTTGTTTGGAAGCATCACCGAGGCGCTGGACTTCTCGCAGGTCCGTTCAGAGAAGGATGCAGAGCTTCTGTATGAAGCCAGAGAGGCCACCAAGGATGGAGGAAGGATGACAAAGGAGCAGGTAATTATCCAACTACTGATCCAGACAACAATTGCAGATCAATGGCATGATTACTACTGACTATACACATGCATGAATTTTCCATATTCTGATAATATTTTGATCTGATTTGCAATGAAGTATGGAGCACTTCGGAGGAAGATTGGTGGCACCTACAAGGATTTCTTCAAGTCATATGTTGATGGTACTACCTGATTTATGCTTTACTTGGAGAGCCCTAAGTATACTTTTTATCCAAAAATATTATACTAATATCACACAATTCTAACTGTTTCTGAATTCTGATTGTAGTTGATGGGGAGTATGTAGAAGAAGGTTGGGTAGACAAGACCTGCAAAGTTTGCAAGAAGGACACCAGAGGGGAGCCCAGGCAGGTTGACAAGCTAGGAAGATATGCACACGTCGCATGCCTGGAGAACCCGAAATCAACCAACATCTTTGCCAAATTATTCGCCAGATGAACTTCAACTGTATGATCAAAGACATCTTTTTTACTCTTGCTTAGATACATAGATGGTGTTGTAGCCTCAAGAATTTGAACAATACTATGTGTTCATTTTTTCCCCATATAAAATGGTATATACAGGGAGCAGGCCCACATTTTTCTTCTTTGATTGATTACTCATGAACAAAGGGATGACCAAAACAAATTTGAACGACTGAAAATGTTCGATTGACACCAAATATTTCAAAACAAGTCAATACACTAATCTATCTATTAGCTTATGGCCCCGTTCTAATACAAGAGGAGCTCAACAGAAATCCGAGTCAATAGAAACACTTTGTATATAGAACTAACTGATTCTGCTTACCTAATTCTGTAGTTATATGATGTGTTTAGAAATTTCTTGCGTTGACCATGGACAGATAGACCCTGCACCTGATGACCGTGCATCCAATCTTAAACCCCGGCATTACTGTAAACCCAACACAAGCCTTGTCTTCTCCTGTGGTTATCTTGGCCGGAACACATTCCATGTGTTTACTTCGAAATTCAGTACCATTCTTGACATGGAACATTTCAGCTTTTGGATTCAGAGAACGTGCGATGGCCAGTGACGCCCATACATATCTTGACATTGTCACAAATGCCTGATAAAATGGTGTCTTTGGATGTCCTCCATTCTGAATAAATGATCTATGATCCAAATTTCCAAAAAATGAATCCTCCATACCAGGGGGTACAGTGGCTAGATACTTTGCTCGACAGAATCTGCCGAAACAAGAGGTTGGTGCCTTCATAAGAGCATCAAAAGGATCCTTGAAACTCATGATATAATCAAAGGCATCCAGCGAAAGATAGTCCTCTTTATCCCCCATTAGCATCTTACAAGCAAAATAGGCCTCAACGGCATACTTCTTGTGAGACCTTTTCTCATAGATAACAGAACTGCCTATTGGCAATGTTAGGTTGCCAAGGTTCCACCGAGAAAGTTTCATCCAACGGGTGACAAGTTTTGCAAAATCATGTATGGACTTTGACGAAAGCTCAAACACTTCCATGAACATACCTGTTGATACTCCCATTCCGATTGCAAAACTTCTTTCTTTATGCGACGCATTCTGACCGATCTTCTCCGTCAGTTCCATGTTCTTTCTTTCCAGTTCGTCCAATTCTGCTCGCAAACAAGCAATTTCAGAGTCTCTCTTGCACATGCCAGCCTGCAGCTCCACGGCCAACATTTGCTGCTCCTGAATTCTAGAGCTCACATAACACTGGTACATTGGATTTTTCCATTTGTTCATATTGACATACAGATCCTTCAGCCCGGCAGTTTCTTGAAGCTCCGACATAAAACGATCATCAGCGATCGTAATCTCTTCAGGATCATACGGTACAAGAGCTTGCTGAAACTTCACATAATTCAGTTTGAGACCAGAAATCGAGTCGAGAAGCCTCTCAATAAAAGCTTCCTCGCAACGAACTGAGGAACATTCAGAGAGGCTCTCGTTGTCGGACACCTGATGCGGGTGGACTTTCAGGTGTGCGCCGTCTTCGCTGCTCTCGCCGGCGGCGCTGCCATCGGCCTTGAGCTTCTCGCGGACGGTCGGCGCGACGCCGACGGAGCGCACCTTGCAGATGTCGGAGATGCGAAGCAGCAGGCAGGACGGCGTCCGCTTCACCTTCTCCGCCGCCGGCTCCATCGCAAGATTGTGTTCTGCAAGGTGAGGAAGAGCGGCTTCAGGCTCCAACAACGATTCAAGATTGTTGAGACAGGAAGTAAAACATGCGCGGATTCCAAGACAAGAGTTTGCGTGTTTCGAAACGATTGATTTTCAGGCAGGTCAAATCCAAGAACATTAGAACAGGATAAATTTTCTGCCTTTCTTCTGAAGGTTGGGGTTTAAGCCGATTGCCAACCAGAAGAGAAACATCCAGAATATTTGCAAAACAAACAACTTCACCGTATATTCTCGTACAGTCTTAAGTACAACTCCTACCCAGAAATCAGAAATCAGTGTACCTTCAGTTGAAGTTGCCAGCCCGGGAGGCTCCAAGAACTGCCATTCAATTTTCTTTCACGACTGCACGGATCGAAGAAGCCAAAAGCCTGCAAGAAAAGGCTGCAGCGAAGGTGAGGTAACTGCTCTGAATCTTCGAGAATCCAGCTATGGAGCGCTCAGTGGGAGCAATGAGGTATAGGAAAGAGGGTTTAGGGGAGGCAAAGACCTCGTGGGCTCCAATGGATTCGAACAACAAAAAGGGGTGGATCGAGGAAGGAGAGAGTGGGAGCCACTCGGGGCAGTTTTCTTTTGTAATCCCCAGATGCTAAGGACGGGAAGGACTTGGCCGACCAGAGGAAGCGGGCTAGGTAAACCCTAATCTCGCTGCTAGACGCCTCATCTATCTCTGACTCAATGCGTGACTGTAACTGCCCATGACATTTAATTTTAGGTTCTGTAATGTAAAGACCGTAACTGCAGATCTGACCTTTTGACCTTCTATTCCAGATCTTACCATGGGAATGGGATAGAAGCGGGGAATATTCAGAAGGTATCGCCACGTTTTTGTTTTCCTGACGGTGTGCATGCCGTGTCACGATGCAACAAAAAGAGGTTTTTTAAGGGTACTACTTTGTTTTTGGGTAGGTAGAAGTTATTATTATTATTATTATTATTATTATTATTATTATTATTATTATTATTATTATTATTATTATTATTATCATCATGTGGTAGAAGTTGAATTTGGGAACGGCACAATACTGAATGACAATACTGAAAGGCGTTCAGCGCTGTTCAGAATTTCAGATTTTATGTCACTACCGCTGATATTGCGTACTGCATTTCCCTGGATTGTCTTTTTGGAAAGCTTAATTTACCGATAGATATTCTGTAAAAACTTTTTTTTCCTTTTCACTGCGCTAGATTCAATGGTGCTGTGGTATAACCAAGGTTGTTATTATTCCGATACGTATCCTAGCATCGTACGATACTACGATCCTATAAAGCCGAAACGATACCGATGCTATTTATTATCCTAATTTCTGTAGTATCTATATTCTACTATTTGGTTCTATACGATACTAGCAGATCTTGAGTAGTATCCCACTATCATGATACTATATATGATCCATTCGATACTACAACGATATAATTTAAAATAGAATGTATTAAATATAATGTGAATAAGTTAGCTCAAAAGTTACATAAAGTCAATAAATTTAGAAAAACCAATATTATATGCTTCAATATATACTATGCATTACAAGTCCTATATAAAAGTATATACTTTTTAAAGTTTTTAAAGTTTGGTACAATCCTCATACTAACATAGTATCCTGATCCTCGATACTACCTGGCAAAAAACGATACTGTGGTATCCCGATACCGATTACCTTGAGTACCAGCCTAGGCCCACAAGTTGGTTGTAACACCCTGTCACCAACAGTCGCATTAGCCCGCTCTACATGTTGAGTGGACCCACTTTCGTACAGTACAACTCTTGTAAAAAGGTTAACCCGGTTGTACTTTAGTTGGAGCGCAAAGGCTTATAAATAGACCCTCGTCCACCTAAATTTTCAAGGTAATACTAAACCACCACTACACACCACTTCTGGACCACTTAGGCCAACACAACACCACACTAGGCTTCATTAGGCTAGGGTGTTACATTGGTTGTCATTGGTGCCATGCTGCAGGCACATAGCTCCCTCCCCCCATCCCCTGAAGAACTCATTTGGCTTTCTCTCCTTTTTCACCTCTCCTCTCTGAATCTTGACGATTTAGAGGTATTTTTTATAGTATTTCTTTGGGGAATTAAAGACCAAGGAAAACTCCTTCATTCCCTCTTTTTCTTTTTGAATCGATTGATATTGTAGATCGGAGTGTAACCCTAGAATGAAAAATTTTGTAGTTTTTGTGATTTGAACTTATGCAATCGAGGTCCGTCTGCATTGCATAGGATCAAATCTGTTGAGAAACTCATATCCCCCATTGCATCGGTTCAAATCAGGAAATTTTATAATATTTGAATTCTAGTACTGTTACACTCCAATATACAAAATCAACCGATCAAAACAATAAAAGACGAGAGGATGAAATGGTATACCTTGTCCTTTGATTTCCTCAATAAACCCCCTAAAAAAGGCTCCAAATAGGTGGGGCTTGTGGAGAAAAGGTGAAGGCTTTGCGGGTAGGGGGGGAGTGTTTTCTTTGGCTCGGTGGGGTGAGAAAACAATGGGAGGGGGGGTGGAGAGAGGTGAGAGGGGAGCCGACCCCGCGCGGCAATGTGCCCAAGGCACGGTGCCAATAACACTGGCACAGTTCTCTAACGCCACGTCGGCTGCGAGGATCACAGGACCACGGTGCCAACCAAGTTTGCGTCGTGCAATTATACTGTGTCGTCATTGAATTTGGTGTCGTAAAAAGTTCTGTCTCTGGAATAAATTTATTAGTGGTCTATAAAATAAGTTTATCAAAGGACTGAAAAGTAAAAAAAAAAGGTCTAGCTGCATTCTTGCGCTCCTTAGGACCAATCATAAATTATAATCCTAAGTCCCAACTAAGATTTCTTGGAGGGATTAATTTGCTCTGCCCTTCCATACACTTGGTTTAGACAATAGTAGATCGTCGGTTTCGCCATCAAATAGCCTACTTGTGTGTTTGCACAATAAACAAGGGAAAGAAGCCTCTTTACAAAGTTTTTTTTTTGGTGATGAACACCGCACGATTGGAGATAAAGTAATGCCATGTTCCCAACGCCGATGTGTAAAACTAGCAGATCCTCGTGGACAACCACACTCAAACTATAATAGGCTAATAGCCCATCACTGACACTCCTTAATGCTGAATTCATCAGTCTTTTCATTCAGCAAAAGAAAGGAGCAATACTAGCGGGCCATCCATGTGAACCACGATTTGTTCCTATTTTTGTGGGGGGTCGCGCGAGTGGCGCGACGTGTAGGTCTGTCACGGTGACTCCGTAAGTTCCCCTCCGATACGAACTGAATTCACTCCGCATGATATTTGTCCTTCCAAAAACCAAACCTTTTTGAAATACTACTACAAATCAGTATAGGAACAGAGGATGCAAGCATACCAGAAGACGGAGCACATAGTACACGCACAACTGCACAAGTACGTGCAGGGATTCACGAGCAATAATCGAGCAGCAACACGCACGCACGCACATACGTCATATCTTTATCCCGCCGAGCACTGATGGTTGATCTCGCTGACCTATCCAGCGTCGACGTACTTCTCGCCGTCGTCGCGCTCGTCGCGGTGATCTGTGCAATCATCTGGGCCGTGCGATGGGCCATCGGCCGCCGGCCGGTGGCCAAGCCGAAGGAAGCCACCGACGAAGCCGACGGGAAGAGCCAAGGGTTGCTGAACAAGGAGGTCGTCGTCATCGACGTCGACGCGGCGGTCTGCCCCATCTGCAAGTGGCGGATGGATGACGGGGGCGAGAAGCACCGGCAGCTGCGGCCGTGTGGGCACGTCTACCACGCGGAGTGCATCGGGCTGTGGCTCCAGAGAGGGACGACTTGCCCGGTGTGCCGCGCCACCGTCGCTGTCGGGCTGACGGCACGTTGGCGTGAGGCCGTGAGCCGCGCGTTGGGCGTGGACACCGGGGTCGTTTGAGGCCACCCACCACACGGAGGGCGCGTTCGGTTTGCACCGGTGCACAGGTACCACGAAATTTATGTTCGCACACGCTCTGTTTCTGTACTGAAAAGATGTATTTTTTTTTTAGACAAAAAAAAAAGATGTTTGTTTACGTGACAAATTTGGAACGGAGATTTCGCTCTTTCCTTGTTAGACCAACGGAAAAGTTATCTATTGGGCCGTGCAAAAATAGAAGTTCCAGCTAACAGATCCGGCCCTAAATAAGTTAAATAAAGGGCTGGAAGGGCCTTCTCAGCCCACCTTGCCTACGGCAAAATTAGCCTATCCGTTCCGCCTTATCGGCCCATGCAACCTCTCGCGGTCTCTCCTTCTGCGACCGCACCTTCCTTCCTGGGCTCCCAGACGGGCCGTACCCCAGCGCCAATCCAAAGTTCCACACAAATCACAATCAACACTGCATCTTCAGGAAATCATTAGTGAATAAACCATTTGGTCAGCAATGAAAAATCATGATTGTAGATTGGCTCAACAGGAGAGAATCAATCAACAAATTATACTATCACCAGCTAAGGCGTCTAATTGTTTTTTAGTACACAAATCCTGTCGTTGATTGCAGCATGTAGACTTCATTTAGTCCTAACTAACACATCACCCACGGCCCGCTTAAACTAATCCATAGCTGTTTACTTTCGTATTCATATTTCCATGATTTGCTGTCAGTCGAGTCGATCGGCATGTGAACGACTGACATGCTAGTTTGAACAACACAGTTATGAATATACATATTGCTTACTCATATATAGGTCAAAATCTGCATGCTATGTGTAACCTTGAAGCCCGAGACGTCCTTAAAAATTGGAGGGTCAGACAGGAGGAACTGATGCATCAAGCTGAGCAACACGCTGGCATGTATTTCAAGTCAAACCTATTTCATATGTAGTAGCAAGTCAGGGGCAAAATGAAGATTACTAACCCGTCGCTGTAGAATGCATAAACTTACAATCCATTTTTCTTAACGGGGGCATATTCTCATAGTATTGATCTCCTGCGAGATAAGATGGTGACGTCATGTTTCAGATTTCATTGACAGAGACATCAGCTGGAAAATTCGCCTATATCAAATATTCCAGTATTTCGATTTAGGACGGGGGGCTATTTCAATCATGATATCGGATAATGACAAAACCGGGCAAGAAATCGATAAGAATCATCTAATACAAGCTCGGAATAGCTCGGCACGGCAAAGTCGCATTCAAGGCTGAAACCACTTGATCTTATCATAAAACCATTTATATAATATTCTCAGCACGATCGACCAATTTGCTTTACGATTCTCCAATGATGTCTAGCAGTGGGGACTTCCAAATGATGTAGCTAGTAATTTGCATATGTAGCAAATAACAGTGCTCTTTACTGGTAGAAGGTAACAATATGTAAATGAGTCCAACTATAGAACGGACGTCTATTTGGATGAACGTGTTGACGTCAGCAAAATAAAAATATACTATTTGAGTGCCATATTTTAAAACCCAGGTACCAGATCCGATACCCCTAGATAGCAGATTCGGTACCCGGGTATCATTGCAACAACGAATAGAGAGGTTACCTGGTGCTTCTTTAACCTCTTCGGCATCTACATCCAGTCAGCGTCGTCGAGCTCGCCGCGCAGCCGTCGCCGAGCCGAGCCGAGCCATCGCCACAACCAACGACCGGATCCGACCGCCCTCGTCACCTGTCGTCGAGACTGCGTCATCAAGCTCGCCGTGCCGTCAACGCTGGCCCACCGTTGCCGTCGAGACGAGCCGCGCCACAGCCAATAGCCAGATCCGGTAGCCCTTCGCTCGCTGTCGAAGCCACCGCCACCTGCCGTCGTTGAGTATGCCGACGCCACGAGGGAGGCCGGAAGGAAGAGGGGACGGGGTCACCAAGGGGACACTGGAGGCGCGGCGCCGACGTGGTCGGGGGTCCGTCTTCTCTTTGCAAATTTGTGACGAACTGGACTTTAGTCCAAGATCCAACTTATATGGTGTATTCAATTCAGGAAGTCGCTTCTATATATGAGCCCATAAGTGATGCATCCCAGTAGATTGTCTTTCACCCCTTTCGAAACAAGGGCATTCTCTCCTCTGCCTTTACCATTTCGTCGCTCTCATAGACCGTGCCACCGGTGCCAGTGCTCTTCTCATTAGTGGCTTCGATTGCCATATGAGGTTGTTTCCCTCCTAACACCGACAAGGTGGGGGGAAGCGAAACGATGCCGAGGAGAACATCTCGTGTCGTGTCTTTTGGCCCGGTGTCGTTTGTCAAAAATGTGATCAATCTAGGAGCAATTAGATTGACTTGTATTTTAAAAAAATATACTTAAATTTATCTTAACAAAGATTCAAACGTAAGTGTTCTAGAAATATCACCACACCACTGATCAACTGAGCTAGGCTCAGTTCCTCGTTCTCGTCCGTTAGTCTCACGGATTATAAATATCTATACCAAATGAGTAGGATAGGACGGTATCCCGATCATGGAGGTGATGGAAGCAACGGAGACAGGGAGACTGCAAGTTGAATGGATTTTATATTTTCCTTCTGGAGTGCTATAATATAATGCTATATTAACGTTGGGGAAATGTTAATCGTCGTTTAAATTGAGCTTAGCCATTTCTGTGGACGCACCCAGGTTCGGGTGGCTTCTCTGCCACGCCGCAAAGCAATGGTCTTTTAGGCGTCCACCCATGAGGCCATCACCCATCCATCTCCGCTTTGCGGCTGCAATATCAACAGGTTTTTGCACGGGATTACCGCAGCGTGTCACTGTTCGAGACCAGTCGTCGCAACAGTGGGTCGCCGAGTTGTCGTCACCATTACAACGATTGATGGTGATACTGGCCAAATGGTCCCAATAAATACTTTCAAGTTTCACACAATTCTTTCTCTCTTCTTTTCATTTGACTCGACGGGATAGATATCTGTGGTGACTAGGAATACGAGCAGTGGGTCCAAATTTCCAATTCTCCTCGTTCCTTTTCGGTTTCTATTCCTCGCATGATGCAATACTTGATTTTGTCACAGTGCGCTTAGACCCTGTTTAGATACAAGAAATTTTTTTTCCTTGCCACATCGGATATTTGGACACTAATTAGAAGTATTAAATATAGACTATTAACAAAACCCACCTTATATTTTGGACTATTTCGCGAGACGAATCTATTGAGCCTAATTAATTCATGATTAGCGAATGTGATGCTACAGTAAATATTTGCTAATCATGGATTAATTAGGCTTAAAAAATCATCTTGCGAATTAGCCTTTATTTATGCAATCAGTTTTATTATTAGTCTATATTTAATACTTCTAATTCACCTGCAAACGTCCGATGAGACACGAAGTTAAAAAAAATTCTCTCGATACAATAAACCTCTTAATCTTCCCTTCGTCGACTATTCGACTTCGACCTCCCTCTGCAGGCACGATCTTAGTGCCGACAGCAGCGAATTAAATAGGCCGCCTATTGCCTTGCTGAATGTTCATGCATAAGTCACCGGGAAATAGTTGCATGAATTGGATCATCCAAAGACATGTTCAAACTTCAAACTATGCAATTTGTTCTGGAACCCAATTAAGGATTTCATTTTTAAATTGGCTGACTTCCTTCCTTACGTTGTTGTCAGGGAAGCATCTCCGGTTACGACTGCATGTCCAGATGCAATGCATACGGCCTTGTCACAAGGGTGCTCACACCCACACCGATTGCAACAGTAAGCACGTAATAATTGCTTCGAATGCAACACGACATTATGGATGTTATGGAACACCTTCCCCAGCTTTAGTAGTAGGAAGCAAGGGAGCGGCCTTCCTTCTAGTACAATTGAATATCAAGAAATCATCTTAAATCCCCAAAGCCGCCAGGTTGATCAAAATTCAGACATCAAATTCGTCACGCTCTGACGGAAACAACGGGGATATTATTTCCCGCCACAAAAGAACGCGCGCTATGACACAAGCGCGCATCGGCGCATGCAGAAAAGAACACCCGCGTGATCCAAGAAGCCGCCGCGCCGCGCAGCCGGAGCTAAAAACCGGGAGCTGGTCGGCAAGCGGCGGCACGACGCCTCCTGCCGCCCAAAAGGCGGCGCCGCACGGCGGCACCTCGGCCAAAACGTCGAGTCGACCCGTGGCATCTACTCCTACTACTACTACTACTTCCAACCAGGCAACCTCCGTCACCTGCCGGCCTCTTCCCTTGCCGTGCAAAACTGCAAACCACCGTGTCGCGAATCATGTCTCCTTCGCCAGCCAGCGGGCGAGTCTGGCCGCTGGTCCCAATCGTCGCAATCACTAGGGGTGCCCAGGGCTGGCTCCTCCTGCCCCCGGGGACCCATCAACCACCCTATGGTAGTAGCAAAAGTGCCAAAATGCATCCCAGAGTTGCTTGCTTCTGTTACATTGGATCATGGACTGGACCGAGTGGGACCATTCGGTAAGTTAAATTCGTAACAAATCAACAAATGAGTTGCTTTCCTTCCCGAACCAAATACAAATACGAGTAGTAGTTCAGATGTCAGACGGATGCCAGTACAGAAATGTGCATGTGAAACAAATCAGTCTTATCTTCGTTTATGTTTGGAGCAAAGAAAGAGTGTAATCTGAATCGAAATTGACGGGAGTACATTGGACTGAAGCTCGTATGCACAGTTGATTGATCAAACACTCACCATTTATCTCTCTGAGAAAAAGAATGTTGACAGTCTAATAAAAAGACTCTGTACAAGGAAAAAGAAAGGGGAAAATTTTCTGTTCTGAACTTGTCCTACGAGGCAATTTGTGATTGGCTTCACGAAGCCATCATGGCAGGGGGAACCACGGTGGCGACGGGGCAACCGGCGCCCCGCTCCCCGTCGGCGGCGGAGGCGGCCGCCCACCGCCGGCAAATCCGGCCGAGCGAGGCGGCCTTTCGGCGTGCTCGCTCCGTGCCGATGCTCATCAGCTCCCAGATCGCCCACTCCACGCCGGGCACGGCCATGACCTGGGTCACCGCCGGCGCGCCGAGGCGGCGGCAGAGCAGCACGAGCGCCGCCGTGGCGTTCTCCCTTGCCCAATCCGTGCCACGCCTCATCTCGGCCACGAGACGCGCCACGGCGCCGTCGATGTTGACGATCGCCTCCGCACCGCCGCGCTTGGCCAGCGCCGCGAGCACCGCGGCGGCGGTCTCCTCCTTGCTAATCGCCGACAGCGCCACCTCCGCGACGCCGGCGTCGACGAGCCTGCCGACGTTCTCCCTCTCGCCGGCCAGCGTCAGCAGCGCGGCCAATGCGTCCTTCTTCGTGCTCGTCGGGCCGGTGCGCACGAGATGTACTAATTTCTCCACGACGGATTGGTTCCTGCCGAGCCTGCGGCGGTAGGAATGCACGGCCGCCAAGCTGAGCACGGCGGCGGCGGCGTTCTCCTTGGCGCGCCACGTCGCGCCGGAGCTCATGATGTGTGCGACAGCCTCGATGGCGCCGTCGGCGTACATGATGCGCTTCTTGTTGGCCTCGAGGATGGAGAGATTGAGCAGCGCCGTGACGGCGTTGAGCTGCAGCTCGGCGACTTCGGAGTAGAGCAGCGGCACGAGCAGGGGCACGGCCCCGGCCTCTCCGACGAACGCCCGGTTCTCCGCGCCGGACTTTGACAGCAGCCGGATCTCGTGCACGACGCGGTTGGCGGCATCGGGGGAGAAGGAGACGGACAGTTTCCTCACGAGGAACGACGCCGTCATGCGCGCCGCCTCGAGCGCGGCCTTGTTCGCGGCCACCGCCTGCGCCTGCTCGCTCTTGCTCGCCTCGCACGCCTCCATGGCGACGCCCTTCTCCCGGCACCACTTGGAGATGAGATTCTTGAGAGCCTTGTTCGGAACGAGCTCCAAATTGGCCAGCACCTGCCCTGTCTTAGGACACGTTGACTTGCCGGAGCCGAACCACCGGTCAATCGACTCGCGATCGTACGTCTGCCCGCTCGCGACGACGACGGGGTCACGCATTAGATCGAGGGAGATTGGGCACCGGAAATCCGACGGCGGCGAAGGGGGCTCGCCGTCTTCAGCCTCGACGACGTCGCCCTTGGAATTCGAATCTGAAGGCCGAGGCGTGGCGCTGAAGAGGACGCACTTGGCGTAACGGAGGAGGCCGACGAGGGCGATCATGGCGGGCGTCCATTTCTCCGAGACACGGTCGCCGATCTCCTGCTCCAGGCTCTCGATCTCCTCGCTGCAGCTCGCCGGGTCGTTGATGCCGACCTCCTCCAGGATCTCCTCCAGTCTCTCCCGCTCCGGCACGATCTCCCTCTCGATTTCCTGTATCAGCGACAGCACGCTCCCCCTCAGCGGCTGCTCCGTCTCCGGCGCCGGCGAGCACCGGCGGCACTGGCGCGACGCGAGGGCGAGGACGTCGAGCACGTCGTCGGCGAGGCCCAACTCGACGACCGGCAAGAGGTCGAGAAGCGTGGCCAGGTCATGGTGGAGCTCCCTCAGCTCCGCCTCCATCTCGTCCGACTGCAGCAGCAGCCGCATCCGGCTCCGCGCGGCGCAGTCGGAAACCACCGCCTTGAACCGCTGCAGCACCAGCAGCACCTCCCTCAGGCACAGCGACGCCGACCGCGGCAATTCCTCGCCGGCGCCACCGCACAGCAGCAGGTCGTCGAACGCCGCCGCGAGGAGCTTTGACCGCCGCGAGATGGCCGCGAACGCCGCCCGCAGGAACGGCGCCGGCGTCTCGACGGCGGACAGGTCGCGCGCAATCCGGTGCAGCGACCGGAGAAGCTCGCCGTCGGACGGCGACGGGGGCGGCAGGAACACCGACGACGACGACGAAGACGACAGCTCCGTCGGATTACTAGCCATTGGCGCAGTAGTAACAAATTTGTCGATTAGGGGAGTAAAACAAAACGGAAATGGTGGACACGAAGCGGATGGCTTGAGAATATAGAGAGAGAGGTTTATAAACGACGATATCAGCGGTAGGCGTGGCGTGACGAGTTGGTTGAGAGCTGGAAGGAATCCCCTAGACTGGTTTTGCTTTTCCGGCTTATATCAAATTGTGATTGCTATGCATCATGTGTTTAGTTTAATTTGTGATGGTATTATATTGTCTTGATTTTGCATATATTATGTCGTGTAGGCCTGTAGGGCGGATGGATGCCTGGCTGGAAAAGGAAGGCACACTAAGAGCAGAGTCGTCGCCTGGTGGCCGTTGGATGCGGCGCAACGGACGGCAGCGATGGAAAATGACGGGCCCTGGTGGCTTGGATCCGGATGAGTGATGGTGAGTCAGCTCGCCTGCGTTTTGATCGGATCGCGTCTCGCTCTCGGTTGCGGCGGCTGGGTAAGACTTTCGAGTTAAAAATAGTGCGTTGACGGCCGACAGTTAGGGACGAGCTGAGGCTGAGCACTGGCGTTAATGAGTGGACAAGTTGAAGATATGGAGATAACGAAGGAGCTGTACGAGAGTGTGATGTTTAAATCCAGGCGAAATTCACGTGGGGGTGGGAATCCTCTCAAATCAATGGGCTTTTCAAAACTAATCCAAACAATATCATTCTATCCGCACACAGGTAAAATGCATTGTTTTGGGGTAAAGTTGTCCATATTTTTCCCTCATAGTTTTGGGGTAAAGTTGAGGGTGACAAATTCTTTTGAAGAAGCTATTGTAACATGCAATTCTAATGTGTGAATACTTATCACGTATTTATCACGCATGATAATGGTTTTTATTTTTTCCATAGAAAATTTCACCTTACTCCCTCAAACTATCTTGCTGCTTCGCTAGACCACACTTAATACACTAAACATTTTTTACTCATTTCACACCATAGACCATCAAAAATGATTGTAGTTACTCCATAATGATATTTCTACCTTTTAATTTCTCTCTGTATAAGTTGTATTTTGGATAGGAAGTTGTTAGGCTAGATAAATGCATCATAACTTACCTCCAGAATTTTATTTACGCTGGATGGAAGCATGTAAAACTAATTCAAACTTTAAGATTTTAAAGTTCAAGGAAGAGTCATAAATATTAAAATGTTTTGAAACTTTGAAAATGGTGCCATATGTGACACTAGAAAATATCTTCTCAAAAAAAGGCTAGCATAATAAGAGAAAATAGACAAAATGTTATCAAGGACCATTTTTTATACTTCGGGTGTGTAAAATGGTAAAAAAGAAAGGTTTAGGAGGTTAAGTGATATGTGAAATAGCGGACTAAAGTGAACTTATCTTTGTTTTTACATGTGTTTTCGGTTTTACCTTTTTTCTCGCATAACCATTCATTCTTTCCTAACACATAATTTTTTTTCTTCTTCGGTTAGAAACGGCAAGGACAGTAAGCTATATTTTAAGGAAAGTTGTATAAGAAGTTGTGTAGAAGTAAGCAGTTGAAACCGAAATTCAACACAAGTGTTTATCGCGTATGAATGGTTATGTATTTCTAGTTTTGCCAGGTTATGCTTTCTTTTCTTTTCCTTCAAGTAAAAATCTTTTTGTTTATGTTACACACAATTGAGGAATTCTGTCATTGTTTATTGTGGAGTTTGAAGTATGGCATGTTCATTCACCAGAAATGCTTCGATAAAAGAATTTTTTACCACCTAGTAGAATCTTTTGTATTTATGATATTAACCACTTTTATATTTGAGAGCAATTTTATAATGATCTGTATACGAAGAAGCTTGCTAAAAACAAATCTATGCAAAGATAGTTTTTATAGTTTTCATGTAAAAACTTCACTGTTTGAATTTCTCTCTCTCTCTTTACTTTCTAGACCAAAATTTTCTTGTGAAGAATCTATTTTACTTTTGCAATGCAAGTTCTTCCATAGAAAACTTTTTGGTTTACATTAGAAAGTTGTCAAGTAAACGCATCAAAAATTTTCTTGAATGCACGTGGCGGGAAGACCCTTCTATGTTGGAAAAATGAACCGCTAATTGTATATCGTACTATTATGAACACATATATGTATAACGGTACTGTAGTATAGTGAAAGCATATTTAACACGTAGATTACTGATAAAACCCATCACACGACCCCTTATATTAATCCATGAGTTACTATAGTAATGCTACAGTGATTATTTTCTAATCATAGATTAATATACATTATTAGATTTGTCTCGTAAATTAGCTCAGGGGTTGTGGGATTGGTTTTGTAAATACTCTATGTTTAATAGTTTATAATAGCAAGATTTCGGAGGGCGAATTATTAGTCCTCCGGAATCCGGATCCAAACAAGGCCGTAGAGTTAAATTGTACGAAGCAGTTGACTTCTCAAAGAGAGCATGGAAATTTAGATCGAATCAATAATTTTCTTTGCGTAAGACGCAAATTGGTGGAATACGAGATCGCAAGGAATTCAACGTACAACGTGCTTCCGCATTGAATAGTTCTATTTTTCTGGATTTAAAAACATATATATTAATTTTGGTTCAGTTGTGCTACCACTATACGTCTATAGCTACTATATACATGCACGCCATATCATGTAAACCATAAAGCCTGAATATTTTCCTAGACATTTTCTTTGCCAATTCGTTAGTTTTATTCACATAATGTTACCAATCACGACGATACTACAACGAACACGGTCAAACCTCTACCGAACACACCGTCGAAATGTTACATTCATTTCAGACGTGGTCTACAGGTTGCGGCAGATCAACAAGGTAAGAAACGTACAAGAACAACAACCACATATCTCTGTTCTAGCTATCGGAGAGCAACGATGGATGCCATATGGAAGAAGCAAGAAGTAACTTCCATTCGATTTGACTTCATCAAATTCCAGGTAGTACGGTGCTCGATGCCATATGGAACATGCCAAGAACGGCCAACGCCCTGCTGCATGCGCTGTTGCCGGCCGGACGACGACGCCCTTGTGCGATCCGGCAGTTCGGCGACCTCCAACTAGCGAAAAAGTGCGTGACGCGTTGAGGTAACCGACGGTCTGCGTGCGAAGCTCCGTAGACGCAAACCACAGCTGATCACCGCACTTAAAAAATGGCGCGGCCGACGTGGGGATCAGCAAAGGTTTTCGCGCAAGTGCAGAGAACCAGGTGATGTGGCGATAAGCAGATCGGGTCAATTCAATTCCGCAAGTTCTCGCTTATTTTACGTGCGCGTTCCTTTCATCAATCGCCAAAATCGGCAATATATCGGACTGCCTTTATGCCTGATCTTTCCATCAGGTAACCGGGCGCTAGCTGAGCCGAGAAAATGGCCGACTGGCTGGCCGCAACCTTTTTGCCCGACGCCATCATCAGTAACCACATGCGCGCGACGACATTTGGTTCCTTCCGGCATTCCTTCGGGAGTTCGGGGTGGGTTACCACGGTAGGAGCCAAGCACTTTGCGTGCGCCTAAACCACGTTGTTTGTATATTTGATTTTGACCTGACATTCCTGGTCAATTTAAACAGGCAAGTACACGTACGAGTTTGAGGATGGCACAGTTTTCGTTCTGAGCTAGCCCGCCACTAAGTGCAGCAGCCTTTGATCATCAATTTTCTTAGGTCATAACCTAATTCAAGGGGAATTGTTGAGATTAGTTATATTTCCCTAAAAAAATTTTTGGGAGTAGTGATGTTGGAAGCTTAGTGGGTAGGTCTGCTCGTCTGCTCGATTTATAAACAACCCGGACAGGTGGACAGTCCACATGTAATGTCACAGTTACATTTGAGGATTATATTTGTATTCGTTATACAACCCTTGTGCATATATTGGATAAATAAAACCTCATGCATATTATTTTAAAAATTTAACGGTATTTGATATATTTACTCTAACAGATACACATATATATACCAATTCCGACACAATGTATTAGTTATATATTAAAATAAAAGTCTGTGATGAAACATCAATGAACTGTTAGTTACAACTTCCCAAATCTTTTATTACAAACAAGAGACTAAATTGAAGCGAAAAACTACAGCCTGGTATTTATTAATTTCATGTTTTGAAACAATTAAATAATCAGTGTGTCGGGAAGAACTTTTATATTGCCTATTCCACATACAGCTGCGTTAATATTAATGAAAATAAATTATATTAGTAATAGTTAAATTCAACAATATGTACTGCCACAAACTAATTATTATTCAAAACAAGACTCTGTTTTAATGATTAGTTCATGGATCTACCCGTCTAATATTTAACTTCGTCCATTTTGCTCTGCCTAGAAGAAATATCAGAACAGGTTGAAAACTATTACCATGAGTCTTTACATAGTTGCCTTGTCAGAGAATAAGTGAATATAACATAAAACCATAACTGTGTTTTACATATATCTCAATTATGATTCCAATTTTAAGTTTTAACTCTCATTAGATGGGCCAGGAAAAACTCATCGAAATATTTGGAAGAAAAGACAAATCATTTTGTAAGGAACGGTCAAAAGCTATTTCTTTAAGTTGTAGGTAGAATTCAATCTCATCAGATAGAAAAACAGGCATAATAATGTTAGATGCATTGTTTTGTTAAAGGAATCTATAAATGTGTCTGAAAGTTTCATCGCAGATTTTTTAAACACAAACAAGAAAACCACGGAAATGGGGGTGCTATGTCAACAACGTCCTAAGGAATCTGAAAATACATGAATTAAACAATATTTGTGCTTTAATGCATGAATTGGATAGAGTGACACAAGTTAATGTTTAATTTTCTCCAAAATTCATATAAATCTTCTCGATTTCATTGGTATTTCCTTTGTTTTAATGGAGCTTACATGGAAATCTTTCGAAGGAGTTGTGTCTAAAAATGTTTATTACAAAGAAGCACTAATATTTCAGGCACCAAAGCTTGATTACTTATATTAAAGCACATTTTTTTCATTTATTTACGAATGAAGGAACTGGTTCTTGTGTAGAATACTGAAAGATGCCACTGAAATTTATATGGACGAATAAAGTGTAAGAAAAGATAACGTACGTCGGAAAATCAGGGTCCATACAACGTTGCACCTAATCTCTCATTAAGGCTCACTAGTTAAGCACATAAATTGGACACCTAATCATGACAAATGTGCGCAATGCATTTCTTCATTTTTAAGATGCCGTCAGTACGTGTACATCATTAGTATGATTCGTCCCAAATGCAAGTCATTCACTTTTTTTTTAAGAAAATAAACAATACCAAAAGTTCCAGCAAAATATATAACGACGACTCGACGAGCGACCGTGTATCTTAAACAGTACCCTCCAAATAAGAACATAAAACTCTCCCAGAGTGCACTAGAACATTTTCCATCAATGTTCAGTGAACTTAGAAAGAGGACATAATACATCAAAACTTGCTCTGAAACTGCTTGTTACTCTCAAATTAATCACAGTGTTATGCTAAAATGCTGTTGCACAAACTGTGCTAACACGAGAAGGAGAAGAGAACGGCACGGCGTCGGTGTGAACTAGCAAAGCCGGTGCAGGCCCTTAATAATAAAAGCACACAACGCTTTTGTATCAGTCGCCGTATCAATCGCCAGGGTGTCACTGGATGCTGCACTGACAATACTGTTAGGTACAGCAATTAGAGGAGGAGATCACGCATGTACCCTACTGAAAAAAGAAAACCTGTACCCTATAGAAAAAAAGAAAAAAGAAAAACAAAGCAACATGAACTCTTTCCTCTATAGCATTACCAGCACCAAAACTCCAAAAGTTACTAGCAGTAGTACTGCTAGTCTAGAAGCATGGAAAGCGGCAGTTGCAAAGCACGCAACGGTGAAACTGCTGATGAGGCGAGGCTGGCAACGCGATACGGTAGAGGAGATGAGCCGGGAGTAAATGGGAGCGGGCAAGCAGGCAGCGGGAGCCGTTAAGCTATCAAATGCCACCCATCAGACTGCCGATCGTCGCATGGGGGGACCCGATCGATCGACGGATAAATCGCCTGCTGTTTTTTTTTTTTTTTTGTCATCTGGGGTGTCACCGTGTCAGCGTGGGGCGTCCACCAATCAAAGCCGCTCTCCCTTGGGACGAACTCGCCCACCGTTTCGAGGAAAAAACCGAGCGCCGCACGCGCGCGGCTGATGATCCGCTCATGTCCCACCCGCGCGCTCACAGGAGATCGTTTCTTTTGGCAACCCGGCTAAACTCGTGCAAGAATTCGTCTGGGACGGAACCGAACTCGTGGACTCCAAAGACTTCAGAAACACAGTTCCGGATTAGTTGAGGTGCATTTGGCCCATGTTTGGGGGGCGAGGGCAACGGCTCAACCTAAATCCAGATAACTCTCGCCACTCACGAGTGGGTTTAGCAGGGACCAAAACCAACTGATCTATCTATCATCTGCCTTTGTATTTTTGCCAGTGTAGTTAGCACGTAGCTGCAGTCGATATGTAGCATGACAGGAGCGGAAAATTGATCGGTGCCGCTCGCGTCACACTCGACACACACACTTTTACAACGAGGTATCAATCAGTACTTCTAGAAGGCCGGAGATAATCAATTTAGCAAGGACCCTCGTGCCCGTCACTCGCTCCTAGTCGGTGACAGGGTAAATTAAGCTCGCGACATGGACGTCGTTAGGGAATTAGGTCCCGTGTCATTTGTGTAGGCCTATAAATGGTGCACGAGTTGCGTATGGGACAGGGCCAATTGGTTCGATCCGGTCTAAATTTTGCCGAGATTGCGAAAGACCAACAGTCCAACCGGTCTAAGCGGTCGATTGCTTGCTTGCGAAGAGCACTTGAATGAACTTGGGTTGGGTCCAGATTAGAGGAAAACACTTTCGATCATTCCATCGATCGTCGACGTGCCACCAACCTCGCATGCACGTCGCAGGTCCATCTCTCTCTCCCTAAAGCGCACCCAGCACAAGGGAGTGACATTTGTTCTTTGCTATGCTGCTTTTATTGTCGGACTAGGACGTCCAGTTGATAAGTGAAAACCAGTTTAGTGGTCCCATTGGAGTAGTTATCATCCACTTAAAGAGTTAATAAAGGACCATAGTTTCGTTTGAATTAGGTGTACTGAAACTTTTGGTTGATTGTCAGAAGATAAATAACTCACTTGTCAGGCAGTACTCGATGTGTGTGTGGTAAATTACTAAATGTAACCCGAAGAAAGTGAAGGCCGTATCTGAAGCCTAACACATGCAACTATATGTCACGGCGTTGCCACCAAAGTTGGACAGTAAATCAGTACTAATACTGTAGATACCAGGAGCACCAATGTACTCTGACGTTATTGCTTTAGTAATGTTTTTGTGATTTATGCCTATGTGGTACCGTACAAATTTTGTCATTAACCGAGTAAGTGCGACCGTTACGAGCCATGTGCCGGAGACGGAGAGGTATAGTAAAAGACAGACGTGTCACTGCGGTTGTGTCACTGGCGCGTCTGGCGGAAGAAACCAACAAGTCCTCATGAGTCCGTCACCAGATTCAGTAGAGTGGTACGTACGTGACAGGTGCAACTTGCCAATAATAAATCGCAGAACCGAACACACACGCGCGCAACGGAACGGAACTGAACGGCACCGGCACGGCGGGACGGGCGATCCGTGCGGGCTGCTGCTGCAGAGCTCGTGCGCCACATGCATGCACGTCGCAACCGCGATTAATTTTGTGGCGTGCTATACGAGATGGGAATAGTACTATTCGAGGGAGAATAGGGACGTTTTTTTCGTGCGATAGTCGTCGTGGAAAAACTGTTCATGGAGGATGGAATTTGATGGAATTGAAAGCCAGCTGCATGCAGATTCAGCTGGAGCCCATGAAGTCGCGCGGGCCGTTGAGGCTGGAGAGAGGCCGGAGAGGCGGAGAAGAGAGCCTGCACCAAGACGCACATTTGTTACTCCTTTAAGCAGTGACGTTGATGCCCCCGAAAAGGATGGCATGCGAAAGTTGCAACCTGCGATGTGCGGTTCTTGCGTTCCTTCCAATCTAGTAGTACTAGCACGTCATGTTATTGCAGTTTTTGCTCCAGTCGTAGGATCGGCGGGAGGCATGAAAGTGGCTTGTCCATGTATCTTCTGTTGACTTCCTATAGAAGACTTTGAATCCATCAAAAGTAATCCGAATTTAATACATGACCATAAATCGTAAAACCGAATAGTTCGATCTCCGAACTAATAAAACTGGTGTAATTTAACTCTCTTGATGGTTTTAGAGGGCGGTTTCACTGACATGGCGGTGTTAACCTAGTCTGTGGTGTTGACATGATGCATAGGTGGCATTTGAATTAAAAACATATATGTGGGACCTGTTTGTCATTCACACACACATAAAATTACAGGGCACACTGACAAGTGGAGCCATAGGCACGGGGAGACGACGACAACAGCAGTCGCGGGCACGAGGCTACGTCAACGGCGACGGCCACGTCGACTGCGGACGTGACCGTGGGGAGGCATCAACGGCGGCGGCGATTGCAGGGGGGCCGGGTCGACTGCGGACGCGGCCGTGGGGAGGCGACGGGGGGGGGGGGGACAGCCGCGTGACAATGGCAGCGATCACGGAAGTGAGGCGACGACGCCGTCGTTAATGCTATCACCGGCGTTGGCTGCCGCAGCCGCGGCCGTCGCCTTCCTCGTGAGGAGCTCCGAGGGGAAAAACGACGACGTGCCCTCCTTCAGCGGCGGTGTGGCGAAGGTGACACTGTTGTCCCCCATGGTGCGGAAACCGGCTGTGGACAGAGCCGTTGGTTCCTTCCCCTACGGCGTAGATGCCGGTGGAGCTGTGGGAGGGAGCAGCTAGGGTTGTGCGAGATTAGGACATGTCGTCGGAGTTGATGTTACAGATGCGCGTCGTTTTCACATCGTAGGTCCTCCTGGGCGCCGCCACGGCGGCCGCTCCCCGTAGATCTCCATCGGTCGCCACAGGGATGATGGGCTGGAGGAGCAAGGCGAGCAGCGGTGGGGCCGACCCGCCGTTGGAGTTGAGGGAGAGCAAGAGCTAGAGGGAATCATCGCCAGGCGGATCCACGCGCTAGGGGCGGAGAGGTGGAGTAAGTCGTGCTCCACGCAGTGCTTGCCATCTTTAGCAGTTGCAGCGGCAGCAGGAGCAGGGTTTGGCAGCAAGGATGAGCCGACTGCTGCTGCGGTGTCAGCTTCTCGCAGTGGTAGCTGCTGAGGGTGAGCTCGCGGTTGGGGAAGGGCGGGTTGGCGTTGAGCTTGGCGCCCCGTCCTTGGATCCGTTGGTCTCGCCGAACATGGTCGCGGGATTCTCACCGGATTCGGAGGGAGAAAGAGAAAGAAAGAGAGAAGAGATAAAGAAGAAAGAGCGACGATGACATGTGGGCCTCATCTGTCAGTAAAGTACCACGTTAGCGAAACCGTCCTCCAAAACTACCAAGGGAGTCAAATTGCATCGGTTTCAATATTTGGAGGGTCGAAATATCCGGTTTGGGGGTTTTGTGTCGATTCCGATCACTTTTAAGGGAGTCAAAGTGGATTATTTCACTAGTATTATGTACCTCCAATTTGCGCGTTGCAAACTTGCAACTCGAAAAATTTCTGCAGGGCCTCTGGTTGAGAAAGAGCAAGGCCGAAACGGCCCAGTAAACGGTATCGATCAGATAGCTCAATTAAAAACCCAAATAAATTATGAGATTCTCACCTTACCTGGGCTTTCAAGATCTCAAACCAGGCCAGGACTGTCAATTTATCCACCAACTTGTCCAGGCCCAAGTCCAGCTACTACAAATGCAATGCAATGCAGCCTGCAACTTTTCGTACGATCGTCTGAGATACCACAGCCACAGTACCACATTGCGGCGTTGGCACGATGATTTCTACTACTCGGCTCCTTTGCAAATGTAGCACCCATATCACAACGACAGTTGCTCAAACACTCCGTCGATCAACGACGACGTGTTTAGGGGTCTGAGTTAGACTAGCTACCCAAGCTGGTGACTGGTCAAGTTTCGCAGCCGCAGTGAACGCGACCATGGCGCCCTCAATTGATAGTCTCTCATCTTATCATTTTCATGTCTCTTTCATATGGAAAATCTGCTGCTCCGAACTCTAACCATGTCATGCAGCTTCTCCACCGGCCAGCTACCTGCCTTGCATCCTCCCGTCCCGTGACATTCCACATCAACCCCGTTGCACGTGGACCGTGCCCATGAGTCTATGATTACTGTGCATTCAACTGGTACAATAGTAACTACGTTTGGGACGGTAGATCTCAACAAATACATTGACCAAAGCTTTACTACGAAGAGATTCAAAGCAGCGCATAGTTTAATTGGTTTGCAGCGATGGGCAGATGGCATGCCGTACACACGCATTTCTTCGCCCGATACGGTTAATTTGACTTGTTCCGTCAAAACTAAACGTACTAGCAGCAGTACTCCGTACCTACCAAGCAGCGCTGTACATGTACATGTACTGTACTCTTTCAGTATTTAACCCATACGGGCCAGTATGCCGATCTGCACTGAACCGCGCCGCGCTGTGCGACTGTTGCAACACATGGTCTGGAGCACAGCTACTCGAAACGCGACGAGTCTTCCCTTCCCATTTGGCGACGTACGAGAGGACCCGCCCGGTAGTCTGATGTGACGCAACCTGAATGGCTTGATACGTCGCTTCTACGAGTAGTTCCATTCACCGAAGCTGATGTACCCACCCAGCCGCGGTGGGTTGGCAACCGGTGGCCTCACGTTCGATCGCCTGGGCGGGCGGGACAGATCGGATCGGTGCTACCGCACGCGGATGTAACGGTACTGGCGGTACACGTACGTTCCGGAGCTCTGTCACCGTCCGTCGGTCCGTCCGTTTTGGATCTCGCGAGCGACGGCGACGCGCACGGGCCGACCAGGCGTCGCCGCGCCCTGTTCTTTGACAAGATCAAGACTGCATCGGCATGCGCGCGCCGAGCGCGACGCCACGGCGAGCGGACGGGCACAGGACGGGACGACAGGTTCACAGGTACTCCAGCATTGCAGCGTTCCAAAACTTCCAATGATCCAGCCGGGATGACTGTACCAAAGAGAGCACGCGGGTATGGACGTACCAAACATGTACTGATGTACCCTTGCACTTGCACTCGCCGTTGTTGGAAGGAAGACTAGAAGAGCGAGAGGGAAATTAGCAAGCGATGGAAGAAAACACCGATGAGGATGAGGCGACGACGGAAAAATGCATCGGGATGCCTGAACCTTAGAGCAGATGTAACATGCGTAATGTCCTTTTGATGCATTTTCTCATACAAGTAAGGGCCTATACGTTTCAATGGAAAAACACAGTAATCTAATTCCTATAGGATTAATTCCTACCACTATCATTTGGTTTGCAGGAACCAATGATAGTAAAATCAAAGGATTATTTTCTTTCACTGTAGATTGCAGGCACCAAGCAAGGAAATTTTTCCATCCAGTGTGACCTCATGTAAATTATTCTGTACTTTTCATATTATACATCTGAATGCACTTAGGCCCCGTTCGTTTCAGCCTTACTGGTGGAATTTTGTTTATACACAAGAAACAAGGTAGACCATTAGTGTTTGATTAATTAAATACTATCTTTGTTTTATAATGTAAGGCCCTATTTGTTTCGGAGGATTTTCACAAGAATTTTAGAGGAATACTGGTGATAGGATTTTTTTCCTTTTCCTTGCATTCGGCTAGCAAAAAAGAATCAAAGGAAAAACCCAAGAAGATTTCCTTTACTGTTGATTCCTTCATGAAAACGCAGGAAAAAATCCATCCACTCCAACCTTTTTTTTTGTTTCCTTTTAGTCAAACGAGGCAATCAGCCACTAACCATGCCATCAACGAAGAATGAAGGAAGATGAGGAGGAGGAGGAAGAAGGAAGAGGAACAAACCACTAACCAGTCAATCGACGAGGACGAACGCCGGCATCGATGCCTACAGCGGCGGATCGAGGCCGAAGCGGTTGCACGAAGGCCGACGGCAGCGGATTGAGGCGCGGAAAGGCCGACGGCGGCGGATCGAGGCGCGGAAAGGCCGACGGCGGCGGATCGAGGCGCCGAAAGGCCGACGGCGTTGACTTGGGGAGCGCAAAGCTTGACGGGGTCGGGGGCCGATGC
>CM002476.1:26003819-26061783 GCA_000325765.3 Leersia perrieri
CAGCCACTAACCATGCCATCAACGAAGAATGGAGGAAGAAGAGGAGGAGGAGGAGGAAGAAGGAAGAGGAACAAACCACTAACCAATCAATCGACGAGGACGAACGCCGGCATCGACGCCTACGGCGGCGGATCGAGGCCGGAGCGGTCGCACGAAGGCCGACGGCGGCGGATCGAGGCGCGGAACGGCCGACGGCGGCGGATCGAGGCGCGGAAAGGCCGACGGGGTCGGGGGCCGCGGTCGCGGCCGGTGCGGAGATGGACGGGCCCGAGGCCGTGGACGACGGCGACCGAGTGGGGAGGAGGACGTTGAGGATGCCGACTTGGGGAGGAGGATGGCGATTAGTGGATAAAAGAGAAGTTTACTGTTTATTTCCTTTCCCGTAATTCGAATGCCTCCGATCTTTATATTCCTATGTTTTTCAATCATCTGTTTTACCATTACATTCCTATATTTTTCCTATACTACGTTTTTCCTATCCTGTGAAACGAATAGGGCCTAAGGGTTTTGATTTTTTTACACGTAAAGTTTGACCACTCGTATTATTCAAAAAATCTAAGAAATTATTTATTTTGTTTGTGACTTACTTTATTATAAAAATATTTTAAGCATAATTTATCATTTTTTATATTGGTATAAATTTTTTGAATAAGACGAATGATCAACATTGCCTGCAAAAAAATTAGAACTCTTACGTTATAAAACAGAGAGTATTAACTATTGCAAACATGAAAAATGGAATTGTTTCATTTTTTAAGAAAGCTTTTGCAGAAATGTACCGTTAAACAGTTTGGAAAGTGTGCTCACTGATAACGAGATAAAATTTTCAACCAATTAGCCATTTCTAACGTGCCTTACACCAAAAATCCTAAGTTTAGATTCTCGTAGGGTTGAAGTGTATATGCATCCCAATGTTTTTGATTTTTGGATTTAAAATTCCTGTCAAAAGAATAGGCCTTAATGCTCTTCATAGGGGATCCGATGGTAGGGGCGCTTGACCCAATTACTTCCACGCTGGATCTGCCGAAAAAGTGAAGAGCGCGATTTTGGGGGACTAGTGAAAAAATTTAGTAAGATAGAACATGACAAACCACTACACAAACATACATGTTTAAATTTGAATTCCGTAAGTTACAACAAAAAACAATAAATTTAATTGTAAGTTTACGATATATTTGTTAATTTTATTATTTATAATTTTTTAATAAGATGGCGTGGAACAACGAGGCTACGGAGTATATCCGCTAGTATTTGAAATCCACCTCCCACGAAAATTTATCTTCCGTCGAATCTAGGAGTACAGAGTATATGACTGCACATGTGCTAGTCTCACACACACTTGACCCGAGAAAGACCAGCCCCTAGTCCTAGATAGTCACGACTCACTAGCCACTGCCCCCACGTACGTCTGCATCTTCCTTGTGGACCATCATGTGTAGCTCCCCTTGGTTGGACCCATCGGGGTGTAACTTCTGGCAAGTACTTCAGGCTTTTTGAAGTGCACATGCAAGGTCCTTTCTCACTACCCCATGGGCAGGAATATTTTGGGGAGGTTTTGGGCTTTTGGCTAGACCAACTGACGTAGATCTCCGCTCTTCACACTGGTAGATCATCCACGGGTGAAGTGAAGTGACGAGTGAGTGAGAGTACGTTGCTACTGTTCTTTCTCGCTGATGTAGTAGTGGTCTTGTCAAAGATCAAAGGCAGGCGAAGCTGGCGGATTGTGGATTCGGAGAGAGATCTGACGCGGCTACAGTAACGAGAGGGAGGGCTACAAGACAGCAGTGAAGCCGCAACATCCTTTCGCGGCATCGCGGCACCGGCCGGCATCCACTCTGCCTTCCAGCTTCCTAAATCTGGCCGCCTGGTCAGCCTCCGCTCTACAGTCGCTGCTGCGGCTCGCGGCTTGAAAAGGAGAGGTTTTGGGTGAGGCGCCAATGGCGAGCTCGCGGGAGAGGTGGAGACGGAGTGGCAGATCCATGCTAAAGCTGCTGGTGGCCTTGTGCTTCTTCGCTGTGGCCATCTCCCTCTGCTGCGTTTGCTTCAGCTGGGATTGCAGTGGCAGTGGATGCAGGGGGCGTACTGTGCTGCTCCGTTTAGGTAATGAAATTCAGCGAGCTGTATCCTTCTGCAGGTTTGTTTACTTCATTTTGGTAACCTTGAGTTCAGTTGCTAGTTCTGGCCTGGCCATGACTCAGTGGCTAGTTGGGTGTTTTGCTTCGTATGGTTCTTCTGTTTGTTTGTCGTTGAGGTTCGTATGTTTGAGTACTCTGCTGCATGAGTGCGTGCTATGCGAGTTCTTCCTTACTGCAATTTGATCGGGATGAGTTCACGGCGCGCATTGATCTTTCTTACACCGTGTTATCACCTTTTAGAGGTAGCATACCTGTCGAAATGTTTAAACCACTTTGTAATAACTTGTATTTTCGTGTTTTCTGCAGATTTTGGAACGCAAACAGCAGCATATTTTGGCGCTAATCAGGTGTGTTTGTATCTCCTCCCCCCCTTGCTAAATTCTCTCTTCCTCCCAGAGAAGTAGAGGACACGCCCGTAGCATAACTTCACAACCGTAAAACGATCAAACGACGCGATTTATTGTTATTTATCTGGTTGATCCGCAATCAACTTTCAGTTGTTGATGCGCGATCGATGACAAGTCCAAATCAACACAGAACACTAGACAACCTCACAGGGCCCGCACTTGCAGTCCCCGTATGCGCGCACAGTCAGTCTTGAAAGCTGGCGTCCTTCTCCGACAGCCCTTCAACTCCGGCGGGTCCCGTGGCCTTTTGACCATACTATACTCCGTCTCTGCCGATCGATGCGAACACCGTAACGTACTGGTACTACTAGCTCAGTAGCACGGCGCGCGACGCAACCAGCACGTACTCACACTTGAAAGGTCTATTACGGATTATTAATCCACATCCATTCTCATGGGCTTATGTATCTGTGGTTTTGTTGTGTTGTGTGTGGCAGCAGGAGCAGGGCTCGGTTGGAGCACGCCGATGGCGGCGGCTGCTGGGGGAGGGTCCGGGGTCGTACCCGCCACGGTGCACGGCCAAGTGCGGCGCCTGCGTCCCGTGCTACCCGGTACACGTCGCCGTGCCACCCGGCGTCCCGGTCACCACCGAGTACTACCCGGAGGCGTGGCGGTGCAAGTGCGGCAACCGGCTCTACATGCCATGACGTCCGTGACGCTCCGGTGGCGATCGAAGTGATTTCGCACGAGGGTGGCGGGCGGCGGCCGCGCTCGCCGAGCTGAAGCTAGTCTACCACCGTCCCCGGATGGAAGCGGCCGTCGCGCATGGGGCCGGTTCATTATTGTGACCCAGGCCGGGTGGCTCGATCGGTGGCAGAGCGCGGGCGCGCGCCCTACTGTGTGCGCCGTGGCAGTGTGGTTGTCCCCGCGCCCCCGCGCGAGGTGGCGCAGCAGGGCGCGCGTGGTGGTGGCCTACTGGGCTGCTGGCCTCTGCATGCGCCTCTGGAATTTGCACGGCCCTACCACGAGGGCGCGGAGGCATGGGGTGGGGTTGTACGGCGCGTGCTGGAAGGGAAGCGAGAGAGCACGATTGCACGAAGCAGTTGCTCGCTGCACGTGTCCAGACAATTTGTTGATATTCTTTACTTCTTCCTCCAATCTCCGTTTGATTTGGACTTTGGATCTTTGACGTCCCAGGCAGCTGTACCTCTGTGAGAAATGCGTGGTACAGTCCAAACCATAGAAAATTTGTGTGACATTTCAGCGTTGGCTTTCAATATGTTGGTAGCAGCCTACTCCTACATGTCAGCAGACACGTTAATTCTTGTAGCAACATTGTACAGTGGGAACCAAAAACTTTTAAGATAGGTGTCACATTAAACATTTGACTCGGGAGGATTTTTTGACACGAATGAAAAAACTAATTTCACGGCTACATTGAAAACCACGAGACGAATCTTTTGAGGCTAATTAATCCGTCATTAACACATGTGGGTTAATGAAGCAATAATCATGGCATAAATAGTCCCAAAAGATTTGTCTTTTAAATTAAAACCCAACTGTGTAATTAGTTTTATTTTTATTTATATTTAATGCTTCATGCATTAGTCTAAACATTCGATGTGATATTTTTGAAAAAAAAATTTGGGAACTAAACGGGGCCTTAGTGAAGTGTGTTGAAATGTGTTACTACTACCTCCGTCCCAAAATACTTATCGTTTTAGGTTTTTGTTTTGTAATGTTTGATCATTTATCTTATTCAAAAAATTATAAAATTATTATTTATTTTGTTTGTGATTTGTGTTATTATCAAAAGTACTTTAGGTATGACGTATTAATTTTTTGTATTTGCAATAATTTTTTGAATAAGACGGATGGTTAAACGTTAGAAAACAAAAATCTAAAACGACAACTATTTTGGGACAGAGAGAGTATCATTTATCATCATTATTCAGTAGCGAGTGTTCTTATAAGTAACGGTAGAGTGCTAATATGTGCAATGTATTGGATATAACATAGGTTCTAATTTTGTAAAAGTGTAGCTTAAGTAGCAAGTGTTCTTTCGGAATGTAGCTACATCCATGGTGACTTTGTTAATTTTAAGATAAACTAGCCCGTGTTTATAAGCACGAGGTGTGCATTTGTATCTATGAATGTGCATATTTTTGTGAGGCCCACGTTTATACGGTGTTAGAAAAAAAAAGCCATCTGTAATTAATTTTATTCTCTTTTCTTATTTGTATTTGAGACGAACGGAGTAACTCTTTAGGAAGCAAGCTTTGATCGATTGTCATGAATAAATATGTGGCATAGTCATGAGATCAAGAGTTCAAGGTGTCTGGTTTATGGTCATAATTTATCACGCCACTTTTTTGTTGCAGTTTTTAGACACGTGCTTTGTTCTTTGTTACAGTTGTGTCTTACCATATTTTTTTCAATAACTTGTCCCACACGTCATATACTTATTGTTCTTAACTTTATCACAATTTATAGCAAGCAATTTGCTTACCATATTTTCAGCTATCATAAACTTGTCTTACCTTACTTATAGTGAAGTGTGGCTGACGGTCAAACACGTACTAAGTTTAAGTTTAGGTATATTGTGACATTTTTCATGTTAGGCTACGGGAGTCGGTTATAGAAGAAAGGAGGAACTGATAAAGGATGCTCTGCTTCAAAAGTGTTCAATTTGTGATAACGGGAGGAACTATGTGGGTTGCAGTTGGACAGAATGATAGTCATAGTATGAGTATGAAACCTTTATGGGTCTGTTTGTTTGAACTGCAGTTTTTAGAGATTTTCTAAAAAACTGTTGCAGGCTTTTCGTTCTGAAAAGCCAATCATATCATTTAGAAGATGTGTTTTACTTTTTGGGTTAAAAAGCCACGAAAAGCTTATAAAACTGAGTTTTTCAGCTTCTTGTACAAGCTCAGCTTTTCTGAGCTTCTGACTTTCCAGAAGCTACATGAAAAGTTAGCTGTTTGTTTGAGTTTCTGGCTTTTTACGCTAAAAAACTGTCCAGAAGCTCAAACAAACGGGCCTATACTACTAGCATAGCAGGTTCATTAATCCGTTTTCTGGCCCGCTCTTCGTGTCTAATATATATTCACGCCACAAGTGACTTTCTAGCCCAAACTACAATCAAGGTTTTGGGCTAAATTATTATTAGTTTACGAATTTAATGGGCCTTATCTTTCCGGCCCGTGTGTTGCCTAGAGTAGTTTGGAAGTACACAGTTTGATGTGCTTTATATCACACTATGACCTAGAATCATCGGCTAGAACCACATTTTCCTACCCCAAACAGGTCAGGTTGGCAACAGATAAACTTTGGCGACGTAGGCACGTAGCTAGCATACGTAATACGAGTATATGACACACAACCGTGATCCCAAGTAAGGAGTTGGTTAGCTAAGCACATAACAAAGGTCAAAGGTTACAGCCATCCAGCCAACCAAGAGATGCCAGCGCTGTTGCTTGCTTTGCTGGCCAACAAGCCAAGAGACGACGGCTGTACACTGAACACGAATCAGGCCGGCGACCCGGCACGCGGCGCTTGTAGGCGATCCGGCACGCGGCGTGCTGCTGTCCGACCAGCACGACGCAGCCCTCTCGCGGCGCGGTAGCGGGGAGTCACGTGAAAGCGCCCGCGGCCTCTCGCAGTCTCGCACTCGTCCGCTGACCGTTGGTTGAGGTGGCGTGGAAGGCACGAACGGTGGAGCGCGCGACAGCTCGGGCCCTACTCCCCCACCGTCGTCCGTTCCTCGTCCGCGTCGGTCGCTTTCGTTTTGACGTTTATGCTCACGCATGCCGACGAACCAGCCGTTAACGGCCTCGTCCTCGACCATTGCATTCCGGAAGAGTTTCTTGGGTGCCATTCTGCTTTTTGGGACCTGATTTGAGTAATACCCGGAACAAAACTTGAGATAGTACTATTTTGAACAACATAGGTGAGCACAAAACTTCTCTGATCGTTTGCCCTTTTCTTGTAATCCGTTTCCGTTTTGGAGCTGTTGCCTGTTGGGGACTGGGAGAAGCCCAGCGGCAATCTCACAACTGGGCCAATGTCCATGGGCCAGCAGCCGCCAGCGATGTTTACCTGTAGTCTACACGCACACCAGCACAAACCACCCCCCAGAATCCCGTGGAATCACACGAGATCAGGGGCAAAAACGAGAGAAAAGCCGCCCCGTTTCCTCACCGCGACAGCTAGACGGCCGCCCACTACCTGCCTGCCTCCTCGTAGTGGGGGAGAGCGCCGCGCGCCGTCGTATAACCTCGCGCCAAGAGCGGAATCGGAAGATCCCCAGGGGTCAAAGCACAAAAAGCTCGCGCCAACCGGGAGAGTCCGGGACGAAGAAATCTGAAAGCGCGGCCGCCGGAGTTGCAGAAACTAGGATAGAGCAAAGCTCCGCGGGAGAAGTAGCGGACCCCGAAGCGGCGTCCATTTACGTTCGCGAGGTCGTTCCTGATCGATTCAGATGGATTCTTCAGGGTTTCGCTGCCCGTCTTTGGCCAGTTCCTGACCAGGTATGGTTTTCTTCTTGCCCGAAGAGATCTGCTTGATGTCGGACTACCGATTTCACTGATGATTGGTGGAATTTGTGCGATTTAGGGTGTTTTCCTTGGAAGTGTTGGCAACTGATGATCTGTCAGAACTTAGCTCTGTATGCTTTGATTGTCACTGCCATTTCTTCAGAATCCAAATGGGGACATTTTGTATCAACCCAATCGTTCAACGTGTACTTTGATTGCCGATATGGCGATATGTGTTTTTTCTATAGGATGGCGATATGTGTTGCCCACATTAGTTTAGTCGAATGACAACTTTAGGGAACCCCTCCGATAATCTATCTGGGCGGGTGCTGAAGTCATATCATGGAACTGGGGTGACATACATGTGATGTTTGTCAGTGTCTCTATAAGATTTGCTAAACTAGTGTCTTGCGTTTGAGATTTTAGCATCCATTTGGATTACGTTTCCTGTTTATGTACTAATTTAGCTTGTTCTTTCTAATGACAGCTCTTTACGGGCAGAGGGCTTGGGAATGCAGAATGATGTGTTTGCACAACAGGAAGTTAATATTTCGCGCAAACAAAATCCCGGGTTGGATCAAGTTGATGCGGTTGGACCTGCATGTGAATGCGCTGCATAGTGATACAGTTCTGCTTTTCCGTGTTCCGAAGCATAGTAGATTGAAGGAATCCAAGTTTGTGGATCATCACATTGACGACGACGGCTAACATCTGCTGCGTTCACCATCTATAGTTTGGTCTTTGTTCATTTTGTTGTGTTCGATTAACTTGATATGATGGATGGGAGGACAATCTTGATGGGCCGTTATGAAATTGGAAAGCAATTAGGACAAGGAACCTTTGCAAAGGTGTATTATGCGCGAAATCTTACTACTGGCCAAGCTGTTGCCATAAAGATGATCAACAAGGATAAGGTCATGAAGGTCGGGCTCATGGAGCAAATAAAGAGGGAGATTTCAATAATGAGATTGGTGAAACATCCAAATGTTCTGCAGCTTTTTGAGGTTATGGCTAGCAAGAGCAAGATTTATTTTGTTCTGGAGTATGCTAAAGGTGGTGAGCTTTTCAACAAAATTGTTAAGGAGGGAAAGCTTAGTGAGGATTCTGCAAGGAAATATTTCCACCAATTGATCAGTGCAGTTGACTATTGCCATAGTCGAGGCGTTTATCATCGTGATTTGAAGCCTGAAAACCTACTCCTGGATGAAAATCAAAATCTTAAAGTCTCAGATTTTGGTTTGAGTGCCTTGGCTGAGTCCAGGAGGCAAGATGGTCTCCTCCATACTACATGTGGAACTCCAGCTTATGTTGCTCCTGAAGTGCTTAGCAGGAAAGGCTACGATGGTGCAAAAGCAGATGTATGGTCTTGTGGAGTAATTCTGTTTGTGCTTGTGGCTGGTTACCTTCCTTTCCATGATCCGAATTTGATAGAGATGTATAGAAAGATTTCCAGAGCAGACTTCAGATGTCCTCGACATTTCTCTGCTGAGCTGAAGGATCTTATATATAAAATCCTTGATCCAGAACCAAGTACTAGGATTTCTATCTCAAGGATAAAGAAAAATATTTGGTACAGAAAACCAGTTGAAGTAAATGCAAAGAAAGACGAGGCAGCCACAACAGACAGGACCTCTTCAGTTGTAGCTACAACCTCAGGTTCTGCAGAATGCAGCACTTCTGAGGAAAATCAAGGGTCCTCAAGCCTCCCAAACCTGAATGCATTTGACATTATCTCTCTCTCAACAGGGTTTAATCTGTCTGGATTTTTTGAGGATGCACATGGTCACCGGGAAGAACGGTTTACTACCAGGCAGCCTGTAACAACAATACTGGGAAAGCTGAAGGAATTGGCCAAACGCCTAAAACTAAAAGTTAAGAAGAAAGATAATGGAGTGTTGAGATTGGCAGCACCGAAGGAGGGAAAGAAGGGTTTTCTTGAGCTTGACGCAGAGATTTTTGAGGTTGCCCCTTCATTCCTCTTAGTTGAGTTGAAAAAGACTAATGGGGACACTATGGAGTATCAAAAACTGGTCAAAGAAGACATAAGGCCAGCACTCAAGGATATTGTTTGGGTGTGGCAAGGTGATGAACACTCGCAACCTCTTCTGCAAGGAGAGCAGCAACAGTTGTCACCAGAGCCACCACAAGATCAGTTGCAAGCATCATTGCCACAACAGGAGAAACAAGGCACGCCTGAACTGCCATCGTCACCACAAGTACCACAAGAAGAAGTGCGACTAACTCCTCCAGAGCAACCAAGAAATTAGTTTTAACATCCACCTGGTAACTCATATTTTCCTGTCACCCATTGTTGTATTTTACGTCTTTGCTTCTTGTTTCTAATTCTTCTAAAAGTGTAAAGCAGTATTCCTGTTTGTACAGAAGTGTCATTCACTTCAATTTTGGAAACTTCAAGGGAATACCTCTTGAATGTTTTTCCTGAATTTCGGATAGAGGAACAACCAATGATCAACAGTGATGAACTTAGAAATTTTTGATGACATGATACCTTGTTTTCCTATACCTAATTGTTATGAGCAGATTTGGAGTCTTGGGCTTCGGTTTTAATGAGCTTATTCTAGATCTCATGTTGGGTATGCTGTTGACTAGTTCCTGTATTTTTTCATGGTTAGTCATCAACTCGTCCCGCAGTGTTATTGTCTCATTGACTGCTTTCAATCAGAAATCAATCTGATCAGTAAAGACGTAGGCTTTACTTAAAAAAAACTTGTTGTCTGTTTGTTTTTGAAAATCTCATCTTAGAGGTTATGATTGCTGACTATGAAGTAATCTTTCCTCCTTAGAAATAGATTACAGCTACAATTTCCCTATATCGAATACCTTTCTTACATCATGGAGAAATACAAGCAACGGCCAAATTTTCATACAATTCAGATCCCAATGTATTAGCCTCAAGTTCGATCACTAACATGTTTGATTGGAGACTAGCACTACATATACCATCCAGATCTAGTACCACATGGCATCCTTCCGGTCGTTCTGGGGTTCCTCCAAAACAAGTTAGACAGATTCAGCTTTCTGGAGCAACAGTCTTCTATATATCAACGATTGAATTGAAGATGCATGTTGAAAAACTCATAAAAGCCACTGATTAAGTCATGCAGCAGGAGCTTTATATAGCTCATGGTGGTTAACTAACACACAAACGCGTGCTATGTGAAGCAGTGAAGCACGGATACTCACTACTAATAAGACACTGATACATTAACAGCAGCTAACATGATCCCCCATCACATACTCAGTTACTCACAGTCCTCCGTCCTAGAATGTAGCTATTTAGCTATAAATCTAGATAACTATTTATCTAGATTCGTAGCTAGAAATAGCTATATTCTGTGACGGAGGTAGAACTACTTTCTGGGTGGCCGGCGCAGTACTGATTGGCAGAACTGGTTCAGTGTGCCCCCGCCCCTTCACTGTGCTCATGGTGCAACAGCAGGGCGCAGCAGCTCGGTGACCTTCTTGAAGAAGCCCACCATGGAAAGGTCCTTGGACCTTATGCCCACCATCAGCTTATTGCCACCGCTACCGACTTGCCAATGTAATCGATCATGCAAATCTCCGGCCGCGTCGTATTGGTGTCCTAGTTATTGAACCCGGACCGGACCGCCGGTCGGACCGGAAAAACCCGGAACCAGAGCTTCCGCCGGTCTGGTTCAGCTAAAAGACCGCCTGAGCAGTCGACCCGGGATAAACCGGTTGAACCGCCCGGTTTTATATGAAAACCGCCTAAAAGGCGCTCAGAAAACCGTGGTTGAACCGGTCAATGGCTGACGATCACGTGTGCACGGCGGAACTTAAGTAAAACTTAATAAATAACAAACACATTACACATATGCAACATTACAATAATCAAATCACTCATAGTCTAAGTCACAATCAAGAATTTGGTCCAAATTTGTATTCCAGGGTTTGACATCGATCTCTAAAATCAACCAATAAAAATGAAAAAAAACAAGGGGGAATGGAGGAGTTTACCTTGCTCTTCGATTTCCCGAAGAAATCCTGCGAAAAACGGCTCCGATTCGAGTGGATTTGAGGATGAGAGGTGAAGAAGGAGAGAGGGGGTGGATGAACGCGCACACTGTGAAGAGAGAATGAGGGAGGAAAGGGGAAAGGAGGCCGGCCCGAGTGGCTAAGTCCGGGACACGGTGCCAATGACGCTGGCGCCGTGGTCCTGTACACAACGCCAATGAGGCTGGCGCCATGCCCCGCTGCCCGAGCTGCCCAGTCCATGCACACAACGCCAGCGTTGACGACACCTTGTGTAGGACCACGACGCCAATGACGCTGGCGCCAACTAGATGTTTGTTGCATGGATGATAGCTATTTCTTGATTTGCTTGTTGTTGCATTGCACGAAGAGCGTGGCACCAGCCACACGACATCGTCTAGTTTGATGTTGCGCACGGCGACTACAAGGATGCCATGTGGAAGATGAATCTGGCGCTCATCCAGGCGCACAAGAACCTGGTGGACAACATGGGTTCTCCCTCGGCAGAACTTCAACGAGAAGCCTTTCCGGTGGCTATTCCTTGAGCTCGCCGTGCCACCGCAACACGGCGACGACAGTAACAACAGACTCCTCCTAGCCATTCGGATGGACAATTTGTACCTGGCAGGATTCACGAACTACAGGGGAGACTGATTTACATTCTCCAACAAGGCTAGTCTTGGTCTCTTCCCAAGAGCCACTGTCCTCCACGTCAGCGACAGCTACACCAGTCTTGTTAGCGGCAACACGCAGCTTTGAGACCTTCGTGTCAGCAAGGACAGAGTCTTGACGGCCATGGAGGAGGTCGACAATTTCGTCACCAAGCCCACCGTAGACGAAGGCTGCCTCGCCCGCGACCTCGTCACCTTCATCGCCGCCTTCTGTGAAGGCTCAAGGTTCTAACCCATGCTCGACCTCATCAATTGAGGGTGGGAGAACAACACCGACATTGGTGAGCTCAATAGTTGACTGTTCATCAACTGGCGCATCCTGTCATGCGCATTGCTGTTGTACCGTGAGAACGGCAACCATTGGGGGGCGCAAAGGCAGTAATTCTGGCTAGAGAGTTTCGAATCCGGAGCGAAGACAATGCCATCTTCTCTAGGGTGGACGCAGGAATCAACAAGAGGGGGGCTCATCATCGTCTTCCTTCTTCAGCCCCCTACTCTCAATCTTTCTCTTCTTTTTGCCTTCTCTCTCCTCTTACAAGGGGATCCAGCGGGGTAGGGGGGCTCAAGCCCCCCAGCACCCACGCTGGAACCGCCCAGTCCAGCTGGCGCTTTGGCCAGCCTCGTGCTCACAGCCAATCACCTGGCTCGTGGATTGATCGAACCGCCCAGGGAATAATGGTCTTAAGAAATTATTGCCGCTGTTAATTTGTGTGTTAGTGAGCGGTATGTTAGCGGCATGTATTAATGTCTTATTGTGTGAGCATATGTGCTTATATAGCACGCTTATGTCTGTTAGCTGACCTCTTTATAGAAAGCTCTTCCATGAACTACCTCGATTTGCGACTTCATGTAATAAAATTAGTTGTCACCTAATATGGCTTAGTTGTTTCTTTTAAGTTCCTTATCTCTAAACTCTCACTCCAGAAAGCTAAGTCTGGCTTATTTGGATGAATCAAGTCCAATAACCGACCGGAAGAATGTCATTCTATACTGTATCCAATCAGACAAGTTCATTAATTGAACTTGAAGCTGACAAATCGGGGATCTGAACAGCAAGTTCCATATTCACAGGCTTGTAGAATAATTGTTGTATTGTGGGTCTCCCTCTCTGTCGGTGATATGGGCCCGGGGGTATGCTAAGGATGCGACGCGTGCATGAAGAGACGCATTTACATAAGTGACGCACAATAGCAAAACACTTTGATCGCCCTAGAAGGTTCGGGCCACGGGCGGCCACGTGGCCACCCCGAGGGGTTCAGGCCCGAAGGCCATTATTCCTCCAGGGAAGGGGTTCAGGAGCACCCGGACCCTGGCCGCGTCACCCCGCACCTCTCCCGTGAGAGGGGCAAGCCCAACCGCCAGCTGCTCAATTCAGCGCGAGAATAGTGCTCAGGCTCTGCCCCATCGCGTTTAATGCGAAGTAAGGCGCGTCTGTCAGAGCTCATCATCATCACCTTTTGCACGGGCAGGGGCGGAGCTAGAAAATTAAATCACCGGGGTCATCGGTGTCAAAATACTCTAATCTTCTTAATATATAGTGTCATATTCATTGGCTAAGAAATTTAACCATGTATTTCACTGAAAGTCATCGGGGTCGACTGACCCCGATGTGTACACTATAGCTCCGCCCCTGTGCACGGGACGGAAGGAGAGCAAGGTCTTCAGCCTGTGACCGTAAACTGACTGCGCGGTCACAGACGCACGCCTCTCGCCACGCCCGATCACCGTCGCATTTAATGCATTTGGACGGCTACATGGGAGAGAGGCAGTGGGAGTTTGGTGTACGGCGTCACCACTAGCCCAGTTGGTGGCCCGCTGATAAGTAGGCCCCACTAGAGGTTAGGTAGGTTAACCATACACCTCGTCAGCAGCATGGTGGCCATGCTGCCCATTTCCTTCACCAACTACCGCAACGTGGCGACATGGGCAGAAGAGGGGCATGACCCCTGACAAGACAAAGGAGGAGCTGCTCCCACGGTGTTAGCAGTAGAGTTGGAAAATCCAGGACTACTGTGGTGTCCCCTTGCACTATAAAAGGAGGCCCAGGTCCCTTATAGAGCAGGTTGGTTCTGGCCGAGAAAAACACAAGTCAACTCCATGACCATTAGCACGCCTCTATCATCAGCTTTAGCCCCACCCAGGAGAGAACTCCTTGTAATCCTTTATCCACCATATCAACAACAAGAACAGGAGTAGGGTATTACACTTCCCCGACGGCTCGAACCTGTATAAACCCTGGTGTCATGCGTGCTTAGTAGGATTTTTCTTCCTGCACACCTTCTTCTTCCTCTTAACTCAAGCCTTGATACACCGCACCCCTGTGCCGAACCAAAAAGGGGGTCCCCGGGATCCCTGCGTGTCGAGCACACGCTTCGACACTCTCTGAGACCTTTATTACTAAGAAGAATATGTATGTTGTTTGATTGTTGGGATTTGCCAACTTAAAATTGAGAAGATATTTTTTTTAATAATTTCTTCTCCAACAAGAAAGAAACATCAACAGAGTGAGAGAGAAGTCGATTTGTGATCGGCAAACCAACCTCCTCAATCGACCTAGGAGGAAGGAGGTCGTAGTGCCATCTCTTACTACATCTAAAAGAAGAAGAAGATCAAAGGAAATCAATGGCTTCACAACCAGGTTGATGAATCAATTATATTTCCACAATAGAGGTGATCATTTTTAGGCTAAGATTCAATAGTTAATATAAGTTAGATTGTGATATTAGAGCCTATAGTTCTTAGCCTATTGATCCCATCATCCATAGGTGAAAGAAAAAGAATACTAAATCCTGAAGCCCATAAATTTGCAACTCGAAATCCCCAAATTAAAAAACCCAAGACATCAAATCCCCAAAACTAAATCACAATTTAGATAATTTGGCTCCAGGAGATATTTCATCGCCGACCAGTTAGGTTGGGCTAGGTTGGAGGCAGTGGCGGGGCTAGGGGCGGTGCGGCTCTGATGGCGCTGTCATCGTCTCGCCGCCCACCCTTGCTTGTCGCCTCCCTGGCATCACTCTAAGCCCGAAGCTCCTTACCCCTTTCCTAGCGGCCCCACCCTCACTCAAATCCTAAATACAACTCCAGCGGTGTACACCGACGAGCTCCAGTGGAGGGAAGGACAAGGCCTTTAGAGCTATAAGTGAGGACCATCCATTCGCGAGGCCCATGCACGTACTAGCCGATTCATCGCCAGACAGCCGTTTCAGTCATAAAAACAGAGAAAATTAACTTTGTGCCACTCAAGTACTGCGAATTGTCCGCTTTACCCCTCCAATCCCTTCCCCTTTCATCGTCAGCGGTTGAGCCATCACCACCGATTGCCACAGGCGCTGATGGCCCGTGCTTGCCCATCCATCCTCCGCAGACTTCGGCGATGCCACGGTCGCCAAGAGAACTCCACCACCGCCTTGTCCAAGCCCCGATACCCTATCCTCATGCCTCTTCACCGTCCCCTACTGGCACCTCTCCTGCCTCTTAGATCTTGTCGTCTTGTTGTCGTCGTCCCACTATGTGGACGACGCCGCAGCAGCCTCGTCGTTGCCTATTGTGCGCTCCTCGACGTCGTGCTCTTCGGTGAGCCCACCACGCCAGACTGGATGATGCATCGGTGTCTGCCTTCTCATCGTCCTTCGTCAGGAGTTGCTGTTTGAATCACCTACCATAATAAATTGCAGCGACGACAACGAGCACCCTAGAGTTGAGAAGTTGTTGCTGGTGTGATTGATGTGTGAGAGAGATAAAGGGGAAGAGATTGGAGGGGCAAAACAGATAACTCACAGTCCTCGAGGGTAAAATTTTTTTTGGTAAGAGTGTGTTTAAGAAGTGCTACTACTTCGCAAGAGTGTAAAATAGTTAATTTTGCATGGAAAATGGGGCCGACACGCACGAATTAGCTTTTCCGAGTCAAATCGGGGAATCGCTTCTAAACAAGCGTTAAATACTAAATGAGAAATAAAAATCTCGAAAGCTGCCGGCCCACGACATTAATGGGTTTGAATTTGGAGATAGGCTATGTCCAGACTCAAACATAGGATTACACTTTTTTATTTGACGAAAGGAGTATGCATGGTAATATTAATTATAATTTCAAATGTTCCATCTTCAACCACAAACAGGAAAGGTTAACTCACGACAACGACCCATTGAGAACTTGCAACGAAAATGCCAAGAAGATCGATGTCCATTGTTTTTGTATATACGTTGACTAGACTTCGGTGCCTGAGTTTAGTCGTCCCCTCCGTTTATCTCCTCCTCTAAGCAACTCTATCGATCGAGTATATCTCAGATTGAAAACTTCGATTTCGTACTCGTGGATCATTGGGAAGATGACCACTGCGGCAGAAACCTCTGGTTCTTTACAGGTAAAAATAAACAAATTTCTTTCATCTTGCTTCGTGCTTGCTTTGCTAGTTTGCTTGTAGTTTTGTACCAACCTTTTCCTCAAATTTCATGGATGTACAAGGAAAGGCCTTCTTATCATGTATGTGTTCACCAGGGGTTGTCCGTAGTCCATTTCATTAATTTTGGCTCTCCTAGATGTATCTATTATTGAAACGATAGATGATCTGTACATATACTACGATTTGTTATGAATTTTGCGAGATCTAGACCAAAATCCTCGTGTTGCTAATTAGTTTTTTTCCCCACGATTGTTTTATGATGTAAAGCTAATTTCCATGTCCATTGTTTTGTACTAGTTAGGGATTTCCGTCTTATTCATCTGTGCTTTTGAAGCTAACAGCATGATTTCGCTTAGTACTTTAAGAACTCAACTTAAAAACAACATATGTATGACAATCATTTCTACAAGTTTACCTTTTGTTAAGTGAAGTTCTAATAATCTGCTGGAATATTGAGGTAACTTAAATATTGAGGTAAGTAGAGCATGGAGTACGGGAAAAATATACATACAACTCTGTTAGCATTGATCATGGACCTGCTTAAAATACATAATAACCTTAACAAATTAGTTAGCTAGTTCAGGTTTTTTTAGCGAGAGACAGAGTAAGCTAGTACTAATTTAATTCTTGTCAAATGTTGAAGAAGAATCTACATCCAACTCTATTAGCATGGATCATGGACCTGTTTAAAATACATAATAACCCTAACAAATTAGTTAGCCAATTCAGTTTATTAGAGAGAGAGGAGGGGGAGACTGTACTAACTTAGGGCTTGTTTGGATTAAAGCCAATTTTCGCTCTACCAAATTTTGATAATTTTAATAGTGTTGTAAAATGTTTCGTTTGATACCAATTTTGTCCATATTAATACAAAATAACAAAATCTACTTTACCAAATTTAATAGTGACAAAACCTATCAAAGTTTTGGCACTACCAATATTTAGGTAGACAAAATTTGACTTCAAACCAAACTGGCCTTAATTCTCGTCAAATGTTAAAGGTAGTAGTATCGATTCTTGTTTGTTATGTGTTGGGACTTGGGACCTCCGCACCGAGCCACCTTTCACCCCAAAGTACTTGGGCAGCTTTCTAATACTACTACTAGAATGAGCTAAAAAGAGACCATTTGTTCATCAGATCGCCTTCTGAACTTCGGCATCACAACGCATAAGCACAGGGCATTAATAGTTTAGTCACGATATCAAGCATGGAAATAAGTAGTAACATTTTTTTTTTGTCTTCCCCAGTATGACTATGAGGAACTGCAAATGCAGATGACAAAGAAGACGCTGAAGCGTGTCATATCACTAGCCGAGACCTTCATTGCCATAGCAACCGGCATCCTCGCGGCAGCTTTCTCGGCAGGCAAAGACGTCAACCTGCATCGCCACGTCCTCGCCGCCGGCGGCTGCTTCCTGGTCGTGACGTACCTGTCCGCTCTCCTGCTGATCTACCTGAAGCTGTTCCTGTCAGAGCACACGCAGCTGCGTCGATGGCACGTCCGTGCCCTGCAGCTGCTGTGCGTGACCAGCGGCGCGTCGCTCGTCGCCACGAACTCCCTCCTCCTCGTCCTCATCGGCGGCGAAAGCAACGGCCTGCTCTCGCTCAACCTGCTTCCCGTGCAGGCCATCGTCGGCGTGCTCGCGTACCACGCGACGCCGACGGAGGACAGCGCGCGCGACGCGGCGTTCGAGGCCGAGATCAAGAGCGGGCGCAGGGTCGCGCTCTTCGCCGCGGCGACCGCGTTCGCGGTGCAGACCATGCTCGTGTTCGGCTCCTTCAGCAACGCCACGCTGCGGCAGGCGGCGATGGGCGGCGGCGGCCGCCGCCGCACCACCCGGCTCGACCTGTCGGTGTCGTTCCTCGCATCGGCGCTCAGCGTGTTCCTGGTCGTGGCGACGTGCATGCCGCTGGGATTCAGGAGCCAGGCGGCGAGGGACAAGGTTGTGTCCATCGTCAGGTACCTCAAGGACAGCGTCGTGGCCGTGCTCGCCGTCGCAGCCGTGACACTCGGCCAGGAGTTCCTCGGTGGCTCAGCCGCGCTCGCGCTGTTCCCGGAGATCACCGTGGCAGCGATCTACTACACCGTGAGCATGCCCGGCGTTGGCGACGAGACGGCCGCGCTGTCGTCGGAACGCCGTGACAAGATGGAGGTGTTGCCGACCGTGGTCGTGGCGACGTTCGGGTTCGGGATGCTCGGGGCGGCGTACGCGGCGCTGCTCGGCACGCCGGAGTACGACGTGTACACCAAGGCGCTCGCGTTCACGCTTCTCGCAGCCGTCGTGTCCAGCTTGGGCAGAGTGGCCGGGCCGCTCTGCAACGCCCGGCGCGACAAGGGCTCCGCGGAGTGGGTGACGTTCCTCGGCGACATCCTCCCCATCGTGGAGATGCTCGTCGCCGTCCCGCTCGCCGCTAAGGTAATGGTTGATTTTCTCGCCGTGCCTGCTAATGGTTGATTCTCTCGACGTGTCTTGATGATGACTTGTAACATTCATGAACACTGTGAGCGGCGTGCACACGCGTGTTGTTGTTGTACACTTGTACTTTACTGACTTGTACAATGTCCTGCACGTGTACGTGCGTTGTACTCTTGGACTCTCTGCACATAGAAGTATATAATTGTTGTGATTTTGCCTGAAATAGTATTATTTGCCTGTGTCACCACTGATAGGCATCTATTTGCCGCAATAGTCATGCGGAGTAACCAAATGGTTGTATTGGTCTTTTGTGGACTGTGTGTCGTATTGTACAGAAAATTACAGGCCGTGCTGGGTATCACCCTATGGTTTTGATTTATAAGAAAGTTGCATACACATAGTCTCGTGAAATAAGCCTATGAATTGATCAGTTCAGGACAATTCATTCATTCAGGAAACACACACACATATACTGACACACGGTAGAGTTAGATGATTAAGAACGGGACCGTTTCGCACGGGACCGTTTGTTAAGCGGCGACTGCACTCAATTCAATTCTCATCCGGTGTTTCCGGCTTTCCCATTTCCACCTCAGCGCGCCGTCGATTTCGAGAGCTTGTCAGATCCATGATGAACAATTGCGACGTTCGCTTTCGAGCGAGCAGGTCCCTGGCGCAACAACGAGAGAATGGAAAATTGACTGTGAATTTCCAAAAAAAAAGAAGAAAAAAGACAGTGTCAGGCAGGAAGCCAGGAAGGCGACGCGTTACTGTGCACGATGCCGACCTGGAAACTCTCTACTACACAGCACCGGCACACACGCAAAACGCCCCGGAGTTGTAGCGAAGCTTGAGTACTTAGTTGAGTATCATCAGAAGGTATTTTTTATACGCGTGGAAATCACATGATGCTATCATGATTGATAACGGATATCCCCAGCTGCACTTTCTAAACCGCTTGCCGACACAGCGTTCGTCAATTGAACGGCATCGACGACCAAAATGTAATCTGATCTGCCACCACATCGTCGGCCGATCCCTATCTGCTCTGCCAGTAGCCGACGCAGGGATCAGGGGATGATATGCTCTGCACTCTCGTAACTGACGTATACATGGCACTCTTAGCAATGCAGCGTCGTGTGCAGTATAGCTCGACACGGCCGTAAACAAAGCAAGCGTAGGGGAGCACGACAAGTGACAGGCAACCACCGAACAAGATCCGCTATATAAGTCGATCGCTGCACAGTGCCCACACTGACACACACCCACGCACCTTACATCTATATACATGTACACACACCGCGACACACACACTGCAACTCCTGCAAAGAAGAAGCCAAGCCAAGCACACGCGCGTAGCAGCAGTTGGCGAAGAAGCGATGCCTCCAAATGCCGCGGAGGTGGCGAGGCCGAGGAGCCCGCTCCGAGGCATGATGCCGCAGAGCCCGCTACGGATCAAGCAGGACGGCAAGTTCTACGAGCGGCTCCTCGCCAAGGAGAGGTCCGCGGCGGCGAGCCGCTCGTTCCGCCACTACTGGGCCGGCGAGCCCGGTTCGGTGCCGTTCGTTTGGGAGTCACATCCTGGAACACCCAAGGTCGACGCGTCCCGGAGGATGGCCGCCGGCGGAGGGGCCGTCCCGGCCATCACCCCGCCGCCGTCGTACCTGCTCCGGCAACAAGGCGGCGCGGGTGCGGCGTCACGTCGTCCGGGGCAGGGCAAGGCGAGGACGGGCAAGACGCGGTACAGGTTCAAGCGGATCAAGATCGGCTTCCTCGCTGGGATATTCCGTAGGCTCGCCCTCGGCCACGCGTGGCGACGGTCGTCGGCGCCGCCGGCGTCGTCGTCAAGCCGGTGGCTCTTCTCCTCGGTGGCTGCCGCGCCGGAGAAGTCGACGGACGAACACCTTCACCATGAATTACCGGCCACCGCGCCGCGCCAGAACACCGCGCTGGCGTCGCGGGCGCGTCCGAGCCCTTGGATGCGGCGGTTTCGCGGGTTCCGAAGCTGGAGCCGCGACGACGGTTGGGCGTAGGTCGCTCTCGAACCAGTGAGTGTGTGTTGGTGTACGTGTGTGTGTCATCACGAGGATTAGAACAGGACAAGTTTCGTGTTTATGGTTGCGATAGATGGTAACGGTTGTTTGTATGCGAAGACGGTTGTTCATGCTGCTGGTGCCTAGCGTTTTATGGAAAATCATTAATTACCGTGTTTATTGTGTTTATGGATGAGACCTTGACGTGTTTGGAAAATTGATTAGTTTATTGTGTTTATTAGCGGGTTTTAATGATTATTAAATGGATTCATTCATGTACAATCTTATTAGTACGCTTAGTGAATTTTTCTGATAAATAAATTTTTGATATCTGTCAAATATGTTTGGAGATTTGTTTCCAGTTCGCTGATTGGCTGTTGGATGCATTTTGCACATATATGATGTGAAGTTTCGATTTAATCAGTACGGTTAAGATTCTTAATTAGCTATACATGCGTCTCTGTCATATGTATGCATTAGTCCGTTTTGTGCTTTTCACCTGACTTAATCGGGCATGATCAGGTTCGTGTGAACAGGGCTAATTCCATCAACGTATCCTAATCCAATATTCCAATTCATTATCTTTTGATGGAAGGTGATTGATATTTGCTAGTCCTATACTTGACGTACCAATCAATTGAAATTAGTGCAAACCATTTAGTGCAAGACTAGTACATCTCTGAATTCAGATACACAATGATAATAGGCATGCATGGTGAAGACCATACCGCCCTCCCAACCCAACCGATCGATCTGACAGTGCTCTTGCAACAAACACAATGTTCAGTGTAGGTGACAACAGGATCACCTGGCTATCATGCATACTCCAGTAAGCTGACTAGCTTGTTCTTCGTATGAACAAATATAACAGACGTCTACATACTATCTGTTATGAAAATAGATACATAACAGAGACACGAATTTTACGTAAAAAACCCTTATGGAAAATACCACGGACGTCGACCCGCAAAATCACTATAGATAAGTTTGGTACAAATACAGAGGAATTACAATGGAACGTCAACCCTTCCCGTGCAGCTTACAAGAGTATATATGGGGAAATAATAGAAGACTCTTAATAGGAAAAGACATAGATTCCTACTAGAAAAGTAATCCGACATATATATGGTAGAATTCGGATCACATAACAACAATCTTTACCTTGAGACGAATTTCCTCTTGTAGCATAAGAAACACCAATCACCAAGAACACCTTATAGGTAAAACTCACCGCGCGCTAAATAGTCACTAGGACTAAACAGTAACACCCATCAAACTTGAGCAAAGCTTAAACTTAGTAGCCGGAACCGGCTTCGTCATCATATCCGCCGGATTATCATGAGTACTTATTTTGCATACTTTGACATCACCTTCAGCAATAACACCTCGAATAAAATGATATATCACATCAATGTGCTTTGTTCTCTCGTGGAACATCTGATCTTTTATAAGGCAAATTGCACTTTGACTATCACAAAATATATCAATGCAAAACGTATCTCCACAAAGCTCAGTGTATAAACCTTTGAGCCAAATCGCTTCTTTACAAGCTTCAGAAATAGCCATATACTCCGCTTCGGTAGTAGATAAGGCAACAGTTACTTGCAAACTGGCCTTCCAACTAACAGCACATCCACCAATAGTGAAAACATACCCAGTGAGCGAAAATCTTTAACAAAATCTTCATTTATCCAAATCTTCAGCAAAATCTGAATCCACGTAACCAACAAGTCCATCTCTAGAACTTCCGAACTGCAAACAAGCATTAGAAGTACCACGCAGATATCTAAAATTCCATTGAACTGCTTTCCAATGATCTTTGCCAGGATTAGTCATATATCGACTGACAACACTCAATGCATATGATAAGTCAGGACGGCAACAAACCATGGCATACATAAGTGAACCAACTGCACTTGAATATGTAACTCTAGACATGCACTCGATATCAAAATCTGACTGTGGACATAAATCTGAAGATAATCTAAAATGTGCAGTTGAAGGGGTACTCACTGGTTTTGCATCATGCATATTAAAACGATGAAGGACCTTTTCAATATAACTTTTCTGACTAAAATACAACTTGCTAGACTTTTTTTCTCTAGTAATTTCCATACCGAGAATTTTCTTCGCTGCACCCAAATCCTTCATCTCAAACTCACTCCTCAATTGTGCTTTTAACTTTGCTATTTCTGATTTGTCTTTAGCAGCAATAAGCATATCATCGACGTAAAGAAGCAAATATATAGCTGAACCATCAACAACTTTGAGATAAATACAGCTGTCAAAATTAGATCTTCTAAACTTCTGAGAAAGCATGAAAGAGTCAAATCTCTTATACCATTGTCTAGGTGATTGCTTCAACCCATAAAGAGACTTTTTCAACCTACAGACTAGGTTCTCTTTTCCAGGAACAACAAAACCCTCAGGTTGCTCCATATAGATGTCCTCATCTAACTCCCCATGTAATAAATGCAGCCTTAACATCTAATTGCTCTAGTTCATAATCATGTCTTGCAACAATACCAAGTAATATGCGAATTGAACTATGCTTAACAAGAGGGGAAAAGACATCATTGAAATCAATACATGGAATCTGACTATAAACTTTAGCAACCAACCTTGCTTTATATCTTGCCTCATCAGTTGGAGATATACCTTTCTTTCTTTTGAAGATCCACTTACAACAGATAGGTTTCTTCTTCTTTGGCAAAATCACCAATTCCCAAGTATTGTTCTTCTCAAGTGACTCCATCTCATCATGCATAGCAGATATCCATCTATTGCAATCATCAGAAACAATAGCCTCAGAATATGTAGAAGGTTCTGTATTACCTTCAATTTCTATAACACTCAAGGCATAAGCAACTATGTTTGCTTCTTCAATTAATCTTTGAGGTGGTTTGATAGCCCTCCTGGGTCTATCAATTGCAATAGAACGTTATGGCGGCTGCTCCACACTATAAGAATATGCATCCTTAATAACAGGTGCATCTTGGTTAACATCAATATTCTCTTTATCTGGTGATTGTCCTGAACTGTCCAAGTGCTCCACCTGCACACTTACTTTCTGCTGACTCTCAACATGAATATTAGTAGAAGTATTGTCATGCAACATAACATTCTCTTGGAAGATAACATTTCTACTAACAAAAGATTTTCTAGTTTCAGGACACCATAATTTACAGCCTTTCACACCAGATTGATAACCAAGAAAGATACACTTAATAGCTCTAGGCTCCAATTTACCATTATCAACATGAGCATAAGCAGTAAAACAAAAAACTTTCAAGTCTGAATAATTTGCTGGGGAACCAGACCATACCTCAATTGGAGTCTTCTTATCAATGACGGTACTAGGTGATCGATTAATAAGATAACATGCATTGAAAGCATCTTCTGCCCAAAACTATCTAGGCAAACCAGCAGTAGATAACATACAACGGGCCTTCTCAATAATTGTCCTGTTCATGCGCTCTGCTACGCCATTTTGTTGAGGTGTACGAGGAACGGTGTAGTGACGGACAATTCCATTTGTCAAACAATATGACTTAAAACGTCTATCACAGAACTCCATCACATTGTCAGTACGAAGGATTTTTACCTTCCTTTCAGTCTGTCTTTCAACCATTGCTTTCCACTCTTTGAACACATCAAAAGCTTGATATTTGTGCTTCAAGAAATAAGGCCAAACTTTGTGAGAATAATCATCGATGATAGTCATCATATAACGCGCACCTCCTAGAGATGTCTTACGAGCTGGTCCTTATAAATCAGAATGCACATAATCAAGAATACCTTCGGTGGTGTGTGTAGATGTGTCGAACTTCACCCTCTTGTGCTTGCCAAAGATACAATGCTCATAAAATTTCAACTTCCCGATGCCTTGATCATCTAGAAATCCTCTCTTGCTCAATTATGCCAAACCATTCTCACTCATATGCCCAAGACGCATATGCCAAAGATTAGTAGCATCGGAATTATTAGATAATGAATCAGAAACTGCAGCAACATTACCTAATACAGTAGTACCCCGTAGGTGGTACAAGTCGGTAGTTTTAATATCAGCTTTCATCACAACAAGAGAGTCTTTAACGACCTTTATAACTCCGTTTCCACTGGAGTAATAGTACCCTTTACGATCAAACCTACTCAAAGAGATAAGATTTCTCTTCAAACTGGGAATATGCCACACATCTGATAATGTCCTAACACAGCCATCAAACATCTTGATATGAATAGAGTCAATTCCCGCAACCTTGCACGGGGTATTATCACCCATCGACACAGATCCACCTTCTAAGGGCTCATAGGTGGCAAACCAATCCCGATTCGGGCATATATGATAGGTGCAAGCAGTATCAAGAATCCACTAGTCACTAGTTTGTGCACAATCAGCAAAAGCAACAAGCAATTCTGCATCAAAACGACTATCAGTAGCAACTGCAGCTTTACCTTCCTCTTAAGGTCGATAACTTCCTTTTCTCTGTTCTTTCTCCTGCAGTATCCAACAATTAAAGATTTCATGTCCAGACTTCTTGCAGTATTTGCATGACTTGTTCCTGCCCCTGGACTTTGATCTTCTATGGCTGTTCGAACTCTTGTCCCTCGATTTGTTGTTTGTGTTCCTTTCAGTTTGCCTGCCTCAAACAGCCAAGCCTTCTGATTGAGAACTAGAATCTTCAGACGGCACCATCTTTTTCATCTTTTCCTTGGCATGCAAAGCATCATAAACTTCTTGCAAGGTTAGAGTATCACGACTATATAATATGGTATCTCTGAAGTTTGCATATGAGCTAGGCAACGAACACAATAGAATACGTCTTAAATCTTCATCATTATATTTTACCTCCATAGACTCAAGGTCAGCAACAATTTCCTTGAAAGTGTAGAGATGATCTATCACGGACCCATCGTCTTGCTACTAGTGCAAAAATAACTTTTGCTTCAGGTGCATCTTGCTGGTCAGATCCTTTGTCATGCATATCTGTTCCAGCTTCAACCATAGCACGGCAGCTGTTTTCTCCTTTAACACCTCCTGCAAAATATTATTAGATAGATGAAGATGAATATATGACAAAGCCTTACGATCTCGCTTTTTGTCATCATCAGACTAATTCCGAGAATCCTTGTCAAATCTAGTTAAAGCATCATCCAGATCTTGTTGTGCAAGAATTGCACACATCTTCACTTGCCACAATGAAAATCTCGTGTCTCGGTCCAAAAGAGGTAGATCATACTTCAAACTCTCTATTAGGAATAAATCCTGAATCTACTGGTATTAATTATGGAACCCTAGCAAATGCGCGAAAAAAAACCAGTGCTCGAAACGATGCACAAATTGATGATCTGATAATTTTCTGGGTACATAAGATCGGGTGAACGTAGCAATTAAATCTGGAAAAATAAAATTACCATGGCATACAGTAACCTGGCTGGATTGATGATGCCCTTGGGCCGCGTGCGTGAGAGTAGTACCGCCTCCTTGCGCGAGTGCGCGTCTGCGCCCTTGCTTTTTCTTCCTCCGAGCGAACGCGACGACGAGTCGGAGTCAGGGCGCCGACTCCGATCTGATCTCACCGAAAAACAATTCGACGGAACGACGACACGGTAGATCGCCGAAACCCGGACGACGGCGGCGTGGTGGTGTTGATCCGATCTCCGTGGCTCTGATACCACTTGTTATGAAAATAGATGCATAACGAAGACACGAATTTTACGTGAAAAACCCTTACAGGAAAAACCACGGGTGCCGACCGGCAAAATCACTATAGAGGAGTTTAGTACAAATGCATGAGAATTACAATGTGACGTCAACCCTTCCCGTGCAGCTTACAAGAGTATATATTGAGGAAATAGTAAAAGACTCCTAATAGAAAAATACATAGAGTCCTACTAAAAACGTAATCCGTCATATATATGGTAGAATTCGGATCACATAACAACACTGTCACTAACTTGTAATCTTGGTTTGTATACATGTACTACCGGAGCCGGCTGTAGAACATATATATCAGAGATCACCAAGAGTAGTGCAGATTTTGGGCAATTGCTTTCTATGCCTAGTGCTGCACTCTGCACTGACGTCGTCCACTGTTCACTGGGTCCTAGTGACGAGTTGGGTATACTTTGGTGCGAACTGCAGCACCCAGACTTATAAATGGAAGGCCAACAGCCGAATCGTTCGTGCTGCGTGTAACTGTACCGCCTCCAACTGAACTGATGATCGGATGGTAGCAGCTGTGGACAAGTCGTGGGTGGGAGGGAGGCCGTCGTGACGTCGCCGTGGGGCATTTCAATGTGAGCCGCTACGCGTTGAATTCGAGATCGATCGGTCGGCAGTCGGCACAACGCCCGTACGTGCCACCGACGGATGCATATTCAGGTCAGAAATTCTGATCACTGATCAGATCGAGATTTCCAAGTCAGGATATGAATATGTTTAAATATGATCGAAAATCAGCTACTGGAATATTATAATGGCATTTGCTTCACAATTAGTACTAGCTTTCAATGTTATGATTAGCTTCGGAACAATGCTGGCTAGCCATGTTAAACCAGACGCTTAGATAGGTGCTTAGAAACGGTTTAACTAATTTTTTGTCACGTTGGAATGAAACATGCAGTGATCGCTGCTTCATCCGACACTTAGAAGAAGTTTAGGACCATCTAAACGAATGCTTCCGTTGGAGATTGGAGCTATAGCACGGCCGCATCAACATAAGCATCTCCTCCATTAAACATGGCCTAACAAAGTTTGGCCAATGGGAACCTGACAAGACTTCAGATATTAAATGTGACCAACTCTGTTTTGGCTTTTGGGTTGTTGAGCTTAATTCGTGCGGGTACCTTGATACTGTGTAGAGGTTCAGACAAACAGTACCAAGAAGGGCCATCTGCACTGAGTAAGTGGGATTTCCAAGTCTGCATGACAGCATGAGCAATTGAGGATGGACACAGACATCATCCATGCAAGGCGGCGCCGACGCCCACGTACATTTGGTTTGGTAGGATTAACGACGACTTCAGAATTACGTTTCGTTCAACTGGACAGCAGTTACGTCTCGATATATATTTCACGATGTCAGCAAGCCAGCTGAAGTACCTAAGTTAGGTGTGCATAAATAATGTGTCCTTCTTGTCAATATACGGAGTACCGATAGCATATGTAGCAGTGAATAATCAACGTGATCCTCTGTAAAACTATATATACAATAGCAATGGCTGACAGGTGGGACCGCATTGCAAGAGTCCAGGGTTGATTGACACAACTACATTTAAGATAGATCGATGTGGTTTACTTTGGTTCGTCAGAAGTCACATTGGAGTAAAACTAACTACAGTACTAATTCAAAGGTAAATGGAAGGGAGCAAAGGAATACTCTTATGATAAATAGCCAAGTTCCTAAAAAAATCAGTTCCAAACAGAGTAAATCAGCACTTGTGCGAGCAAACTTTAGAAAATTACAGAAGCTGCGATACCACTTGATATGAAAATAGAGATAAAATATATACATAGCTTTAACATGAAAAACCCTTGTGTGAAAAAAAACACGAACGTCAACCAACAATATTACTGTTGAGGAGTTGATACAACGCAGTCACTATAACGGGCAACGCATCCTTCCCGTGTAGCTTACGAGAGTTATATAAAGGGAAAACATAGGAATTCTAGTAAAAACACACAAAGTCCTAATAGGAAACTAACAAAATTCCTAGAAAACTAATCCGGATATATTTAGGAATATAACATGAATTTGCTGGCATAGCAATTTTGAATCCTAGCAAAAACATGAACGTACACTTGTACACTTCATTGTATAAAACAAAGTTCATAGATCTCCTTTATAAGGATTTATAAAAGGTGCAAAAACTGCTCATATGTTGACTTATCAAAACGAGAATCTCGTATCACCGTCGAAAAGAAAAATATCATGTTTTATAATCGTCATTGGAAATAAATCATGAATCTGGTAGTATAAAACTTATGAATCTAGCAAAAATGGGAACCGCTTGTCGTGTACAAAGCAATGATCAAATGACTCCTCATTAATGGCCTTGTAAACTTAGCATTGAATTTGTCGCACTTTTAAATGCCATAAAAGAATATTTCATCACAATTTAGAAGCTATAGAGCATACTTTCAACTAACCATTGGGAACAAAATCATTAATCTGCCAGTATAAAATTGATAAATCCTAGCAGAGACGCGAAAACCTTGTGATTGATCCCCTAAATAACCTTTTGGTAGCCGACTGGCAATCACTATGAAGAAGTTGATACAAACATAGGAATACAACAAACAATACACCATCATATTTAACAAGCAGTACTGTAACCATCAATCTGTCGTCATCCAAGCATAGATCTACAAATTGCACAGCGAAAGTTTGTTCGAAGGAAAGGTCTGAAAAGCTAACTCGATCGGATATGATCATGGCTGAGAACGGTTCATCAACCGATCTCCTGTAGTCTGTAGAGGGTAGACGCTAATGCTAACACACTACAGTTCAGTTGATATTCCACATGAACCATGCACTGCTTATAATTAATAAACTCGTGCATGCCAATGCCATTGTCTACTAGAGCCAAGAAATCAAGATGAGTTATTAGAGACTTTTCAAGAGTATAATTAATTAATTGGTGGCCGCGACGGGGGCTTTGTCACGTGAGTGCAATAGTTCATGATTCATGATTGGGGCCATCTGATTCTGTATTCTATTTCTATTGGTATCCCAGTCGTATGCCGTATCTGTTTGCAAATCACTTTTGACGGAAATACTAAAGTCTTGATTTTTTTGGGTGAGTACTACTCCTAGTTGGTAGGACGGCCCAGAGTAGCAGCATACAGACCCTTCTCGGCCTATTTTGATCCAACGACACGGAAGAGTTCAGCCCAAATATAAACGGCCTAGCAGTGGCAACGACTCAGAACTGCTTAAAGCCTTCAACTTTTGCACCAAGAATATCAGCCCAGTATGTGTATCATGAAGCATATCCCAATACCCATGAGAAGTCTCAATTTATAACCGAACTTGCAGATACATTCTTAAACAGAAGAGGATTCCCATAATCTTCACTAGTTGCTTTTGTTATTTATTTTAGCGCCTTCGTTTGATATTCTGATCAAATTTATTGACCAGTATGGATGGTTTGAAAACCCAACGAATGTATGCTTAGAGTATCTCCAAGAGTATGGCTATATGGCTCTCCACATCAAAATTTAGCTAGTTGGTAGAAAAAACCATCTTCAAAAAATTAGACATACATCTTGACGTACCATCTAAATAGCTAATTCTTATTACTTATTCGGGTCATATGGTAATTACGTCACCATGGTAATTCCGGCATGTTACTTATTCGGGTCATATCTCTAATAATTTCCATCTTAAAACGAATTCCCTTGTAACATAAAAAAATATCAATATTTAATGTAGATAAATAGAGTTAGACAAATAACCCATGCAGCTAAACCGTACCCTCGATAAATTCTGGTAACATCCACTCATTCCAAATTTGGCACCTAAACATGTTCAAAAGTAACCTGGCACTGGATAAATTGTTGTATGTCTTGCAAACATCCAAAATCTGTGTGCAAAGAACTATGGAGCACTAGCTGGCATCCTCGGTGGCACTGAAAACTTAAGATGCTAGCTGTAATTTTGTACTACTCAGGTTGCGTACTGGTAACTGATACAGATAGTCACACTCGAGTCAAAAAAAAGAAAAAAAGAGAAAAGCGTGGTCCAGTGGTTACGGCAGGCAGAGGCTTCGTTTTCAACAGCATTTCATTCCCTTGACATGAGCAGAAACACCCGCAGGAACACGAGGGGAGGGCTACAGGCCCAGGAGGGCCAGGCCAACAAATCGAGTCAACCTTTCAACACTCGCCAACATTTCTTCCCCTCATGCCCATTTACTTGCTACCAATTGTACAAGCTGCCCATCCCCCTCATTACTCCCTTGCCTTTTAAGCACTCTTTCCTTCCTTGCAATTCCAAACTTTACACTTCTATACCCTCCTCTCCTCTCTCCTCGGGCCGGTCCTATCTGAATCTCCTCCTCTCTTTTTGTTCTTGTTGTGCATCTCCATCTCATCATATCTCCCAGGCACAGGAGTATGCCTCAATGTCCACAGAGAGGTAAGAGATAACTTCGAACTGATTTCTAAGTTATATTTCTCCTCTTTTATTCGTCCCCTTTTATCTCTGGGTTTTTTCTGAATACTTCTCGCTCTGTTTCTTGATTTTTGTTCAAAAGAATCGGATTTTGACATTTCCCGTTTGCTCGAAAGGATAATCTGTTTCTTTTGTAGTTCGTGGTTAAAAATACAAATTTTGCATTGTGGTTTGCATCTCGACCATCTCCCGATTCCATGCCCCCAAAAAACCCTAAATAGCAACTTGGCCTTTTCAACTTCCGCCAGGGAAAGACACGATGAGATCGGCAAGAAGATCAAGCGAGAGCCGGACAGCGCTGGCGTGCTAATCGCCGCCGCCACCACCACCGCCGCACCGATCGAGCACCGCATCGTCCCCCACCGCGTCGTCCTCGGCGGCGCCGTGAACACCGTGACCCCGTGCGCCGCGTGCAAGCTCCTCCGCCGGCGCTGCGCCCAGGAGTGCCCCTTCGCCCCCTACTTCTCGCCGCACGAGCCCCACAAGTTCGCCGCCGTCCACAAGGTCTTCGGCGCCAGCAACGTCTCCAAGATGCTCCTGGTACGACTCGATACGATGAAAGCAGCATTCTTTAAAGGAAAACAACAAAAAAAAAACGCACCTTTGGTGGCTGGCTGGCTAGCTCGTGCATTAATGGCGTCTCGGTGCAATGCGTTTTCAGGAGGTCGGCGAGGCGGAGAGAGCCGACGCGGCGAGCAGCCTGGTGTACGAGGCGAACCTGCGGCTTCGGGACCCCGTGTACGGCTGCATGGGCGCGATCTCGATGCTGCAGCAGCAGGTGAACGCGCTGGAGGCCGAGCTGGAAGCCGTCAGGGCCGAGATTTTCAAGCACAGGTACAGGCAGGCCGGCGTCGCCGGCGCGGCCGGCCTCATGGTCGACGACGTCCATGGCACGGCGGCCGGCTTCGTGGCTCCTGCTCATCCGCCGCCGATGCACTCGAGCGACGTGGTGTCGGTGGTGGAGGCTGCCGGCGGCCAAGAGTTGGCCGGGGCGGTGGCGCCGGTAATCTCGTCGGCGTCCCCGCCGGTGTATGCTGACGGACAGCCGTCATCAAGTGGTACTGACTACAGCTCCCTCAACACAAGTGAGCATACTGCATACTTTGGTTGATTTGCTTGGATTTATCTAACATTTTGGTGAGATCACAATTAAGCTGGGGAAAATAAGAACTGCGTGCAAGTTTATTTATATATATGTTTCTCTAGAAATAGATATAGCTGTGGATACCTTGGGTGAAGAAAAGAATTTGTCCAATGGGTGTATCGATTTTTTTTTTTTTGGTATTGTTGGTTGTGAATTGGTTGGTTGAATTAATTAATCGAGTACATGGTATATTCGAATTAGCTTAATTTTTCTTTTTTCCTTCGGTTCTAGATTAAAAAAAAACACTACTGCTCAGTAAAATTAATCTAACATATCTGCAAGTGCACACATAGTTCACATTGTTGGATACTCCTTCCAGTCAAAATTATTTATCAAATAATTTTACTGGGGAGGGTTAGTAGTTAGTCATGCGTGTACTGCATACAATCGATCGTTGTCGCACTAAGTATTTTCATGAATTTTTCAATGATTGCTATGAATTTGCGTGGAAGCTAGAATGATCTACGAGTAGAGAATGATCCTTGAACTGATTAGTCGTGCATTATATTGGTAACGAGACCTTCAAGAATAGGTCATGCGCTGATAATGTGCACCGGTATAGTGACATATCTCTGAATTTTATTTGTTGAATGCGTATTATAGTTAATTAATTTGATTCTTACTATTCGAAAGATAAGTCAACCTGACACTTACATAGTCACATCATTGTCATTTCTCAACGTTCTTGTAGTCTTGGTCACATCATTTGGCAATTCATCATTGTTCTCAAATATGCTACGTTTGGATAGGACAAACACATGCACAGAACTTTTGAAAGGAACAGCCCAATGAAACTACTGTAGCACAAATATATGCATATCTAAATTATCTAAACTCTACTACCTTCGTCTCAAAATATAAGCACTTATACCGTTTTTTGAGAAAGATTGAGGAAATGAAGTGTTGTGATTGGTTGAGAGGAGATGGTAGGTGGGAGGGATGGTTATGATTGGTGGAGATGAGGTAGGTGGGTGTAGAGGTAGTTATATTTTGAGACAAATTTGAATTGTTCAGGTAGTTATATTTTGAGACGGAGGGAGTATATGCATTATATTTCGCTTGTGCAATGTAGCATTAGATGGTCCTTTTATGTAAGTATTTTAAGTAGCAAATCTTCAAAAGATTTATTTTTTAATTTCTATATCGCTGAAATGATAAGTCATTTTTTAATGATGGAAATGGGTTACGACATCTGCCGTTAGACATACATGCACACATTGAATTCTATTGTATAAATAAAAAATATTCCCTTTTTTTGTAAGAAGTTAATTTGGTGCATTATTTTTTATTTATCTAGCTTGGGATGGAAACATTTCTCGACTCTTGTTGGTGAGCTTCTTCTAGCACTTGTGTAAGAGAAAGCATGAATCATTTGAAGAAATCTAGTGGACTTGTTTTAGAATCTTATTCACCGTACCAGTGAGAGTATACACAACAAAAGCCTCTGTATGGGCCGACATGTTCATTTCATCACATGTTCTTATTTTAGTATTGCCCCTCAATAATACTATGACCCTGTGCTGAAGTCTGAATACCATGGTATTGGTCATGTAGAAAAAGATAAGACTTCGTATTTAGGCCACAAAACTTATTTTTGATTTATTGCTCAATACAGTCTTATTGCATACGGCACAGCACCTTATTGCATAACCAATTACTGCTTGTTTTCTCCCCTCACCTGCGAGGAAGCTACCAGTTCATACACATTCGTGCACTTGCTTTCCATCAGTTAGGGGCTGTTTGTTTGTTGCAAAATAAAACAATGTCGGCAACTTGTTTTTTTCCTATTTTTCTGTATGCACGCTTCCGAACCAATAAACAGGGTGTTTTTTCCAAAAAATCAACACGAAAGTTATTTACAAAATTAAATTTATTTTCTTTCAAGTTTAAAATAGCTAATACTCTCATTTAATCATGTATTAATGACTTTTTCGTTTTACGTGCATTACTATATTCTAATTTGCCAAACTTTCCAACCCAAACAAACGAACACACCCTTAATCTCTTTGGTTTGCTTTTATTGGTCCCAGTAGCTTAATTAAGAGTTCTCAAAAAAAAAGTAGCTTAATTAAGCAATGTGGGTGTTGCACGCATATGCTGAAGTGATCTGAGTCGATCGGCTGTTTCATGGACTGGCTGTCAAATGTCAATGGCTAGCTATGCCAGCTGCTAGCTAATTGCATTACTAAAACCCCTGTAGGACGAGGGGCCTTTCCTTGACGTGCAGTGTTTGCAGCTAGCTCAACACGTACTTGGTTGAGTTTCAAGCAGGCAAAGTAGCCTGCCGGCCAGAGACACATCCGGCCTCGATTTCTCTCGCATTAAAAACTGCAACACCAGCAGGGCCTCTCTTCCCAGCATCCATGTGTGATGTGTGCGAGCGATCCTTTTCTGAGAGTTTAGAAGGTTTCGTTAATTTGTTTAATCCAAAATATAGGTTGGGTTGGGTTGGGGAGCTTGGCGTGTTGGAAGGGATGTGATGGGGATTTGGTCCAGCGTCGTGCTTGCTTGAGATGGCGGGCATCCCTGCTTGCTTGCTTGTCTGCACTCAACACCAACGCCGATGCTTAAAAGTCTTCACTAACCTCGAAAACCCAGCACGGGATGCAAACTACTCGTGCATCTCCACTGTTTCTGGTCGTACTACTGTTACATTACATCTCGATGCATGTACAAGCACATGTACAGTAGTAAGGTAGTGGGCCAGTATGTATACAGACACGATTACCTGAATCTGATTGACAAATCACAAGTTAGTACAGGAGTAGTTAGGTTTATGTGTTCAGACTTCAGAGCTTCAGATTCTGGAGCTGGAATTTCGTGAGATGAACCCGGACAGATGTTTGTGTGCGGCTCGCGGCTCACATGCTTCGACTGGCGATTGGTCGGCGCCGCGACGGTGCAAGCACGTATGCACCGGCATCGCACCGTTTTTGTTTGTATAAGAGTGACGAATAATGCAGCGTAGTCGCTCCATTGACTAGAGGAGTTTGCACACCGACTGCGCAAATCTTGAGGAACAGCACGTGGTGGTGGCAGCTATACGCGAATTGTGTACTGTCTGGCGAGTGACGACTGACCGTCTGAGACGACGAGCAAATTGAGGGGCACACATGGCATCCTGCGCAAATCTGCCAGTGTACTAGTAGTAGAAGCCTAGGGAGTTGATTCTATTTTGCTCCATGGACGAATGACACGTGAGGTCCGGCGTTTGGCGACGAAGAAGTTGCATCTCTCGACGTTATGGAAGAGTAATTTGCATTTTGCAATGCTTGGTTGGCAGCCACACGATGTTAAGTCAGGTATAACACAGTTTAATTAGTAGGCAGGTGTTTAGGTGAATTCTAAAACTAAAAGACAACAATTTATTGGCCATACAAAGTGCGGCATGACACATTTGGTAAATCGAGTTGTAGCGGGAAGTTTGCCGGCAACCAACCCTAATGGTACGTGCAAATTTGTTTATGTCGTTTAGATGACATGCAAAGAATCATGATAAGACCGAAATAAAATATGTTTTCAAGTTCAAACATACCTCCATCCGTTCCTTTATTTTAGGGAGGGTAAAAGTTTTGCCTCGTATATTGACAGAGCACGAGAAAAAAACAGTAATAATTACAGGGCGTTAAACAAAACGACAAGCCCGTAAGAGAGAGAAAATAGGTGATCTCTCCCAGAAAGTATAACTCATCTAGTGGCTACCCCCTGCCTTCCTCCATGCCCGACCCTCTTCTTTGATCTTCGCAATGATTCCGGTCGAAGAGGTTTCAACATGGCGAAACATTCTCACGTTGCGTTCACACCAGATTTCCCATAAAACTACGATAATTAAGGTGCGCAAGACTTTTTTCGGAACCTCCGGGGTTGACAGGATGAGGCTCCACCATTCTGCCACCGTGTTGCATGTGCCCCAAGGTGGGATTAGGTTTTGCGGCTTTGTCCATCTAAGGATTTCAGTCCATATTATCTTAGTCACCCTGTAGTTGGCCAGGAGGTGGACCGCCGACCCCTTCTCTGTTCGGCGAAGGGAGCAGTATTTTTGGTTCTCCCATCCCCTTTTTTCTAGTCTATCCATTGTTTAGACTCTATTTTTTAGGACAAGCTATGAAACGAATTTGCATTTAGGCGGCGCCCAGCACTTGCAGATGGCATGGTTGAAAGGCGAACTGGTGGTCGCATAGAACTGGAAGTAATAGGCTATCGGTGATATGGGCCCGGGGGTATGATGAGAATGCGGATTATGGCGGGAAATATCTTTTCACACACCAGTGTATTCCAAGGATACACCTTGAGGAGCTCAGTAGGGTCCGGGCCACGGACGGCCACGTGGCCATCCTGAAGAGAATTTGGCTCGGGGGCTGCCCGGAGGCTACGGCTCCCCAGATGGAAGGGTTCGGGGTCACCCGAACCCCCATCCATCGACCCGTACCTCTCTAAGAGAGGGGCAAGCTCAACCGCCAACTACCCCAATCAATACAATGACTCTGGCCAGGCGGCGCCCAGACGCATTTAATGCGATGTGAGGCACGCCTGTCAATGCTCGTCATCATCACCATTGCTTTTTGCCTCGAGCAGACGGAGAGCACAAAAGTCCTCTTCCATGACAGTGAATTGACCGCGCTGTCAGCCCATGCGCGCCCCTTCCCCCCGGCCTGTCACCGTCACACTTAATGCGATAGACGGTTGCGTGGGGGAGAGAGTGCAAGCCTGGGCGATGCCACGCCACCCCCTCTCCAGCCGGAGGGCCACCGACATGTGGGCCCCGCTGGAGTAGGTAGGGCAACCACTTCCCACGTCAGCAGCACGGCGACCACGGCGCCCATTTTTCCTTCTCCACCCCCTGCGACGTGGTGACAGGAGCAGGTATAGGGGTAGGCCCCCGACAAGACAGGACAAAAGCCACACTGGCCCATAGAGCCAGGGAAAAAGTTGAGGGCTACTGTGGTGTCCCCCAACACTATAAAAGGAGGCCCAAGTCTACCGTAGAAGGGATTGGTTGGTTGGTTGGTGGTGATTACCAGCAAGCCCCCAAGGAACTTAGAGTGCTTCGACCTCAGTCATCAGCTCCAGCATCCTTAGGAAGGAGCTCGACATAGATAGCAGAAGAAGAAATTGGGAGAAAGGCCACCATACCAAATCTTGTAATCCATCATCCACCATATCAACAACAAGAATAGGAGTAGGGTATTACGCTTCCCAGCGGCCCGAACCTGTATAAATCCTCTCGTGTCATGCGCGTTTAGGGGGCTTCTCTCCTGCCCACCTTCATGTTCCCCTTAACTCAGGCCTTCATACTCCGCCCCCCTGTGCCGAACCAAAAAGGGGTTCCCCGGATCCCCGCGTGTCGAGCACACGCATCGACATAGGCGGACTTTGCGGAGTACTTGCCATTCGCAATTAGGTTCCAGCGAATTGTGTCTTCTTCACTCGTGAGGGGTCTAGCCCTCCTGATCTTCTGCCACAGCACAAAGAATTGCATGAGGTGTTGCGCTGAAGTTACTTTAGCGATGTCTATGGCTCTAATCCAATTGTTGTCAGTTAGGGCATCGCGGACATTTCGTGTTTCCCGCTTGGAAGCAATGAAGATGTCAGTGCCAAAGCCATCGGGGTTTGATTTTCCAGCCTATGGGATTGCCAAAAGGATGCTTTGGTACCATCCCCAATGGTAATTGTCGTTGCCGCTACAAAAACGCTCCTTGTCTGTCTTGTCTGTCTTGTCACATGGAACCGTGGTCCCGACCCATGGTTTTTCTGGTGCCATCCATTCGTACCATAACCAATGCAGATGAAGCGCTGACCTCCATCCTCTCTAAGTTCTACCCCCTCCTGTCCCAAAAAAGAAGAGAAGAAACTCGTAGTTTCCCAAGGTGAAAACAGTGGAGAGTAAAGAGTACCAATATACCATTTATTAATAAAAATTATAGTAATGCTGGGTATAAAAGATAGTTTTTTTTTTAATTTGAGGATTGGATGTAGATAAGAGGATAGAAGTTGGTTTAGTTGAATACAAGGTGTCGTTATTTATCAGAAATCATCATTTTAAAATCTTGACTAGAAATATGTGTTTAGTGACATGAATGTAGTATCATTATACTAATATTTGAAAATATTTTTGCATGGTATTATTTTCGTAGTAGTTAATAATATAACATAAAAATGTTTGAAGTGTATTAATTGTAGGAGGTAATACCCTTATATATAGGATTTTATAATGGATGGAGTAGTTTTTGTTGATCTTAAAATTTTAATTTAATCATAATGAGTACGTACAATAATGCATAAAAAATGTCATTGAATGCAAAATTTATTACTACATCTGTTTTATAATGCAATTGTGTTGATTTTTTTCTTACAATGTTTAACTATTTGTCTTATAAAAAATTTAGTGCAAATTTATGACGTGCTTAAAATATTTTTGATAATAAAGTAAATCACAAATAAAATATATGATACTTCCATACATTTTTAAATAAGGTCAAGCATTGCAAACTTCTATTTAAATTTCTGTGACAGTAGAAATAAAAAATAAATGTGTTGTTTAAATTTCTGTAACAGAAATAGAAATAGAAATGAAATATAAATGTGTTAGAGTGGGATTTGAACCCACGCCCTTTCGGACCAGAACCTTAATCTGGCGCCTTAGACCAACTAGGCCATCTCAACACCTGAACTTATTCGTGTTGTTTATCTATATAACTGTATAACGCATGCAACGTCATAGCTGACAGTGTACAGGTAAACAGCGTTAATACCTGCCTGTGCCTGGCGTTACTCGGCCCGCCATGGCCCTGCGCCCAGGAAAGCAGTACGCGTGCGCTATGACAGGTGAGCTAAAGTGGAATGGTGTGGGCCAAGAGTGGGAAGGGGCTTCCGATAGAAGATTTTAGTCTTAAAAAAGGAGGAAGTGCACGTTCACTGAACAGTCGTCCCGGATAAAAACAATAGGCTTGTGGTCTAATTTTGGCCTCCCAATATTTGGCATGTCAAAAGTTGGCATATTAGGCTAAGCTGCATTTGAATTGATGCCAAACTAACACTAAGTTTACTGTTGAAGTGGCCTATATTTTATAGCCTTACCAAAATTTGGCTTCAATCCAAATAAACATAAACACTATTGAAAATGCCAAATATTAGTAAAACCAATTTAGGCCACAAACCAAACCATCCCAACATGTCACTAATTTAGGGCCTTTTAGTTAGCCTAAACCAATCTAACGCTAAATCAACTTTACTTAGTAGAAAAAACAACAACTTTCGGTAAGAAGTGCCACGGTACTGTTACCGTTCAGCTAAAATTTGTTGTTTTTATTGCTCCAAAATAAAGTTGAGTTTAATTTGATATTCGGTGGAATGTGGTTTATGCCTATACTTATCAATAATTTTTCTTATGAATTTACAAAGTTTTATGTCTGGTTTTCATAAGTTTTACTTATTTGATAGTCTTTACCGGATATCTCCCCTAGTTGACAAGAGTAGAAATGTTCCATAACTAACATCTAACAAATTTTGGTAGGTTAGCGAAGGTTAATATGTTTGATTTGTCATCATACCGAAATTTTAGTTGGGTCCAAAGTGAAAAAAAAAACAAGCTGTAAGTTTCTAAGTTCATAAGGTCTAAAACTTAGCCTAAAACATGATCACTGGCCAGTTCTAAGAATTATGTTGAATTTTGTGGTGCGGATCGGATTTAGAAGAAACTATTAGTTTCATGTTTGTTTATGCCCTTGTAATTTGTTGGTGTAGTGGTAGTAGCCGTTGCACCATGGGATCAGCGTGTTCGATGTAGTTTGATGTAGATGCAGAAGACACCAAGAGATCATGCAATGCATTGGAAGTTATCCTTCTGGTCTCTCCTGACGCCTAATTGGGACAATAGAGTTTTAACCTTTTAGAAAGAGGCTTATCGTGCGAGAGAGGAAAAAAAAATCATTAGCTCACAAAAGGGCAACCGCTCTCTTCTTTGATAGATGGGATGGCACAAGTGGGACTAAGGGGCTATTCCTAGGCGTAAAAAAAAGGGGCTATTCCTAAGATAATAAATTTTTCTTTTGATCATGACGCATAGTTCTGATTTTTATGGCACATAAGAGTGGATTTATGGCTTATAAGTGTGATTTATGAAAATAAAATCTATTAAAATAAAAAAAATACATTTAAGGAGATGACAATGTGGGCCATGCCTCATATGTATATCTCGATTAACCAAGACCACAAACCAACGCAAGCAACCCTTTACCACCATTTGATAAGAATGAAACAATAATCCCCATCCTTGGCACGATTGTATACTAAAGTTTGATAAAAGAAAAAACAAAAATGAGAAGGCCTTTAAACCAATCGGTTACAATGGGCCAGATCTATAAAGTGCTAATTGTCTTTTGGAGGAAAGCCAGCCCAGCGAGTTTTTGAGAGAACCGGCCCAAACGGTTCGTACAAGATTATTGTCTTCAGCGACAGTGTCTACTTCGCCGTAGCAAATTATTGGTCCGAGGCCGACGTGACCTTCATTCAATCCATGTTCCTTAAAGAAGGAAGACTCTTTCATCTCAAAGAAGTAAAGGGATTGAAAAATCTCCTGTCACCTCATCCGGAGATCCTAAGCACATCAGCCCATGATCAAAAGATGCATGTAACAAACGCTTCAGAAAGTGTGACAGATGTTTAATCTGATCGGAAGCAGCCTGCTGGCTGCTGCGCTGTAGGCTTTAGCCAGCCCTGTGCTTCCTTCTTGAATCAAGATCGCCATTATAGAGTGGATCGAACGGATAAGGCTTGTGTAGTGCATTCTCTCTTTTCTTGTTCTTGCACAAGTGAATCAGCTCTCATTAATCCCTTTTTAAAATATCTGGCAATCTCATCACTATCAATCTGTATGATCAGCACATTGTCCCCTGTGCTCTAATCTCTTTCACACAATCCACCTTTGATTTTTCAGGATTCTGTTGTACGTATATTGGTATATACACATATGGCGGCTAGGATATATATACTTGCCAGTACTGCCAACAGCTTAGAGATATACACAAAGTTTCTCCGTGAAGTCATGTGCATTTGGGTTAGAGCTCTGGACGCTCTGCATGCTTTACAAGTTGTTGTCGCCAGCTCGACGGATAATGTGCACGAGTGGATGACGTAGACAGTGTATGTACGGTAGCATTATACTGAGCCTGAAAAGAAAAGATATCCTTTTTGTCTTCTAGAAGACTGGTATATCTTATCATTAGCACTCTGTCACGTCCACTTAAGGTTCTTGGTGGAGCCAACTAGGCTTACTACTACGACACTCGCAAAGGTGCAGCAGAGGAGCCAAGCCAGTTACAGTATTGGCTCGCTGGGAAAAAGAGAGTCAAATGTAGCCATGCATGCCGATAATATTGTGGAGACAGCACTTGGATCTGCCAAAAGGCCATTTCGTCAACTATTTTCTCACCAAAGTAATAATTACAAGGATGTATGTGCATGCTTGCACACCATTACCGCATCACACAGGCATCAGCGTGATGCATACATACATAAGCAAGACTGTCGTCCCTGCTGGAACAGTCACCAAGCTAGCTTGATACTGTATCTGTTTTCCTCTGTTTATTGATACGCAAGCTGGTTCACGGTGGCAACAAGCAACATGAGTAGTACATGCAGACTGCACATATGGCATCCAGGATGGCTGCAATCAAGGCCTTGTGTGATGTGCTCTGAACTGGGCCAACGCGACGCGTGCCGGCACGCTTGCTAGCTGCCAGATTAGTTAAGATCAAAGTGAAGTGAAGACGCGCACACGTGAACACGACTGATACTGTGCTAGTTCTGTCCTCCTGTGATAGAACTCTCGATCGCTTTCTCCCGTTTTTCTTTTTCATTTTCCCTTTTCTTTTGGATCGATCATGGAGCCATGCATGACGTGACGATGGCGTGAGAGTGGCGTCAGCCTGCAAGACCGCGGTCGGGGCACGTCCGCATCCGATTTATTCGGCATTCAGTGTTTCGCCTAAATGCTTGACCCCGTGACAGCCAAGGAGCCAGCGGCACACGTACCAGCAGATGCATTGTGGATGGGCTTGATTGCGCCCGTCGCCGTCACGAAACTCCCTCTGGCCTTTGCGAACTAAATTATCCTCTCGCTGCTTTCGCTGCTGCTCTCGGCCCGTATTGGACGACGGGCAAAATCGAAGTTTGCCCATCGGTCAGCTTTCTCATGCCTTCCCCTACAGATCGATCAAACGTATATGTCATACTGATACACTGATACACCAACCCACCAAAAATTCCTTAATTGCCCGATCGGCCACCCGAACTCCACCGATGCACCAACCAGAGCACAGTAGCACGTACTGCGTACCACCAGTCTGCCAGGCTACCAGGCACACCAATGCTTTGCCATCAACGGCACTCAAAGCCACGACCGGGTCGGCTAATTTACGCACTTATCGGCTGGAGATCGATCTCACCGACCCCGCGCGCGGCCGTCCAAGACCAAGAACCCACCGTGCAGCACCGGCCGGGTGTGCGACGGCAGAAACACAATAATTGCGGCGCGTTTTGCTCCTGTCTCTCGCGGGGTCAGTGCCTCCCGCGTCGCGTCGCGGCCGTTGCTTTCCGCCCAGGCGGCGTCCGTCCGATCGATCGGCTCCGAGCGCTCGCATTATCACGCTGCGGGTCGGTGTTGGTGTTGCGTGATCGGGCAGTGAGTGAGTTAGTGCGCGATCGAGAGCTCCATGTATCTGATCGTTTGGCTCCTTCGCTGCTTTCATTCCCTTTCCCTTTTGTCGTCCCGTAAGTGATCGGAGTTCATACAGCTTTCGTTCCTTGGCATGTACTACTCTGTACTAGATCCCATGCATGTCTCTTTCGCCCATTCGAACGCACATGCGGTAGCGAGAGGGTCTAGGCATTTCCACTGCCACTACACATTGTCTTCCGTTGCATGCAGGGGCAGTAGTGTAACACCCCAGCGCAATAAAACCTATTAATGTGGTGTTGTGTTGGCCCAAGTGGTCCAGAATAGGGTCTAGTGGTGGTTTAGTACCACTTTAAAAGTTTAGATGGGTGAGGGCCTGCTTATAAGCCTTCGTGCTTCAACCATAATACAACCGGGTTAACCCTTTTACACGAAACGAGGACGAAAGTGTAAGAGTTGAGTTCTCAGCGTTTCTCGTTTACTATCTCGTTTAGTATCAGGTCGATTTTCACTGGCCGGTAAACACAAAAAAGCGCACGCACGCACCGCCATAAAACCACCCCATCTTCCCGTTTCAGCCATATACACCATTATCAATTTATCACACATCACGATTCGCAAAACCTAGCTAGGCTATAGCTAGCTGGGCGGCCGATACGCTACACTGTTAATGGTTGAAGCGTTCACTCATCCGCGATCGCAAACAACACACACTCACTAAGGCCGATAAAAGCGAGTAAGCGTGTGTGATCACGTACTAACTTAATCGCCACACACCCGTGCCGTGCCGTCCCTTTCTCCCCTCGTACCACCGACGGATGCTAAGGCTACCCTCCTCGGCGTGCCGTGCCTTTGGCGTTTATCTTCTTCTTAGGTGACTAGAGTTTGGAGTTTGGATCCATCAAGTTAGCTGGCGGACTACCCTGGCTGACCGCTGCCAATTTATTCGAGCGATCGAGACGTCGCGAGAGAAAAGATTCATATAGCTCCACAACGGCAGGATGGATGGATAGATCGATAATCGATCAGGCGAGATCATAACGATCGAGGTGATGAGATCATTCGTCGACTGCATGCGTCGTGCATGTAGTACACGCTTGGTCCCGGCCGTATATATTCAGGTGTACCGATTGCGTTGGTCCAAGATTAATTGTACATGTGGCGCAGAGAGCTGGAGTAGCTGAATGCAGCAGGCACCAGGAGACAAGACGCCGTGTCGTGCCCATGGCCTGCGCGCCGCAGAAGCTAACCGAGTGATTAGGACACAGTAAACGTTGTGCCCATGCCTAGAATTTCCAGCCATTCGTAGATTTTCAAGCTCCATGCTGTTCTGTCCCACACGGCCGGTACAATGCAGACACGCAGTGCTCTGCCAGGCCGGCGTCGTCCAAGGGACGTACTAGTGCTGCACGGCCTTTCAGTAACTACGGCTACTAATTAACTCTCGGTCAGAGTTCGGTGACCCATGGTGCTCACTTGGTTGAATGTTAGTAGATCAGTAGTCTCCAAGCAGTCCGTATCTATGCGTTTGGTCTCGCTACTGTAAAGGAAAAGGGCCGTGATCTTTGATTTATACTGCGCCGACCGGGTACATTTGGGGACCTGTTTCCTGTCCTGTCACGACGATTCAACCCGAGAAGGAAGGAGAGGATCTATCTCGCCACGCCAACTATTACGGACGTTGCTGGTAGCAAAACCTGATTCAAACTTCTTCAAGTGTGACGTCTCGCGTTCATCCCGCCGTGAAATCTAGGGGGCCACGAAAGGGATCGTTTGATGCGGCTCGAGTGAAAACGAGCGGACGCGATAATTTTTGCATCAGCTGATGTGATCATGTGAGGCTCCGGCCGTGACCAACACGAGCAGAGTCTGTACATGGGAGAGTACACTGTGATACATGTGTGTATACAACATAGGTTACAATGTTACATGGCTCTCTTGGGAATGCTGAGGTCAGATTAGTCATCCATCTCCAATTTGTCTTGTTCTAGTCCAGAGCAATAATTCACACAACGAGATGATATATTTCGTCACGAATCAGAAATCCGTTTACATGTCATTTTGTCATGACATTGTTGGTGTGTACACATTTCAAAATCTCCATCAGCCTTTTTTAATTGCGTGTAGTTAATAAAATCTGATAAATATCATTAATGTCACAATTTCTTCCATTAGCTAGCTATCCCTTTAGCAACGGGGAAATTTGCCACGACGCCACTCGTAATGGCTGCCCTCTCCAAAATACCATTAAAGAAGAAGGCATCTCCAAAATACCACTCACGAGTCTACCTGTTAGCCAAAATACCCAAAAAAGGTTCATATAGCCATATATTTCAAAACATGTGACTATTTTGCCCTAGCAACATGTGAACACCATTTGAACATCAAAGCATCCATGAAAAAATATAAATTCGAAAAAATCCAAAAAAATATGAATATTTATAATCAAACTGAAATTTGACATATTGTTAATTTAAAAATGAAAAAATTTTGCATAACCTTTTGGCATTTATATGAAATCAGCAGCATTCACATGAAAGATGAAGACTAAATCAAATCAGCAGCATTCACAATCAGGCCCCGCGCCGCTCGAGTCGCCTCCAATCCTCCACAGCCGCTGCCCCAGCGCCACCCGAGCGCCGCCGCCACCCGCTCCGCCCGCCTGCCCCCACTGCCAAACGTGCTGCCCTGCCACCGAGCCACGCGGCTCGATGGCCGCCCACTCACCGTGCCGCATGTGCCTGCAAACCCTAGTCGGGGGAAGAGAATCGACGGGAGGTGTTTCCTGATTATCGTGATTAGCCAGGGGCAAATATGTCCTTTACGTTCAATGCAGGGAAAAGTGAAAAAGAAAAATATGGTAAAACTAGAAGGATGGTATTTTGGAAATGTCGTCTTCTTTAATGGTATTTTGGAGATGGCATCATTAGGAGTGGTGTTGTGGCAAATTTCCCTTAGCAATGCGATAAATTTTTGGTCGTGTTTAATTTGAGATTCTTTTTGTATGACACAGACTAAATTAATTGTTTTTGTTGCTATTTTAGCATTATATATACTTTTAGTGAAGCAAAAAAAATAGCATATATATTTCCTCAATACCTTTTTTTCCCTTGTGGAAAGAATGCTCCCTTATTTCTTGCAGGAAAGAATGCCCCCTTATTTCTTGCATGCAATCTATATAGAAGTTTAAATTCAACTTATACATGCCTAAAAAAGGATCGTGAGTAGTTGGAGTTTGATTGTTCTTTTCATTTCAGCTTGTATTGGTCAAATTGAAATAAAAATTACAAAATCCGGCAACATAGATCAATAGTGTGAATACACCGGGAAAACTCTTTTAATTTCTCATGGAGACACATGTCAAGTATAAATAGCTATAAAATAAATTTAAAACATGATAAGATAGATAAATATTTGACATATCACTACGCAAACTTGCAATTTTAAATTTGGCTTCTACACGTTACAACAAAATAAAAATCTAAATGTGAGTTCACTACATGTTATAGTGAAATCTGTTAGTTTTTTTTTTGACTTTTAGATATTGAATCTGAATCTACATGTTTGTGTAATGATATATTACATAATAATATATCTTGTCAAATTTACTTTTCAAGTATTTGCATAACTATTTCGATGAAATACACAAACGAGAGGACATTCACCCTAGGTATTAAAAGCTATCTCCAAGACTCTGATACCCCCCCCCCCCACACACACACACAACCACACACATACAGATTTATTTTGATAATTATATGCTGAAATGTAATGAACAAACATTTATAAACTATTTTTTATTCTTTTTTACATGTCAGATTTTTGTTCTTTTTTTTTTTACTTTGACTTGTACATCTAAACTTGCATTCTGAGTGATATATCACATACATATTGATGCAGTACATTGTCAATTATTTTAGAATTTTTTTATAACTGATTGGACGACGTGAATAAAAATGAGGGGATATCCACTTCCCCCCTTTGCTCCACGTACTACACCAGCGGCATCTGGCAAACAACACAAGATATTTCTTTCAGCTGACGACATGCTTTCAGCAGCGGCAGAATGCACACCGCCGAGTCTATTCCGGCCATAAACAATGTAACAGCAAGAGACGAGTGTAATCATTGCGTCCACAAACAAAAATGTCCAGCTAACTACACACGATCAGTGGCAAATCTGTATTTACAAATGGACAGTGAAGAGCGCACGCTTTCACTTCGTTCCCTAACCTTTTTCTTTCCCTTCTTTTCCCCGGCGTTAGCTAGCTCGCTAGCTCCTTTGTTGCTGCCATGTCCGCGGATTCTCTTCGTGCCAGGCATGTGCATGCACAGGACACATGTCGTAGGCCTTCGCACATTTTTGCCTTCTCAACAACCACCCCCATTACCTCCACCAACACAGGCACCCCATCTACCACAATAACTACACTGCACCGAGCAATGAGAGCATCCATTTATCTGGCCATCCGCCATCTCCTAAGCAGGAAGAACATGAAGAATAGCTTAATTTGGGTCTGTACACTACAAGTACCACTACACTCACTAGCATCATCAACTCGATGGCTGCAGGAAAATTAAGATGGTTTAGCTTAGACGTGGCTTTCAACTATCTAAGTTTTTGCTACAAATTAATATGGACCAGTAGCTATGCATCATGACAAGAATTCAGATTTTTCTTTAAGTGTGTCAAGCTGATCGAGCTGATGTGATTAGTAGTGATCGATCTATTGATGTTGCAGTATCAACAATACTGCCAACCAACCACAAGCGTAAGTACCATTAATGTTTTTAGCTCACCAGCTGAAAGATTGGAAACGTACGTACGGGGCCAGACGGCGAAGAAGGAAGAAGAACTATAGCTAGAGGAGGGGATGGCTCTGCAAGCTTTCGGCGAATAAATAGCACTAGTCCATCCAAGTACACGGGGGAAGATAGAACTGAACTTTGGCATCGCAGCGCCATGATGCAACATGTGAGTGGACCACGAGAGACCGATGGACCATGATCGATCGACCAACTCTGCCCATCCTTAAATGGTTATATCTGCCTCACATGGATGTCAGATATATGATCATGCAATGTATAAACGGAGCAGTATATATAACATTGTTAATCAGTTTGTGACTCTGTGTATGGGTTGGGCGCATCACTGCTGTTATTGTCGGACAAGATACCCTGATGGGTCTTACGTTAAAGATAAGTGGCGATTCATCTGAACATATCCAGATATTAAAAGGTGACAGTGGAAAGTCTTGAACGTTTCTTCGCTGAATATTTCACACATGAATGTGCCATAGTGTAACTTTCAGTTGACGTCTGATGAGACCACCTGCGCACAAGAGAAGATTAACACGAGCGTCGGGTTTTAACCAGAGATAGACGCCTACTTTTGATTTTCCGTACTTCGTCCTAGGTACGTGTACGTAGGTAGGTAACGAACCTAATGGTCAAGGACTATCCTTTGTACTGTACCTTGGCCATTTTCGTCTGAACAAGTATAGCCTATGAGTTTTCAATATAACTGCATCAGTCAAGGTGAAATGAACAGAAAAAAATTTTCACTCAGAAATATCGAAGTATTCAAAACTGTAAATACCTGACAAATTAGTATTAGTACTATATATGAATGAACATGACTGGCTTTCGATGGAATAACGTGGAACTACATGATTCAATGGACCACTCAAATGCAGTAGTTGCACACTCATAAATGCGAATTCCATCTCCATGTACGTTAGTGTGGTAGTACTCCCACACAGTAGCACTACAGTGCTACTACGTAGCTAATGAATCGAAACCGAAAAAATAATGAACAAGCTAGTACCAGTAGCACGTACACCACCACCGCAAGGCCAACTTTAAATTAGCCAAGATGCAAAAACCTTAATTCCTCTTAACCACTCTCGTATATGATGCACATATTAATATATGCAGAAGAGAAAACAAGGTAATCGGCCTGCACAATATCTACTGATCAGGCTCCAACCTTTTTCTGTATCCCCCCGTGGGATAATCAGTCAAGAAAACCAAAGGAAAAAGATTCCAAAGGTGGTGGGAAAGAAAGAAGCAAAACCTAGCTAATTACATCGCCTACAGGCTGATGTTTTTCGTGTATGATCGATCGCTAAAATTAATCAGAGAGTAATTCGGACAGAAGCTTCTAGCACGTTGTCTACACAAGGTTAGCTAAGCGGGCGAGGCACGACGGCATCCTTGGCCACCGTAGTCGCAGCCTCCCGGCAAAATTGCGAGACCGCGCGTAGAGCACGGCGCAGAGCAGCGTCCCGACGGCGCACGTGGCGCCCCAGATCGCGAACGTCTCACGGTAGCAGCCGGCGCCGGAGCAGGTGGCCGTGCCGCGGGCGCCGGCCTCGCGCTGGTAGAGGAACGCGGCGAAGTAGCCGAAGCAGAGGGACCCGACTGGGATGTTGGCGACGACGACGTTGTGGTTGACGCCGAAGTTCTTGGCTCCGAACAGCTCGCTCGTCGCCGACACCGCCACCGACGTGATGGCGCCCGTGCACGTCCCGATCACCGCCGTGGCGAGGTACAGGAAGAAGTCCCGCTGGTTGAGCAGGAGAAAGAATGCCCCCGCCATGGGCGCCATCAGCGTCGCCATGGACCCCGTCCTCGATATGGAGTAGCCACTTCTGCACATAGCAACAGATTTTAGTTATTACCTGATTAATCAACAGCTAGAACTGGGAAAAACAGGATAGCGAATCACCCTGACACAAACAGCCAAGATCTTACTACTCTACGTATAGCAACAAGTTGGTTAGTTAGCACGTCGTCATTGGAAAACAAACTAACAAAAAAAGACTGCGTGAATGAATCTTTGAAAACAAGAAGTCTACGTAAGTAGACCCCAAGATCTCAGGAGTCAGGACTATCAGAGAATAAGAAACCCTGTTTTGACAAATTCGCTACTACTCTGTTTGGAGTTTTTAATCAAGGAAGTGTGTGAAAGGAATGATCAGCTTACTTGGCTGAATAATAGTCCATGAAGGCCGGGAGCAATCTACCGAAGAATCCAAACGAAGACGAGAGGGAGACCAGAGTTGAAGTCTGCGCGAGCCCTCGCGACTCAGCGATCTGACCGAGGTTGTTGAGGAAAACCAGTCCGAGTGTGCCACTGAACATGTAGCTGAAGAAGTAGAGCCAGAAGTCTATGCTCTTCAGCAGCCGGAGCCCACCGACCTCCTCCTGCGGCTTCTTCACGACGGCGGCGGCGGCGGCGGCGGCGGCGTCCTCCTCCTTGGCGGCGACCTCCGCGTTCGCGTTGGCGGCGGGGACGTCGATGACGACGACGCTCTCGACGGATTCCGACTCGTCGTGGATCCGATTCTCCCGCTGCGTCTCCCGTATCTTGGTTAGTGTCTCCCGGATCTTGAGCGCCGCCGGGATGAGGATCGGGGTGGCGAGCAGCACGCCGAGGCTAATCATGTGTTCCTTGGATGATAACCCGTTTGCCGTCGAGCCGATGCTGCCGACCACCGCGCAGGCGCCGGTGGCGAGCGTGATCACGAACATGACGAGGAATGCCGTGTTGGTGCTCGCCGCGGCGGCGGTCTTGACGAGGTCGAACACCCTGAGGGACGGCGCCACCATGACGGTGACGAACAGCGGCACGACGGCATTGAGGAGGAGGTACGTCTTGGTCTTGGAGTCGGCAAGGCCCGGGAACGTCTCGGCGAGGCTGGTGTACACCTTGGCGCTCAGGCCGAGGTAGCTGGTGGCGAGGCTCACCGCGACGCGGCTGCTCGACGCGAAGTTGTTGAAGCAGAGGAGGTAGCACACGGTGTTGATCCAGCAGATGCCGTTGCCAGCGAGGGCGGTGAGCACGAAGAGGTGCCAGTAGCGGAGGCCGGAGCTATCCAAGAACATGTACTGGATGCCGTAGCCGACGAGCCCGAACGCGGCGCCGACGAACGCGACGACCCAGAGCGGCAGGTACAGCGCCGCCACACCGGAGAACCATCCGAAGAGCTTGCCGGCGTCGGATGCGAAGGCGAGGAAGTTGAGCTGCACCTGGCTGATGCTCTTGAGCTCCTTGAGCTGCGACGAGTACACCGGGAAGTCGGAGTTGGGGCCATTGATGGTCTGGAGCCAGATGCTTCCAACCAAGCTCAGCCAATGGGCCGAGGAAGGGGAAGAAGACATGGTTGTTTCCTCAGTGCTGGTGGTGGTAGCACTTGAGCTGTAATGGCCTCTGTCTCTGCTTGGTATTTATGCAATTCCGGCGGTTAATTAACCGGCAATTAATTCGTCGATTGGGATGGCTGTGGCTTGTGGCTGCAAGCTAGCTTAGCTATGTGGTTTGTTGTTAGCCAGTATGGACTAAGTAGATCAGGCAATTAGGCCATTGGCTTTAGCCTAAACAGCAAATAAGCCCAACTGAGGCACAAGTGCTATGGCCCAGTACGTAACTCTCAGCAGGTGTGATCAGAATTCAGAAACGGGGCTTAGATTTCAGACTTCTTTGATGCTTGCAAGACACAGTATTCAGTACTGGTATCTCATGACATCTGTTGCTAGTGTTTGCTATTAACCGGGTAGCAATTAATGACATCAATGGCTGTATCAAATTCCTGGTCCGGAATAACCGGAGCTTGTCATGGCCACCTTGCAGCCACGATGGATCAATTACAGGTCTCAACGGAGCTGCCCGTTGCTGACTTGCCCGGCTCGTAGACGTCACTGCGATTTGCCCACCGTTACAAGCTAAATTGAAATCAAACACTTTGATTCGCCGTTATTGGTGGCTCTACCGTTTTTCTGATGATGGAGTGTTTGGCAACACACCTACAAGCTTAGCTCTCAATCTTGTAATGGTTGCATATATAAGCAAAGGTTTCTTGGCCTGATTCCAGTGTCCTGCTCCGAATTGAAACGGTTAAAAACAAGCTAACGAGTCCTCTTAATCGGATTCGACTTCGGAATGGATATCCTACAAATGGTAATCCTAATCGGACTCAGCTTCGGAAGAATTGATCAGATGAGACGCGTTCGATCCTGTTGTCCCCACGCAGAACTGAAATTTTTCGATGTGCAGCTTGCAGCAGCAGTTTAACCTGACAGTGCACCAAGATAATGAGATACCATCTCCCCCGCAATTCAGATCCGATCAGCTGTCGACGTGAAGCCTTTCCTGCCATTCGGTTCGATTTCGCGCCGTGTTTTAAATACACTGAACCAGCGTTGTCACTGTTGTTTGGATCTGTACACGCATGGTTCACCACCCTCCTCCCCTGCTGCCGTCACGCTCAGTGCCGCTCTCGGCTTGAAGTGTCACCACCGTTGCCATTTGCCGGGAGCAGTGACGTCACGGCTAGTTAATTCTTTTCCTCGCTGGCTCACCCGTATGATCCTCCGTGGCTGGCCGCGCTCGCACTCGCGGTTACTGTCAGCTCACCTCGGCGCCATTAAAAACGAAGACCAAATCACCATGACCAGCACGAAACGGTAGTATGAGGCCGAGTAAAGGCGGGCATAGGGATGAACTTCGTGTACTGATTTCTAGCCAAGTCTGCAGCATCTGAATCTAGCACTCTCGCATTCAGGCCTCGGACCGGCTTCAACATGAAGCTGAATCGATCGAATTACCGTTGCCATTAGGTAATCATGACATCAGATGACGGGGATTGGGCCATTGGAAGTGAACTGGGCCTCTGGTGCTCCTGTACGGAGTGCAAACTGACCATACCTGAGACCTAATTCTTCTGAATTCTGACCGTCATCAAGTTAGAAACTTGAATTGCCATTCTCGTTCGGTAAATGGTGGCATCATAGTGGCCAGGACTTACAAATGTAAACGTATACTTATGCCCAACATGCTTTCCTGGATTCCTAAAAATTCAGATCAACCAGACTTCAGGGTTCAGATTAACCAACATCACCTTTTTTATAGTAGGAATACCAAAGATCTCTATGATGTCTGAGCGAATGCTGATCTCATCTGATGCAATAATCAATTTGTCGTTTATAGCGATGAAAAGAAAATGGAGAGGTCAAAAGTGGACCAGGAAGCTCGACGAGACTTTAAGTCGACACTGTCAGAACATTAGAACTCAAAATCACATGGTAGCACTCCTAAAGCGGCTACATATTCTTTTTCCAAGTGAAAAGCAGCTGCAATTCGGTTGCGGCGTCATTACAAGAACTGTTCAGCAGTCTCGTTGGTTGAATCCTGAAGTATAGTAGTTGGATCCATGTGCAAATCTAAAGTAGGTAACCCAATTATCCCAAATTCAGAGTTCAGAATTTAGAGTTCCGAATTCAGAGTTTAGAATTCCCAGATCTGAAGTAGCCTGACGAGTGTGAAACTGCTAGTATCCTCCGAGGTTATTCACAGCACAGGTTCAAACTACTGCCTGCCTAATCTAACACTTGAAACTATGCAAAATGAGGAAGAGATCTTATACAGTACTTAATTCAGAATCTAGCAGAGGGGAAGAAAAACAAGTGTACCTGAACAATGCCAAGATAATGTGGCCATCTCGTCCTCCTCTGTGGACAAGGTGAACAGCAGTAAACGCTGCTGCCGACAAGCAGAGGATGAGGGGAAGCCAATGGATGATCGATCCCGGCTACCGGCGGCCAACGGCAGTGGCCAGTGGGTGTCAGCATCGGCCTGCCGAGTTCAGTTAGGGTTGGTAAAGTTGCTTGGCATTTGCCGCTAATCGCGCCGTACGCCGTGGGGACCGGTTGTCAGTGAGAACGTGAGATGGGTGGATGACTGTAAAACTCCCGTGTGGCCCTGTTGGTTCCGTTGCTAGAACGGGGATGCAACTGGCCGTGTTACAGTGTGGGCTTGGCCCGATATTTTAGACAAGTTACTAATAATGGGCTTAGTGTTCTGTCACCACTCGGTGTACTATCAACATGGGCTGTAGCCCAAAAAACATCAAAACGTCCATAATATACACCCCCAAGACCACAACCTGTTGCCAAGGCAAACCAATCTCTGTCCATCCCAAAGTGACGCATCACATCTCGGGTTCCCGGTAGGACCGTAGGAGATGTTAATTACGAGTATATGTTACATACTCCCTTTATGTACATAGTTAAGCTCAAAAATACGTTTTTTTATGGAGGAATGACTAAATCTATCTTTTCAATCTTTTTAAAAAATTTTCTTAACCATTTAGATGCCGGTCTCTAAAGGAGTGGAGTCATAAAAGAGTTTTTTTTCCCAGATTATTGGAGCAGATTATTATAATCTAGTGTCTATATTAATAAAATTTGATAAGCTCCTTCAATAGGAGGGTGAGCTTTTTTAATTATTTGGTGATAATTACCTAGTTTTCTACTCCGCTCTCTCTTTAGATTTGCAAAGACAATAATGCAGAACAAATAGCTCACGGCTTATTCTTCTCTGGCTATGATTCAAAGCCAAAAGAAACATGGCCTTAGTCACGGACAGACTGTCATCTAATAGATCCGCTCACTGCGGCGCTGTATATTGCTACAATTTTCTATCATTCATCACGCTGCAAAAACGAATTGTAAATACTCGATCTATCACTCAAAAAAGACTATATGTATCCGCTCCATTTTATTGTTTCATTCATCAATTCAATTCTACGACAGGTGTTAAAACAGCTGGTTCACTGTTGTTGGCCGGACTATTTTGCGGCACGGTTGTTACAGGTGTTACGGCTGCCCTTCGGCGGCCTGCTTCTGCTTGATCCCCTTCATCATCAGTCTTGTCGTCGAGGACCAGGATGTCACGGAGATAGATGCAGTAGTACGCACCCATCCACGTAAATATGCACAGGGCGATCGCGTCGAGCGTCCCGAAGATGAGCACAATCTTGCTCAGCGCGCGGTTCACGGCATCATCATCGTCCTCTTCGTGCTTTGTACAGTCTCTTCTTTTGGGGATTGTTCTTGCGACCTTCACCCAGTAGCTATGCCGTTGGTCTTTCTCGAGCGGCTCCCGGACCCCCGCCGTCAGCGCGTAGTGTGAGCATTCGCCGGCTTCGCCGCCGCCGCCGTCGAGGCCGCTCGCCACGTGCAGCGCGGCGACGCAGGAGCAGCTGCGGAGGCAGGAGTCCGCGCACTGCCTCGCCGTCACGTTATTGGTCGTCGTCCCCGGCGGCGAGGCCGAGGTGACCGGCCTGAGCACCGTGGTGACGCCTTCCAAAAACGCCATCTCGTGCTGCTCGGCGACGGCGGTCTCGTTGCAGACTTCGTAGTGGTGGTGGGTGTGTAGCGCCGGCGACGACGCCGGCCGGACGCCGTAGGTGGAGAATTCTTCGCAATTGCCGCCGGCGTAGCAGACGCCGGTGACGCCGCAGGCGAGGGGAAGCTCGCAGAATCCTAGCGCCTCGTACGAGGTGCCGTACATGTTGTCATGGGCGTCGTAGAAGTACATGTTCAGATTGCCGTCGCCTCCGAGCCCAAAGAAATCGTTCACCGCTTTGATCTGCGACGTGATCACCGCGACCAGACTCCGTTGCTGGTCCAGAAAATTCAGCCCCAACACGTCCATCTCCACGAATTCCATGCTCCGGTTACTGGGAGGAGTGAACTCCCAGTAAGTGTAGCTGCTACGGCCAGCTTGGAGATTGGCGGTGAGCTTGTGGCCTTCGAGAACCAAGGAGAAGAACGCCGTGGGCATCTTCGTCACCGTCGTGGTGAAGGAGTAGGGCAGCGGAATTCGCTGGCCACGTAGTAGTTTATCGGTTGGATTGTCGAAGCTTTGCCAAACACACTTCTTGTTGGTGGCCAGGAGACACAGGTTGCCTGTCCGGAAGAGGCGCAGTACCTGTAGATGTGCCGAAACAGAAGGGGAACGCGAATACCGTTTTATAAGATCGTTTCCAAGGATAGAAAAAGGGTGACTACTTACACCCTCTCTCCAAAAAAAACAAAAACCCAACTTCCAGCAACAAACCTGGACATGCATTTGTCCAGATTCAAAGCAGAAGTTGATTCATTTTGACGGAGGGAGTATGTATAAAGGATAAATAAATTTATGTACATTAAAATCGGTCTTTTTAAGTCATAACTGACACGGGAATAGAAGTACTATGAAAGGAAAATTGCCAAGGCTTGAAGACAATATCTCTTAAGGTCGTCACCAAATTATAAAATTGAGGGGTTGTTGGTCGACCGAAAAGCGGGAAACAATAAAAACTACTACTTCAACTCACTTTATTACCCTGCAACATGCCTAAAATGTTTTTATTTGCATCAAAACAACAATGATATTTTCTCTTAGTCACTTTGTTTATTAATGTTGTCCATACTTTATTGGTGGTCTTTACGTGCCACTATTAATTGGATTTTCGTTAGAAGTAGTTTTGTATGACGTAGACTTCTCATGAGGTTATATAAAGCTTGGCGTCTTTCCCGCTCTTTTTCAAAAACTCAAGGTATATGTCTCATGAGCTCCACGCCTTTCCCGCGCTTTTTCAAACACTCCATGTAGCTTCACGGTTCTACCGATCGGGTATAATCCTATTTTACGTCTTAAAATGAACTTTCTTCTATATAAAAAATATTATTCACCACATTTGCCTAGAAACGAACATTTATCTCTAGTCTAATAATTTTTACATATGGAATGATATAAAGATCTAGTATGTAGTTATATGATTTAGTTAGTTTGATGGGCATAATTTTAGTTGCCCACAGAAATCAAGGATCGACAAACCGTACTCCCATAATTACTGTTCATCGAGCTGTTACTGTTCATAACAGCTGACATTTGGGACCCACCGTCCTCGGGTCCACGTATCAGTCATCAAATACGGGAACGGTAACTGCAGAGATCCCAATCCCCCATAGTTGCATGCCAGGATTCGGCATGTGTCCTAGTCCTATATGTCATAAACACAATGCTGCCAAAACCCTCTATCTCAATCATTGGAGAACGGGATCACAAATCATCAAATCCCCCGACAGTCAACTCTACCAACCGACCTCGTGTGTGTACCGTACCGCCGATGCACGGTTCCATGCATCGCGTATGCAAGCTAGCCCAGAAATTCACAATCGTATACACTCTGTAGATCCAGTTTCTTTCCTCACAGAAAGAGCAAAACAGTGGCAAAGATTGCAAGAATCGAGAAGAAGAAAAAAATGATGTAAAGCACGGTAAATAAACAGATAAATTAAAGAAGAGCCATCGATCGATCACCTTGACGCCCCGCCCCGCCGTGGCGGACGACCACCCGACGGTGCCGCGGCCGTCCGTCAGGCGCAGATCGCCGTCGTCGGTGAGCTCGAGCCGGCAGAACCCCTGCGCCACGAACTTCCCGCCGTAGCGGTCCGACGCCCAGACCGTGGCGTCGCCTATGAGGACAACGAGGGAGCACGTGGAGAACTTTTCCAAGCCACCCGTGCCGTTCACGAAGCGGATGGCGGCGGCGACACGAGGCCGCTGCAGCCCGACGCGCGTCGCGTTGAGCACGATCTCGGTCTTCGCGGGGATACCGTGCTGGTAGTACAGAACCACCGTGGAGTTGCCGCCGAGAGGGAAATCCGACGACGCGACGAGCGCGGCCGCGCCGTGGAGGAGGAACGCGAACGCGACAGTGAGAAGCGGCACGGACCAGGTGGTGCGCCACCAGGGGCCCATGGCCATGGCACGGCCGAAGTCGCGGTGGTTTGGGGAATTCTCCTGTGTGTGTTTTTGGGTTGAGTTTGGGGAAGGAAGGGAGAAATGAGTTTAATTTGGCTTGGTTTCTCTCGCAGATTTGGTCTTTATTTAGGGGGTGTGGAGACTCGTGGTGAGGGAGTGGGGAAATGATTTCAAGTGCTGGGACATTTATTCCTTTGGCAGGATTAGCGTTTATAAATGGTTACTTGGGTGTGACAATAAATGGTACTATGATAGAATTGTTATTGTATAATTAACAGTAATTAGTGAAAACTTAGACCAACAGGATTAATTAGTCTAATTAATCACACCTAAACAGATTAATCTAATGCGGATTAGGGTTAGATCACGATTAATACCAGCGGCAGTGGCGTCCATGTCGCTTGTGGTTGGGGCGACAAACTCGACGGCGAGGATGACGTCGGGGTTCGTGTAGCGAAGACGCTCCTGGAGGGTCTTCTCTGGATGTCGACGACCTTCGGGTCTCCAACGGCACTAGCCAGGGCGAGGGCGTCGTGCCACCGTGGCTTCCAGCGCTCTTAGGGATCGGTTAGGGTGGTTTTGGGATTTGGTGAATCTCAATTGGCGTGAGAGAATCTTGGGGGGTTCCCTTTGCTTAAATAGTAGCACTGTAGGCCCGGGACCGAGCCCAAATAGAATTAGGTTTGCCTCCCGATCTGTTGACACCAGAATTTGGATTTGACCCAAAATAAGCCGATACTGAAGTAAAAGATTATTGAATCAAAATAAGACAAACGGATCGGTATGATAGAGCTAATTTTGGTATATTTCTTCAT
>CM002476.1:26061883-26168957 GCA_000325765.3 Leersia perrieri
AGTTGGAAGCCACTTGGCAACTCTAAGGAGAGACTTCCAACGCCTTCGACTTCAACGACGTTCCCATCAGCCACTCTTAGGCTTCGCTCCCCCTTTCTTATAGTTCGGATCGAATGGAATATCTGTAATGAATTTGAAATGTGCACAGTGGTACCTGAGTCAATCCACCAAGTATCAGGGGAAAAATTTGCTAAAAATAACCCATCAATGAAAGAAACAACATCATACTTATCATTACCTTGTTGCTTCAACCATTCCTTAAAGCCTGGACAGGCCTTCTGAAGGTGCTTAGGAGACTGACAGAAAGAGCACAACATCTTCCCACCATGAGCCTTGTCATTCTTAAACTTGTTGCCATTTTTGGGACCAAACTTGGACCCCTTACTCTTACTCTTCTTGTGGCCTTGCTTACTACAATCTGGCTCTGATACCAACTGTTATTGTATAATTAACAGTACTTAGTGAAAACTTAGACCAACAGGATTAATTAGTCTAATTAATCACACCTAAACAGATTAATCTAATGCGGATTAGGGTTAGATCACGATTAATAACAGCGGCAGTGGCGTCCATGTCGCTTGTAGTTGGGGCGACAAACTCGACGGTGAGGATGACGTCGGGGTTTGTGTAGCGAAGACGCTCCTTGAGGGTCTTCTCTAGATGTCGACGACCTTCGGGTCTCCAACGGCACTGGCCGGGGCGAGGGCGTCGTGCTTCCGTGCCTTCCAGCGCTCTTAGGGGTCGGTTAGGGTGGTTTTGGGATTCGGTGAATCTCAATTGGCGTGAGAGAACCTTGGGGGTTCCCTCTGCTTAAATAGTAGCACTATAGGCCCGGGACCGAGCCCAAATAGAATTAGGTTTGTCTCCCGATCACAGCAACTAAAAACGGACTCTAATTTGGATAGCGATCACGGCGTCAGACGCAGGGGCGTCCTTCTTCTTTTGCCACAAGTCTAGTCGACCGAGGTCAACTCTAAAACAAATCCAACAAGAATAATTCAAATTTAGCCTGAAATGAACCAAAGAAACGGAACTATAAAAGTGGGAGTCATATGCACATGTTCCTCTATAACTGCTAAAGCTTGATGAAAGTTTAATAGTTTGAAAAGAATATATTGTCTCTGGACTTCTTACGTGAAAAAGAGAGGGGGAATTCATCGACTGCCGCCCTTAGATATCAGCAGAAAAATGGCGTCATAATATTTGCAAGTTTTTTTTTTGACGTGGAAGTGTGTGTGTGTGTTTGTCATAAAGATTCAGCTGTAGACATTTTAATGCATATATCCCCATCATCAGCATTTATGCTTTTAGAGATTTGATCATTAAATAACAATTCATGGAGTGGAATGGCGACATTGCAGTTGTCGCCTTGCGCGCCACGCGCAACAGAGCAAGAAACGTGACGTTAGATCCTTGTGTATACCAAAAACACGAAGAAGAACGACGATATATATACTGCTCAAATGTGTAGTACCAATTGTGCTGAAGCGCTAACAACGTGATCATTTCCATGTTTCAAATCCACCTTTCATGGCGAAGTGCCGAAGTTTTTAACAATTTTGATGTTTCAAATATACTTTTTACTTATGCATATCAGGTTATCAACTGCTGAAGTTTTAATTTTGTTATCAAGTTTTAGACTGTACATCTACTTGAGAATGGCAGTAGACCGTTTATAATTGAAAACATAGTTCAGTCGTCCATCCATTGCTTGTGTCGTGAGTCGTGACCCACTAGATTGAGTTATATATTTCACAATTGTTCATGATTCACATTCCCTGCATAAATTAACACATGCAATTTTTCCTGGTAATAGATCTAATAAGGAATTCAATTGAGTTGACAACTTGGCATGGTCATGCATAGTTCATTAGATTAGAGAGAATAATTCAGCATGGCCCAGCACTCGTTTGTTCACGAGCTCATTGCCGTTGTTTGGCACTTGGGCCTCAACATGGCCGGGGTTGATTGATCGGCTCAGGCCGAGGTTGGATCATAGCCTGCTGGGAAGCCTTCTCCCTTTCTCTTCACTGGAGGCAGGACAATTGTACAAACTCACAATAACAGAATCAAACATAATCCCGGACATGACCATTAAGCAACCTTCCTTGAGATCAACAGGACCCAAAAAAAAAAAAAAACTGGACATTGACAACACATGAACATGGTTTCATCTATAGGTACATACAGCAGAAACATAACAGATGAGAAGCCAAACATCGAGTTACAAGTTCCGGAGCGTGAAACAAGGCAATGCAACTCATCATTTATGTACAAACAATAATGTTATACCATCTCTACTTAACTGAACAGTCAGCAGCCACGAAATTAACCAATGTTAATATGTAAATGAGATAAGGGAGATATACATGAAATGTACACGAAACTGAGTGATCAGAATGTAGAAAAAGGACCTAATGTTCGCCATGGGTACCACCAACCATTTAGTTACCTACTTCCTTCCACCAATCATAGGTTGACCACCATTTGCACTACCCATGCTAGTAGGTCCACTCATCTTATTTCCACCACCGTGGCCCTTCAAGTCAATCAAATCACTAAATAAATTATCAGGTATGTAATAAGGTTTGCTTGCTGCCGCCGAAGAACCTGAAAGTTGTTGATTCCCATTCATTTGAACTTGTGTTGCAGTCATTCCATTACTTGTAGGAGAACCGTTCCTTTGCATTGGCACTGAGGCTGAAGGCATCGCATATGCCATTGAAGGGGAGGCTGAAGGTGGCACATATGCCATTGAAGGGGACGTATACGATGCTGAGGGAGCTGGATAGGTGGCTGTTGAGAAAACAGAACCTGGTGGGGGTGGCTGTTGGTAAGCAGCTGATTGGAAAGGATTAGAATCGACACTTGGAGGTGCATCCCATGGCGGTGCTGGATAATATTCTTCAGTTTGTGCCCAAGGTGCAATATAGCTTCTGTTCTGTGGAATATATTGCTGAATTGTTGGATGCGGCTGGTGGTTTGAGGTATACTGTGGCACGCCAGAAGGGTTTTGCTGTCCATCAGTAACTGCAGGTTGCTGAGGTCCATTATGACCCTGTGTTGAAGAATCTGTAGAAGTTTCATCAGTTGGGCTGCACAACGTGAGGCTTAAAAGGTCGATCATATCCTGCCCTTTTGTTTGAGGGCTGCTGCTCACAAGAGCTGGGTCAACAGGAACTAAAGCGTTGCTTGCAACAGAAGATGAAGATTCTGAACTTGCCATGTCAACAGGTACAAGGGCAAGGTCTCCAGTGCTAGATAATGTATCACTAGTCATCACAGATTTATTTTTTCTGCACATGCACAATGAAGCATAAGCTAACTGTACAAGAAAATGCAGCTTCACATTCAAGGCTAATTATAAATACCTTTGGGCTAGTCGAGTGAACTCATCCTCTTCCTCAAGAGTCTCACTATGCTCTTCAGGCAGTGCAGATGGCTTTTCTGCTGGATCCTCTTTAGGAGCCTCAACATCATCTGCCGGAGGTGCTTCAACTGCCAAATGAGTACCAGAGGCCATGGCGTCATATTTTGAAAGAACACTTTGTAGCCGATCATTTATCTCCAATCCTTGCTTCAGTAACTGCTCATTCCTAAACAACGGACAAAATGATCTCAGATATCACATTTTTTGCAAACTTATCTGCTCTGCTTATGAAATTTGAAGTATAGATAAGCTAGATATGGCACAGGTATTGTTGATAGCATTACCCTGTCGTACTGACAAACTGCATGAGCTTTTGCTGGTTAGAGCGACATTGGCTGACTAGATCTGTGATAATTTCATCTTGGACAGCCTGGGTTAAAAAAAGGAAAGTTGTTCATTAGCATGAAGTAATGAACTATGACAAAATCATATGGTCAAAGGTGAACAGCATTCAGAAAGGAACTTTTTACTACCGTGAGATCGGATGGATTCAAAGCATACACCATATCACATAATAGTTCTGTCACATTTCGAATGTTATTCAGATCACCTAAACTGTAACAGAAAAAAAGGAGAAAAAATGTTAAAATAATAAAATGGAGTATCTGGGTGATAGAGACCAAGTCAAATGAGTCCAATGTTCCAAGAAAGAATAGCACAACCTAAGTGTCTCGACATCGGAAGACATTCTTTCATTCAGACTCCCTGCCTCATATCTAGGTGAGCCATAGCTTTGAGAATTATGTGTCACAGGGGGTGTAAATATTGGCGGTGCATCTATAGGACGTTTCGGGAATACTGCACCTGTCCTCTGAATCAGAATTGAAAAGTTGAAAATACGATTAGCGATAAATAATTGTTTTGAAAGAAAATAAAAGTATGCTTTGGCATAAACTCAAGATCCATGCATGTTGAACAAATGACATGACTTTTGAATCATAATCAGTCCAGATACCGATGATAAAACAAGGCATAATAAATCTTTCTTAAGAAGTAAACTTGGATGGAATTAGTTATGAAAAGCATACCTTTACTTCAAGATACGCAAAGTGATATTGCGGGTATTTACTTCCAGGTCCACCAAATGCTTCTTGCCAGGAGTCCAAAAGTAATAATACTTTATCCCTTACTAGCATATCATTCTGAAAGAAAATTAAAGAAGGGAAAATACTCATAATCTTAGCAGGGACATGTCCAGTTTACACGAGGTCATGTGAATGGAACAACATGCAAATACCAACTGGCAACTGATATTCCAAGAAATAAAATTATGTGTGTAAACACCAGGTACTGAAAGAGACAGAAGAGAGAGGGTGCAGTGTCAACGATGATTCAACTCATCTAAAAGATGAATGCAAATGAAAAAATTGGTATGCAATCTCATGTTTCCTTATTGCACAGGACTCATTGAATGCAAATGTTAATTTGACAAAGGTAAAGGTAGGTTAGGAGTAACCACATAATATTAAACTGTAAGCAGAGCATTGAACAAGTAACCATGATATTAATGATAATTGATGACATCACGACCAAGTATCCCTGCAGGCTAGTTACCCTAGCACTCCACTACAAATAGCCACTCAGTTTTTATTATGAAAGAGCTCCTTCATATCAATGATGAGCTAATCATTTAGTACTATCCTGTTTTTATTAATAGCTCATTAGCGAAGAACCATCCAATCACATTGGAAAATTAGTTGATTGCTAATTATCAGAAACCAAATTAAAATGAACCCAGAAATACAGGGGATTAGTGTTGTCCACGGAACCCTAAATGTCTTATACCAAAAATACTTGTAGTACTTAATGTTTTCTCAAATTATACAAAGCCATTCAGAACTCTTAAGGATAAAAAACAACTTAGCGGGAAAATCAGCAATTGCATAAATATAGGAGCTCAGGACAGCAATTAAATTAATAGTGAGGAGGAGAGCAAGGAAACCTTCTTCTGGATGATTTTAACCATTTCCTGTAGAACATGTTGCTCAGCAACTTCAAATTGAACATATTCACCACAATTCTTCATCATTGTCTCCAAGAGCTGCACCAAAATTTAAACTAAATGGATAAGATAAACAGCAGATTCAGATCATTGGGTAAGAAATTATACATGAAAGTTTCCAGGTATACATTTTTTATGAAATAAAACTTGTGCTCTATTCAAAGATGAATATATTGATGTAACAAAGAAAATACTATGTCCATCATGACCATCATGGCATAACAGAAGAACATACCATCAAAGCATAGAACTGAACTTTTGGGTCCTTGTTCTGCAATCGCTTCTTTACCGCCTTCACCACATCCTTTGTTTGCCTGACAAGGATTCTTAAATATTAGAACAAAGTAGATAATTACTCCGAGTACAAAAATTAGTTGGTTTATTTCACTGTGATAGTACATACAGAACCAGTATCGACCTATCTATGGCCCCATATGAATTGCCTCACCCTGTTTGTTTTCTTCAGATGAGAGTCAAAGCCATTGCCTTTGCAATTTCAGTTAATTATCGAAAGGGCTCTGTTGGGATGGTGTTGGGAGAGGGCACAATCCATACTCATGTGAAAGGTTCGAAGTTAAAACTGCATCCTATTCACTAAAAAAAAGATCAAATCGTAAATCAGCGCCTTGAGATAATGAGATTATCTTGGTTCTACTTCAAATACGCGTGCTGCAATGGCGCCGTCCTATCCGAATACCAAAATCGACCAAAATTGGCCCGAAACGTGAAAGCATCTAACTAATTTAGCCACTCAGCCCCCGGGATTCCCCACTAGACACCTAATCTCACACGCAGGACGGCAGGAACCGAAAGAGGGAGGAGCAAAGACGCGGCGGAGCTGAGGCAGTGTGATCACCAGACGTCGGCGTTGATGATGTCGCAGATTTCGAGGTTGACTGCCCAGTCGGGGCCCATGAGGAGGTGGCTCGTCGCCTTCTCCACCCGTGCCGCTGCCCGCGCGACGGCCGCCGGCGCCGCCACTGCTCCCGCCGGGTGCATCGCCGGAGGCCTAGGGTTTCGACTCCCCCGAGGAGACGAGCGATAAAACTACTAGACCGCTAGTATTAGGCGAGAGGGGTTCATCTGCGCTGTCCGTTTAGCGCCGCGGAAGCAGGCGTGCGGATTATCAATTTGTGTCCGTCACGACGGGTGGTCCCAAGCATGACGTGGCATGTCACGGTCGAACGGGAAAGGATTGGGAAAGATAATAAAGAAGTGTCCGTATTTAGGTTTTGGTCAACGAGTCCAGGAGTTCTCTTCTTTTATTGTCTTCTTTTTTCTCTGTTTTTTTTTCATCCAGCCTCCGTACCTAGAGATTCAACTTTTTTTTTACTGAATGATACCAAATTTTATCCTAAAAAACTACTGATATAAAAGTTGCTCGCAAGTGTTGGAGTACGTTACTCCGGGGGAATATAAAAAAATATCTAAAAAAGATTAAGATTAAAACAAACAGAATATCTACGGCTTAGCACAAACAAGTACTCCCCCAATGTTATCTGCATTATAATTTCAAAGATGCACAAATACACATATTTGTAGTGGTTGGAGTTGGATTAGAGGTTGCCACACCTGGAGCCACTTGTTTAGGATTTGGTGCATAACTTTTTTTAAGAAGATTTGGTACATAGCGTCATGGGCTTCGTGCAAAACTACAGTTGTTGCGTGCGTCCAACCACTTCTTGACAGTGTCAGGTTCAAAAGATCGCTAATACTAGTGCTAATGAACAACCCATATATATGTGTACACCGGAACTTTATCAATGTAATGCAAAAGTCATTAGTACGAGTCAGGACTCAGGAATAGATGTTTGGAGTATGACCTGTCAAGCCAAAGTTGTTGCTTTTGATGGACGCTGTTAGCGCTTTGACAGCCTATTTCTCGATCTAAAAAATAGTCCGTCTAAAAAGTGGATGGCAGAATCTGATGGCTAAGCTTTTTAGCCTTGGGGCTAACTGGGCGTCTGGGCCGTACGCCCGAACAGGCCGAGACTGCTTGACATGGGCCTTTCCACACTTCCGGGTAAAAAGTCAGAACATGGAGACAGTGCTGCCGGCATTTGAAACGTATGGCTTGTTCAGCCACTTTTAACCTTGTCAACATTTGTGGCAATAATAAATCTTGGCACATTTTAGCATTACCAAAAAATACTGTTGGATGTGTTTGTTCGGAATTTTACCAAATTTTGGTAGAATTTTTTTAAGACTAAAATTTGATATTGCCAAAATTTTAGAAAAATTGAAAATGGCAATGAAGTGAAAAAACCCGTACTACAGAGATTCAAACCCAGCAATGAATGAACCAATTGCCATAAGCACTTAAGCAGATTTCACCTGACAGAATTCAAGTATGCACCTTTCTTTGATCTATGATTCATGTTTTTTGTCTTTGCGATCTCCATGGATCATGGATTTACATCCTGACTGACGACGAGAGCCAACTGTTTTCTATGGACGGTACCCCTTATTCAGTTTTTCTATATCAAACTATACACTGATGTATCTCTTGTAAAATTATACAACAATGACCATCCCCTAAATCCTTACAAAACACACACACACAAGTATACAGATAGCCTGCATGCATCTATATATTCAAGATAAACACGTGAAACTTGGGAATGCTACAAGGGGAGCAGAGTTTTCTTTTTTTAATTTAGGGGCAGCATACGAGATTCCCGGGTTTTCGTTTATCCAAGCCTCCTCCACATGCTACCTAGCTGCGGCATTGCCCCCTTCCACCTTTCCACTGATGGAACTCATGACGTTGGAGGCGATTGCGATGCTGCTCGTGATCACGGCCAGAGTGATCATCGTCGCTGCCAATGCCTTGTCCTTCCGCTTTGATATCCCGTGAGCATCCCTGCAATAAAATCTCCAGTGTTACATACACATATTCACATTACAATGATTTCAATCAAACGATGAGAAGTGTGTGTGTGGTGTGGTAATGGCGTGCCTGAGAACGATGGCACCGGGGAAGATCAACGAGATGCAGACGGCGAAGGTTGACCCGGAGTACTCGAAGAGAGTCCAGATGCTGGGGATGGCGATGGCGAGCGCGTAGAGCACCGCCATGAGCACGGCTGTCAGCGTCACGAACCGGCGCGTGTCGGTGGCGAGCTGTCGCCGCCCGGGGAAGAGTAGCTCGTCGACGTTGACGCGGAGCGAGAAGTGGAGCAGCGGGAAGACGAGCACGAGGTGGAGCGCGTAGCTGAGGCGCGCCGCGTCGTTGAGCGCCTGCGGGACGCCCGCGCCGGAGCTGCGGTCGAAGTTGGCGAGCACGTCGGCCATGGTGGCGTCGCCGAAGAGGAGGAAGCCGAAGAACCCCACCGCCGCGTAGATGGCGGCGCAGAGCACGAGGGAGACCCGCACGGCCGCCTTCATGTCCGACGTCTTGCTCAGCTCCGCTCGGATCGGGTGCACTGAAACGCATGTGTACGTCGGCGCGTTCAGTCACGGTTTCACAGGATGTGTACGTATTTGCGCAAGAGAAAGTGTTGATACCGTTGAAGTGGAAGGTGAAGGCGACGACGATTACGGGGACGGTGGTGAAGAGCTCGAACGGGGAGGAGAGGCGAGAGAAGTCCGGCAGCATCCGCGGCATCTTCGCCGTGCCGCTGAAGAAGGCATACACCGCGATGCCCAGGCTAATGAGCATGAACACCACAGCAAGTAGGATTGACACGGCCGATGTGAACTTCAGTGAATCTGCAATTAGTCACAGCAAGTTTAGGAATTCAGGGATTTCATAAGAATCCAAATACCAAATTCAGGTGTTAAGCTATTTTTCCATGTGGTTCCTACGGAAATCACCAAATTCATATGCCATCCTAACCTTCCAAAATTTAAAGTCAAAGTACGCCAAGTTGCAAATGTCCCGTTTTGCTGTTCCTAATGGAAACTAGTCCGAAAAGGCAAATTCTAGAACTGGACCGAATCACTGGAAATTAAAGCATCCGTTTTTTGGCAAGTGCAACCTGGGATTGGCTAATCGTACCGACACGCTTCCGGAGCACAAAAGGTAGGATTAGCACAGCGACTGCCACCATAACCGCCTCCCGGCCGGTCCACCAGTGCCGCCCGAACCACTCCCTCAGCACCCCGTCGTGCGCCTTCCCGCCGCTCGTCGTGCCAGACATCACGTCGCCTGCAGCAGGAACACCGAACACTCACACCACATCACTCTCCTGCACGGCACGCGACACTGCAGGTTCGCTTGGTGTATGCCACTGCGTTACCGATGATGATGAGGTAGACGGCGAGGGTGCCGATGGCATTGAAGGCGACGAAGATGTTGAGCAGAGCCGCCCCAGCGCGGCCGAACGCGTCGCCCATCAGCGCGGCGTACGACGACGGGCCGCGGGTGTACCGGAGCATGAAGTCCACCGCGGCGTTGGCCAGGAGCGCGACGCCGACCACGAGCGCCACGGTCGGCGCCACGCCGAGCACGCGCATGGCCGCCGGGATCGACATGATCCCGGCGCCCACGACGCTCGTCGACACGTTGAACACCGCGCCGAGCACCGACGCTCCCGGGGCAGGCGCATCAGCTCCGGCGCCGTACTGCTCCGGCAGCAGGGGCGCTTCTGCTGCCCCGCTGTCGCCGGCGGCGGCGGCGGCGAGGGAGATTTTCTTGGACACCATGGTGTTGATACAACGATAAGCGGGAGGTAGAGGAGAGTTTGGTGTGGGTTTCTATGGGAATCGGCGGCTCGAGAGCGTGGAAACGTGGTGTGGGAATGTGGGATAACGACGGGAGGTCGATGAGTGTGCTTGTGAGTAAGAGCCGAGTCAGATGGATGACGGAGCTCAGCGACCAATTATTGTGGCGTGTGTCATGCGTGGCTCTCCGAGTTGCGAAGGACGACTGGACTGGGCGTGGCTGACAAATGAGCCAACTCTGCTGGAGGCACATGGTTGAAAGGGGTATGTGTGTCTCAGGCTCTCACAGCCTCTCAGGTTCTCCGGACTGCCACTATGGCATTCAAGGCCCAGATGAAATGAGACCCAAACAACGCTCTTTCGGTCCTCTGGGTTCATGCTACGTCCAATGAGTATAACTCATGCAACTAGCTAGCTAATGCTACAGCGGAACCTCCGTTCTATGTTGTCTGCAAAAATTGGGTTTTTGTTAACAGTTTAGAGGAGCCTACACAGTAGTAGATGAGATAAATTCTATGCACGAGCACAATTCGATGAGTCCACCATGAGGCATCTGAGCTGTCCATCCTGTCATCCAGGTCGCAAATAATTCGTATGGCTCGACAGCTCATGTCGAGCACTGAACTCACAAGTCACAACTCAGCATTGCTTAATTACTTTCTACTATAATAGTACTCCAAATCAGATACCAGTTCCGCATGAATTATATTCCTCTCTAGATCTACGATGAATTGTAATAGTCTCAAACTAGAATTTAGCTCGATATTGGTGCCTAGTGCCTACCGGCCACAAGCCCCCAAGGAAAAAAAGGAAAATGAACCAGACTCGTCGCCTCGTCGGTGTCTTAATTTTATTGAGAAACCATATCGTGTACGAGAATAATACGAGCACTAATCAAGAAAATTTAGCGAATTGATAACTAATTAAAGACCTAAGTTCATCTGATTGTATTCGAGGAGCAACTCACCGACGCGACGGCGGAGCACGAGCGGCAGCAGAACGACGACGGCCGTGACCAGTATGACGATCTCTCTCGCCGTCCACCACTGCGCCCCGAACAGTTCCCGCAGAACGCCGGCGTGCTCATCTCCTCCCCCTACGCTCCCTGACATGACATCCCCTGCGACCAAGATGCTAGACGCGGTTAATTCAAATTTCCCCTCAATTCGGATGTATCCAGAGCAGAGCATCCTGGACAGCTTGGGCTTACCGATGATGATGAGGTAGACGACGAGCGTGCCCGTGGTTGTGAAGGCGATGCAGACGTTGAGCACCTTGGCGCCGGCGCGGCCGAACGCGTCGCCCATGATCCCCGCGTACGACGGCGGGCCACCGCCGCCGCCCCAGCTTGTGTACCGGAGCATGAACTCCACGGAGGCGTCGGAGAGGGCGGCGACGGCGGCGATGAGGAGGAGCGCGGGGACCACCCCGAGCACCCGCATTGCTGCCGGGATCGACATGATTCCGGCGCCGATGATGCTCGTCGACACGTTGAACACCGCGCCGCATACCGACGCCCCGTGACCGCCGCCGGAGAACTCCGGCAGAAGCGGCTCGTCCGCACCGCCGGCGCCGGAGCTCTTGCCCGAGCTCGCCGGCGGCGTCATTTTCGGTGGGGGCGTGGGGCTATCAGGCGTGTGGATGGCGCTCGTTCGTTACCACTTAAATTAGTACATTTGGCCCATGTTTGATTAGCCCGTGAAATTACGCCCATAGCCTTAGGTGCTAAATATAATGTCACATACAAGCAGAAACTGGTACTGGGCGTAAATGGTAATTCCACGTGGGAGGCGTACTACGCGACAAGATAAAGCGATGTGATTAGAGAGCGAAGGAGGATGCTAGTGTTTCGTACTTGGACGGAAACACGCTCGTGTTTCAGGTGTTGTACTTGGACGGAAATACGGCCCCGATTCGCGTTTTGCAATGATAGTACAGTGGAGCGGGACCGTTTTTAACGAGCAACGCTGCGTGCTCAATTAGTCAAGCCCATTGATCGGCCAGCCTGACGAATCCATCCTACTAGTACTTCAATAATTCGCGTTATATTTTGGCATATTAACAGATTACTACAGGCGTTATGTACCGCTGGCTTTTTGCTAGATCTCTCAATACGACAGGCGTCGGCGATAATCTCCTCCTTCAATCCATGCCATCAATTAATGTAGACGGTTTACACCATCTAACGTGTTTTGATTGCATGAGAGCCCTGTGTCCTATGCATGTGCTCATGTTTACAACTAATTGTTTTATCGGTGATAGACAAAGCAACAATTTTGTTAATTTTGAGATATGTCAACCCAAATTCTACATGTGCTTATAGTGTTACGACGAATGGGTGTGTTTATAAGAATAAAGGTGTGCACATGCATACAAGTGTCCATGTTTATATTGTTTTGTTTCGAAAAACTGATCACTCATATTAAGCTTAGCTAAGAATGTGAGAATTAGCCTTGGTAGGCCTAACTAGGTCAAATGGAAAATTTAACTATTTGACATTCTTGTCCTCTTGTTTCTAAACTTTTGTCAATAAGTCTATGAATGTCTCTTGTGCCCCTCACTTCACCTCCCTCTTCTCCTCTATGATAGCCTAGATCCTATTCTCCTATATTATATGATAGAACATTCATGGCCGACGAGATACTACTTGAGGCCATACGTGAGTGGAGGAGCTAGGGGAGGATGGGGTCAGACGGCGTGTCAAAGCAGATACCACATAAGAGGAGTGCCAAGACATGACGGCGACAACATCACATGGCAGACGCCGCATGGGAGGACGAGGGCCACAACAACGCGACAACATCTTGGGCTAGAACCGAATGGAAGAGGTGAGCCAAGGTGGCGGCAAGGAACACAAGTAGGAGGCTGGGAGCTCGAGATTATCATCTCGTCCTCGCTACCATCCCGACATCTAGGAGGTTGACCTCACCTATGGCAGCCATCGTCGACCATAGGAACGTTCAACAGTTTGACACCACTCCTATAGTCGTCACCAGCAAACGTCGCCATATTGCTATAGTCGCCATAGGAAGAGAAGAGAGGCAGGGGTGGAAAGAAAGGGCCTAATGAGAAATTTCACCGTATTACAACGATTTAAAAAAAAATACTAGAAACAATGGCGAGCGGCATTTAATCGGTGGCCCTATGCAAGAGTGACAAATAGTCAAATTCCTCCGGTCCAACTAGGCCTGAGCCCGCAAGACACACCCTCAATTTCGACCAAAGTTGCGATTTATGATTGGGCCAGAGGCAAGACCCAGAGAGTTCGCCTGCTTGGGCCTTCTTTCAAGCTTACTGAAGTTGGGCAGGACGCGCCTAGGCCCATGATAATTTAGTCCACGCCCCCCGACGGGGAAAGTTTTCTTTCCGTCTTTCTCCCGTTCGCCTCCCTCACGGTTGGGGAACCCTCGAGGCCGCGATTCTGACGCCTCCACCTCGTCGTTGAGAAGCGGAGGCCGCCGAGATCCGCTGTCGACGGAGTGCTCCGAGCCATGGATTGGAGTTGCGCGTGCCTGCAGGCCCAAATCCTCTAGTATTTCTCCCATCATCTTCACAATCTCCGTCAACCTAGCGGTGTATTCGAGAAGTTTCTCTCTATATATTTTTGGTTTAGAAAAAGGCACTGCCGGCTGGCGGCTGCCGTCTCAGCATCTCCCCACGGTGGTCAATCCCGTCGTGCTGCCGCCTCGCGCGGAGGATGTACAGCGACTCAGCGAAGACTACCAAATTCAGATGCCATCCTGCGTTTCAACGCTCGCCGGCCTCGTCTGACCGGGGGACAACCGGTTGGTTGCATCTACGAAGTATGAATCAGTTTGATGGCATCGCGTGTACACGAGTACACTGACATGCCCCCCGAGCTTGACTGATTCTATGGTCTACCGTATCCCAGGGCGCAGCGACATCAACTCAGATTGCTTGATCGTGAACGCATGCTTGCTTTCTTAGTGCATAAGAATTCGGTGCTACTATGCTACAACTTGGGAGGTTGCCTCAAGTCAAATGCCCTGAGCCCTTGACAGGCGAAAGTTTTGTCATTTTTCAAGGTTTGCGAACAGTTTCATACTTCCCCCTACATCTGTTCGTCAGGACTTCGAGCTTCAGTACACTTGAAGTGCTGTGAGTTTGGATGAATTGAACTTCTTTTCGCCCAATTGGCTTCTCCTGTGCATCTGGGAGGTATGTTCACTTATGAATTGGGTATTCCATCTGTCCCAATTCATTCATAGGTTTGTAATTAGTTATTAGAGGGTAATTTTGTGACTGCTGAGTTTGGCGATTTGAGGCGAATTCTTATGTGCCTCTGCTTTTTAGGTTGGCAAACAGCTGAAGAGTTCAGAGTTTTCAGAAAATGGTTCAGAATTTTACTGAAGACGACATGGCAGGCACACCTTGCTCAGATCAAATCTCACCAATTTTGACCGAATATCATCATGTCACAATTCCTGCTCTCCATGATGGATCAACGCAAGGATCTGTTCATCACGAGAGAAGGCTCCTGGATTGCCTCAGAGCGACTCCCTCGGTGGAATGGCTGAAGAATATCAGCCTCTGTTCCCCACTGACAAATTTCCGGCTGCCATCTACCGGCGTCCGCCGCTACCTCCACGTGGAAGTCCACTTCATCAGAAGAATCAACTGGAGCTCGGTGTTCACCTTCTGCAAGAACTGGCTCAAGCATCCTCTGAACATTGCTCTCCTCGCATGGCTGCTCTGCGTCGCTGCAGCCGGTGGCATGTTAATTCTGCTCCTGCTGGGGTTGCTGAACAGGGCGTTCCCTTTCAAGCCATTGAGGCATCACTGGATTGAGATCGACAACCAAATCCTCAACGCGTTGTTCACGCTGATGAGCATTTACCAGCATCCCAGCCTCATCCACCACCTGATTCTCCTCTGCCGGTGGCGACCGGAGGACGCTGCCGAGCTCCGGAAGGTGTACTGCAAGAATGGCGACCGCCGTCCCGGCGAACGCGCGCACATGTCCGTCGTGGTGGCTCTCCTCCACGTCACCTGCATTGCCCAGTATGTGGTGTGCTACCTCTACTGGGGATACCGCCGCAGATCGCGCTCAGAGTTCGCTGACAACTTCTTCTTCGTCCTCGGCGTCGTCGCGCCCGTCGTCGCCGGTGCGTACACGGTGTACAGCCCACTAGGCATGGACACCGCCGACGCTGCCTCCTCCGCCGACGAAGCCAAGCAGCAGCACATGATCGTGGTCGAAACCAAGCTGCCCGAGACGAGAACGGTGATCGGCGACCCGGTCTGGGCGGGCGGCCTGCTCGACTGCGGCGAGGACCCGGCGGCGTGCTGCCTCTCGACGGCGTGCACGTTCTGCGTGTTCGGGTGGAACATGGAGCGGCTCGGGTTCGGCAACATGTACGTGCACACCGTCACGTTCCTGCTGCTCTGCGTCGCGCCCTTCTGGGTGTTCAACATCACGGCGCTCAACATCCACGACTACGAACTCAGCGACGCCGTGGGCGCCGCAGGTGTCGCGCTCTGCTTCCTCGGCCTGCTCTACGGCGGGTTCTGGAGGATCCAGATGAGGAGGAGGTTCGCACTGCCGGGGAGCCCGTGGTGCTGCGGCTCGCCGTCGCTGACCGACTACGCGCAGTGGCTCTTCTGCTGGCCGTGCGCGCTCGCGCAGGAGGTGCGCACGGGGAACCTGTACGACGTCGAGGACGGCGGCTTCTACGAGAAGGCGTCGGTGGACGGCCCCGATGCGGAGGGCAGCGCGGTATCGACGGCTGCGACGGTGGTGGTGGTGGATGGCGTTGTTGGTGATGTCAAGCTCGGTGTGGACGGTGAGATGATACCACCCGGCCGGCCGGTGATGGAGACTGGTGGTGATAGACAAGGCAGTGGTGCAGACATTGTGGCGAATGGTGGCACCGAGTTCAAACCCAAACCTGATTCCCAAGGATGATCGTAGATGTTGTGTCTGTGCAGAAGCTGCGGAAATCAATCTTGTATGCTCTTTGCTTTGTCATGTTCTGCTCACAGCTGCTGCTTTCGTGACAAAGGTTCAGTAACTTCAGAAGGGATATAGTTGGAGCCAGTTCAAAAGGAGATTCTTATGTGGACTATATGGTGACCTTCGGCAATATGGATCAGTGTAGTGTTCCTTTTCGAGTGTGAAATGTATAGATAAAGTGAATAGATGCTGTAGCTGTATGTGCTTTTATTTTCACGGTGGAAAATAAAAGTTGCGCTTGCTTGCAGAAAAGAGAAAGGCACGGTTGTAGCTATTTAAGCTTCAGAACAGAGAGACAAACATCAACTGTTCGTAGCTGTCCGTGTGGGGTTGTACAGTAGAGCAGTAATCCCCTTCCCCTGCTCTACTCTCCAACCATGGCTGTAAGCACTAATCTGTTCTTCTGTATATGCAACACTACTTCAGAACTGTATCTGTAATACCACATCATGCTTATGCTTCTCGACAATGAGAGGCTGAAATTTTGTTTTGTTATTACAGGTTGTGGAGTTGAAGGTTGGGATGCACTGCGACAGGTGCATCAAGGCGATTAAGAAGGCAATAAAAACGATCGATGGTAAGCCTTTGTTACACTGATTCTGTAACTGTTATGCGCCACAAGGCATGCACTTCCTTATTTGCATAAGCAATTGTGCTTCTCTTGTGCAAATGTGCAGATATGGAGAGTTATCAACTTGAGACAGAAATAAACAAGGTCACTGTGACAGGAAATATTACATCCGATGAAGTAGTCAAGGCTCTGCAGAAGATTGGGAAGACCGCAACTAACTGGGGTGAAGACTGAAGGTTTAAATATTTTGCCATCTAGTATTAGTTCATGACTTGATGTCCTTAGTCTTTATCATGGTTACTAGGAGCTATTACTGCAGATATACAATTAGAAGTACTAATTTGCATAAAGTGGGTAAACTTGCCATTGCATGCTCTCCCTCAACAGTTGATTGATGCAATGGGCTATGCGTTTCCGTATTGGATTACCTCTCATTTTTCGGGAATACGCTTTGTGTATCTTTTTATATTAAGAGAAATAAAGGGAGTTACAGCCAAAACCGAAAAAACAGAAAGGGGTTAGGGGAGTAAAAAGTAGAAAAACAAAATTACAACCAAGGGATAAATGTCGCGGTATTCTTGTGCGACCATGTCCCGGATGAGCTACAGTGGATTACCTCTCATGTGTATTGTCTACGACTCTACCCGATGCGTTTGCAAAATCTTCCAGACGATGAGGCAAACTTTTGTACAAGTATGTTTTAGTGGGAATTATGTATAATATGCAGTGTCTTTATTCAGAGCAGAACATAGGTAATTATAGGTGGTTCATATTTTTCTTAAAATCAAATTCTGGAATTCAAAATCAGCTTTAGCTTGCACTCCTTAGCAAGTTAGCAGTATTCACAGATCATCTACTCGGGACAATAAATAGATTTATGCTGCTCTGTCAATAGTGGGGATTGCTCTTATTAAAAAAAAAGGCCTGAAACGATGTTTTTCTCTTCTGCTGATTGTAATTCATAAAAAAAAGGTGTCTGCAAAGGCAGGTTCTTCTTTTTGCTCCAATCAATTCATATATCTGAATGTTAGTGTTTAGGCATTGTTCATTGACAGAGATTTTTGGACTAGAGGGAGCATACTAAGTCAAGCTGGCCCAGCCGGCGCCCTCAACAACATAACGAGTCAATTCACAAGATTTTTACCCTTCTCTCTGAAAAATTGGAGCTAGCTGCAATCCAATGGCAAGCCGGTGTAAGAGCAGAGGAGATATTGCTAGCACCTTGGGAGACAAGAAACAGTAGCTTGTGTTGCTCACTTGCTTGACAGTTGACACCTCGTCGGTGCATTGATATGTTGGAGACTAAAATGGAAACGAGATCAAATGTCTATCTCATATAGATCCATCAACCAAGAACATGAGTTGTCGAAGACTCAAACCGTTCGTTTTGACAAGACAAAGCACCGCTCGTTTGTTTCATTCTGAAGTTCCCCTATTCCCAGGAAGGAAGAACATGTTTTCGTATGGTGTGATTTTGCCCGGCGAAAAATAGCAATGTGGCCACCACGCTCGTCACTGTCTCCGAACGGGAGGCATCTTCCCAGAAAGTTTTCTGCTGCAGTCCTGCACACGCGTTCAGCAGCGAGTTGAGCTGAATCTTCACTCGTCGCACGTACAAAATGTATCAGTGCGTCGGTGTCCATGCCGGCGATATCCTCGTTACTGCGCTTAAACCGCATGTCAGCGCTTACGGTCTTACGGCTCTTCTCCGTTTTCGCGGACGGTAAGGCTTGCGATGACGTCTTCGCATTGGAAGCTTGTAGTTGCAGGCTTGCAGCACACAAACTAAGAACAACAACACGTCAGGGATTTACACGGCACGTAGCGGTCAAGGCTTTGTCGTCGTGGGCACGTGCGTGCGTACACGTACGCGCGCACGTACACGGCGGTTCAGAAGCTAAACACAGCTGCCACGGCGTTGCTTCGTGCTTGCGTCTCTGCACGACTGCACCTGCACCGGCACCGGCATGCAAGTATTAGTGGACTGAAAACAGCTAGTACCACGGCAAACGCTAGTACCAAGTGCTACTGTCTCGGTATCTCCATTTCTCCGACTAGTACGTAGAGACCAAACGTGTGATTAAAAACGCGCGTATATGTATGATCATGGGTCAAAGTAAGTTTCTCTTATTTTTGAAAAAAATACTAGTCAAAGAAAGTTAATGTAGTGGGATACTAACAGCAGCAGCAGTGTCAGGAGCAGTATGATTGTAAGATCATGCATCTTAATTAAGCAAAGAGTCGTACCACTGTACCTGCTTCGAAGAAAGACGACAGGGAACTCGGAGAAACGGTCTTCCATTTTGAGGGGTGAGAGGAGAACGTTTGATGGGTTCAAACAGAAGAAGCAGGGAGGGAGTCCAAAATCTGAATTGAATGGCCCAGGGCAGATCTAGCGCACAAAAAACAGAAGGAGGTGCTTACCAAACACCGTAGAGAAACGTCAGCCCGTAGACCCATCTGTCCACGGCCAGCCAGTAGCCACTCAGTCACAAACACGAAAACGGAACACTGGATGCCACAGGATGGATCACCTTTTTTTCGCATCTTGACGCCTACAACTTAGGAGTAAAGTAATCGTTTATAGCACCTCATCTCCGTTTCAGAGAGTTATCTGTTCATATTGTTTAGAGTAAAATGCACCGGTAATACCACGACTTATAATTAGGATGCAATTTAGTCACACGTCTTGTAAATTGCTCAAATAAGTCACTAAACTTTATGTTTGAGGTGCAAATTGCATTAAACGTGCATAATATGTTCACCACACTGATATAATATTGGCACATATGATTCACAAATAAGAAAAAAATCAATATTAGCGGTAGTAAATCCAATATGGGACAAAATATAGTACAGGATATTAATTAATGTGTGGTCATGTATATTAAAAGCATTCAAACAATGTTGCATGTGAAAACATGTAGTTAACCTTTTCTCTTTTTTTTATCCTTTTTACTTGATAGCAAATAATTTACTTGATATGAATTTGATAGGATTTGTACCTTTGAAACAAGTTGTGCGACTCATTTGAACAAATTAGAAGACATGCGACTAAATTGCACCAACTATACAAGTTGTGGTACTGCCAGTGTATTTTACTCTACTGTTTAACATGCCAGAACTTTGCCTTTCGCGTTCTTGTCAACAAGCTTTTTTTTTTCTGTACTGCTACCTTGTGGCCATACATTTTTACTATTTTTTATTTCAGTCTTTTAAAACTTATTTTGCAAATTCATCCAAAAATTTATTTCATAATGGATTTTTACGGCATATATGTTGTTGGTGACATGGTCCTATGGCACAGCGCCATTGATATTGGCGCTATCCTCTATTCCATCATGGCTGCGAAATTACAGATGTTAAGGGTCCATCCAACTTCATCCACACCATGGACCTATTTGTAATAAAATATTTACACGACACCAATGACATTAGTGCCAAACCCTTAACGTTTGCGATTTTAACGACGATGATGGTATTGGGTACGACGCCAACATCAGTGGCGCAGTGCAGTAGAACCACAAAGCCAACAATATTGACGCCGTAAAAAGGTTCATTTCTAAAATAAAAGAAAGCCTAAAACGTAAAAGATCATGTACATTTTTATCCCTCGAGAGGATGTGTTCGGTCCCATCATATACCTTCTGTCTAAAATTCAATATAAGATGTAAATATTTCATTTTTTTTCAGCAATGCAATGGTAGTGGAGTGACAACCATCACTTCACTCCCTAAAAAAACACCACTTCACAAAAAAAAAAGAAGTTAAAACTCGGTCGCATTGAGGAAAAAATATAGACAAATTCGAGTGTAAATAATGCCGATATTGTTCATATGTTGATTTTTATTTTTTTTAATTTCTTGACATACGGGTTAAGTTTAGACAATATTTTCTGAAGTGGTACATGTATATATGTATGCATGCATGCATGCATGCTGCCTTTTCTTTGAGATTTTTTTTCTACAACTATTTAAATGGTGCTTGAACAAGCGAGGGGCATCTCCTCGAGTGACATAGTCTTTTTTGGAGGATCTTTAGATTCTAGGAAGCAGTTGGTTGGTATCCAGTTAGTGAGAATCTGAAAAAAGATAGAAAATCGAGCTTCTCCAGCTTCTGGGTTCTTAATTTATTTTCTAGAATTTGTAATTGTAACTTGCAAGTTGTGGTCATTTGGGACAGCTTCTGTCAACCACAATTTTAGGGAGAACTGTAGCTGACAGAAGCTCCCTCAAACAGTCCCCATAGTTTTCATTTGGCAACGTGTCTCTAGAAAAAGGGATTTGTAACAAGGTCATTGAAAAAAAATTTTAGGAATAGAAGGATCCTGCAGGTAAAAATACCCATTATCCATTCCACAGCATGTCAGGGTTGTATCTGCAAAGTTCGCCGTATAACACCAACATTTTGTCCTGGTGACTGGGTCGTGCTGAATGGTCTCCTAAGAACAGTGTGGTAGTGCAATCACAGGAGCACCTCTGCTCCAAGCTAAAGGTTAAAAAACGGTAAAGCACTCCAAATAAGCACGGACATAATTAGGATTCAGGACACGCGTCCTGTAGAAAACAGGCTCCATGGGTTTCCTTCCAACTATCTGACCTACGGACTAATCTTGAATTTGAAAATCATAACAGAAGCGTTGAAATTGAGCATACAGTAAAGATTTAGTAAAATCCGTCAGGTAGAACTAGGAAAACCAGCTGATCCGAATCCCACGAACACACGGCCTGCTCGAAGAAGATTGTCCAGACAAAATGCCCTATTCTACATCTTGACCACATGGCCTAATTCCTGCTCTCAGGAGTCAGGAATCACATGCCTATCGAATTCCGCAATCATTTTAAGAGAAGCTAGCAATCCGGAGCTGTATACTTTCAGATTTCCTCATATGGACAATTTGTTTCGCGTGACCTGCCTCCTGAAATAGAGGTTGCATTCAGAGTTCAGAAGTGTTCAGAAAATCAGAGAGCTCTTGCTAATGTTTTTCCAGCAAAAACTAGTTGGCCATTCTGTTTTCTGACATACAGTCTTGTGAAGCCAGAAATTTAAATTTGCTAAGTTAACATACTTTAAACATGAGCACAGCATGTTACTTCATTTTCCAGGTTTTTCAGAGGCAATTATGTTTGACTTGTTACTGTACAAGGTGAAGAATTTCGTTGCATGTCAATATGCATGATTAAATTTAAATATATATGTATACTTGGCTGACTATGGCTCTGCTGTGAGTAAAACGGTGATCAATTAGAAAGGGGTCAAAACCACTTCCACTACTCCACTTTATAAAATTAAACAAGCAGTGGCCTTTGCTTAGTAGAAAGATCAACACCCCCAGGGGGAGATTCGCAATTTTAACACTTGAAACATTTATTATTTGTAAATTTGACACTTGGAGTGGATGACATGTAGGTCCACTTGTGTCTATGAAATATGAGTCTAATATCAAATCTGCGAAACACCACGTTTAGAATGTCATTTTTGCATTTTTCTCCTCCCGGGGTGCAACTTTACACTCCTTTTCCATTAAAAAAAAACTTTACACTCCTTTAACATCTACTGCAAAATTACAGCCGAAATAGACTGAAAAAGAAGGCATACTTTATATCCAAAGAGCTTTGAATAGTAGGATTGTGAAAAAGAGATATAAAAATAGCACAAGATTTTCAAATAATGTAAGTGTGAAAATAGATGAATGCAAAACACAGAAATAATAGTTTGAAAAGACCACCAAAACACATACTCTTGGAAATTAAATGAGAGAAATACTCATAGGATATTTTTCAAGAGGTTGACGCTTTTGAAAAAATACCTCCAAAATATACATTCAATCAACCATTCTGGAATTTCATAGAAATTGCGGATCTCCAATCCTTCATTCTAAAGGGTTATATAGGAAAATTTCTATAAAATTTGAATCATTTATATTTTCTCCAAAATTTCTTTGAATCAAAGAGGGCTAAGAATGAACAATTAAAAGCAGGCAGATAGCACCAGAAATGGACAAACCTGTGTAACATAACTCCAATTAACCAAACTAAATTAATTTGGATCTGAAAATACTTGTTTCTACTTTTGTAGTATCTTGAATCATTTTTTACCCCCGAATATTAGCTTAACCAAATCTATTTACCGAGATACGAATCCACAAGATTTACCCAAATACCATTTTTTACCTCCGAACAAGGTTAAACCAAATCTATTTACCGAGATTCAAAACCACAAGATTTACCAAGGATCCCATTGAAAGTTTTGAGCAGGTCAAAGAATCCATTCCTGGCCACCAACCTCTGCATCCACCAAAATCCCTACCGGCTCCCACACGGAACAACCCGCACGGCCCCATGCAGCTGTGAATCCCGTCACCCTATTGGTGGGTGTTTTATCGCGTCAGCATCTCGCAAGGGCCCGCCAATGCGCCGCCAGTCAAACCCCACGAGCTTTGACCAGTCAACAGTCAAAGTTTCAAACCTCTATATAGCTCCTCTCCTGTCCGTCCAAGCAATCCAAACCCTTCCTCTCCTCGTCTCCTTTCCCTCCAATCCACCAACGTCTTCCTCATCTTCTTCTTCTCCTTCCCGAACGTACACGCCGGACAGAGACACGCAACGAACGGCGACTAGCCGTGAGACGCCGCGGTTTTGATCGCGATGACAACCTCGTCGTCCGGGAGCGTCGAGGCGTCGGCCAATTCGAGGCCGGGGTCGTTCTCTTTCGCCAGCACGAGCTTCACCGACCTCCTCGGCGGCGGCGCGGCAGGTGGCGGCGGGTCGAGGTACAAGGCCATGACTCCGCCGTCGCTGCCGCTATCGCCGCCGCCGGTGTCGCCGTCGTCCTTCTTCAACAGCCCGATCGGCATGAACCAGGCTGACTTCCTCGGCTCGCCGGTGCTCCTGACCTCCAGTGTAAGCACGAACTCGAATTGACCGAGCTCCATTGATGGATGCCGTGTCATTGCCTTGTAATTTGTACTTGGGTTTTTTCAGAATTCGGATGCTAATGCGACTTGCACCTTGCTGTTTTCAGATCTTTCCGTCGCCGACGACTGGCGCATTCTCGTCGCAGCACTTTGACTGGAGGCCGGAGGTGGCGGCGCAGAGTGCCGATCAAGTCGGCAAACAGGAGGAGCAGAGGAATTCCTACTCGGACTTCTCGTTCCAGACGGCGCCGGCGAGCGAGGAGGCCACGCGGTCGACGACCTTCCAGCCACCTGTCCCACCGGCCCCACTGGTGAGTGACCGCAACCATAACGTCAGCTGTTTCCTTTTCGCGGGGTTCTTCGCTGACTTTGTCCGAAAGAAACCAGTAATACTGTATAGTAGGATTATTTTCTTTCTTACCCTCGTCCAGCAGCAACCCAAATAGGATCTAGGACTATAAGTGTGATGTCAAGATCGCCCTTTTCAGTTTGCTATAGTCAAAACTCAAACTATATACTACCAGTGCCAATACTAATATACTTTTCGGACAGGGAGATGAGGCATACAGAGGTCAGCAGCAGCAGCAGCAGCAGCAGACATGGGCCTACCAGCAGCAGGCTGCAGGCATGGACGCGAGTGCCAACACGGCGAGCTTCGGCGCGGCGCCGTTCCAGGCGACCTCGTCGGAGATGGCGCCACAGGTGCAGGGCAGCGGCGGGTACAGCCAACAGCAGTCGCAGAGGCGGTCGTCGGACGACGGCTACAACTGGCGCAAGTACGGGCAGAAGCAGGTGAAGGGGAGTGAGAATCCGCGCAGCTACTACAAGTGCACCTACCCGAGCTGCCCGACCAAGAAGAAGGTGGAGAGGTCGCTGGACGGCCAGATCACCGAGATCGTGTACAAGGGCACGCACAACCACGCCAAGCCGCAGAACACGCGACGGAGCTCCGGCTCGGCGGCGGCGCAGGTCCTGCAGAGCGCCGGCGGCGATGTGTCGGAGCATTCCTTCGGTGGCATGTCCGGCGCGGCCGCGACGCCGGAGAATTCGTCGGCATCGTTCGGGGACGACGAGATCGGCGTCGGTTCCCCGCGGGGTGGGAACGCCGGCGGCGACGAGTTCGACGACGACGAGCCGGATTCCAAGAGATGGTGAGTACTAGTACTACCTTTTTTTGCCAAAATTCTTGGCGCCAAATTGTGTTGGTTGTGTGAGAAAACAGAGAACTGAACGTGTTGGGTGAAATTTCAGGAGGAAAGACGGTGATGGCGAGGGGATCAACATGGCTGGCAACCGGACGGTGCGGGAGCCGAGGGTTGTCGTGCAGACCATGAGCGACATCGACATCCTCGACGACGGCTACCGCTGGAGAAAGTACGGGCAGAAGGTGGTTAAGGGCAACCCCAACCCAAGGTAAGAACCCAAAATATCACATCTTTTCCCCTTTCCTAATATAGTGCATACTAAGTTGGTGTGTGATCTCGTATGTGTATATTGTACTTATCGTGCACGCTGCTTTCGTGGACACAGGAGCTACTACAAGTGCACAACGGCCGGTTGCCCCGTGCGGAAGCACGTGGAGCGCGCGTCGCACGATCTGCGCGCCGTGATCACGACGTACGAGGGGAAGCACAACCACGACGTGCCCGCGGCGAGGGGGAGCGCGGCGCTCTACCGCCCCGCGCCGCCGGCGGCCACAACCAGCCACCACTACCTGCCGAACCAGCCTCCCATGTCCTACCAATCCGGCGCCGGCGCCGCTCCGTACGCACTGAGGCCCGAAGGGTTCGGCGGCCAGCAGGGCTCGTTTGGCCTCGGTGGCGGCGGCGCGGCGCCGTTGCAGGCAGGCGGGAGCAGCTTCGGCGGCGGCTACTCCGGGTTCGACGACGCCAGGGGGTCGTACATGAGCCAGCACCAGCAGCAGCAGAGGCAGAACGACGCGATGCACGCCTCGAGGGCCAAGGAGGAGCCCGGGGAGGACATGTTCTTCCAGAACTCGCTCTACTGAGTACTGACTGAGGAATCGTCGTAGGAATTTCAAAAGATGACGCGATGGAATTGTGTAATTTAGGGGGTTTTGTTGTACGTAATAACTAGTAGGACATACACATATGTTGTAGGCTTATTACATTTGTTTATTTTTTTTTTTGGAGGTCCCAGGAATGCAGATGGCTGCAGAAAAGGGTGCCGTCCCTTAACACATGGAGATGGGAGGAAAGAATGTCTACTCCTGTAGGATACACAGCAAGTTTTGCTCTGTAACTTTTTTCACATGGAAATATGTAGTACTAGTAGTACACAAATTTGATCTTTTTACATCGACAAAGATTCATATCATCCAACTGTGGTGTACTAGCTAAAAATATGTGCGTGCAGAAATTGTAGGGACGGATCGAATCAAATCGTTTCCGCTAGCCCTTCCTAAAGAAAAAACAGAGCATATCACAATCAAATTTGGGCTTAGTACTAAGAGCAAGTTTAATAGCTGGTTGTAAGCCGACTAAATGCTTAGGTGGAGAAGGGAGGAGAGAAGAGAGGAAAGAAGCAAACTATAAACTTACAGATCGCTTGGGCACAAGAATCAACAAACATTATGAGAGAGATATGTAGGCTAAGAGAAGACTAACTGTTACATGGGTGGGCTAAGAGAAGGCTGCAAAGAATCTTACAGTCAACAAGCTGGCTAAGTTATTAGCCTTACTCTAAACTGGTTGTCTTGGAAAAACCTAATCAATCAATTGATTATCAACGGTCAGGATTGTTTTAAAATTCGCGTGTCTCATGCTTAACCCCCGTGCACCGCAGTCTACTCTATCACCAGCACCTATCCAAGATACTTTTCTCGTTAGATGCTTCTTTTGACGAATGGCCCTCGCCTTAGGGCCTTTACAGTCGAAGCTACCTAGCTAATATGGATCGTGCCCCTGGCTTACCACGTCGGACGAAATCATCCGGCTCTGCCGTGAGCCGGCCTCTGCAGGGAGACAGTATCCTTTGAAGGATACGCCTCTCTATTAGAATCACAGAAAAAGCAAGCGGAAGAGAGAGAACACGCGCTCTAAAGCAGGAGAGAGAGGCCTCCCTCGGTCCTCACCCTACCTATGGCCTCCTCTCTCACCGCCAACGCCAGTCCATCTGGCCAGCTGCCGCTCGATCTATGTCGTCGCGGGTCAATCCGGCCAACCGTCGGTCGATCCACGCCGTCGCAGTCGGAGCAGGGTCGTCGGGGACGGAGCAGGGCAGTCGGGGATCCTGATTTGCCGACGGCAGCGATTTGGATCTTGGGTCGTCGTCCCACCCACCCACTCGCCACCCTCCGGCCCGCCCGCTTGTTGCCTCCGCGCTCGATCCGCCGTCCCCGTGCTCGATTCGCGTGCCGGAGGCAAGGAGAGAAGGTGTCTGCGTTGCGTGGAAAGGAAAAGAGAGAGAGTGAGGATTCTGACGGAGAGAGATGGGGGAGGGGAAAAGGTTAGAGATGGGACCCACCAGTAGGGCCCACTGAAGTAGCTTGCACTAGATGAGATGTATCTATAGTTTGTTTCTTTGCTTGTGTGGAGGCTAGGAATAAACATATCTATGGTTTTAAAGGCCCTTCGATGCTGATCCACCACCCTTGTCTCTCCACGGATCTGACATTATTGACTCATCCTATCGCTTGCCCATCCATCGTCTATCACTAGTCTTTCATTATCTCTGGCCATCACTCCATGCTAGAAATTATCCTCTTCCTCCTCCCCAAAACCCCTCTCGCACATGACCCCATCTTAATACCTTTTCCGGTATGACGCCACCGGATCGAGATTCTTCTGTAGTCGAAGTCATCGTGCAGTCACGATGACTTTATCACTAACATGTGGATCTAGGGTTCATGTGGGTCCATATATCAATGACAATGGTATATGGCTTTAACCGCAGAGGTTTCTGATCCCTCGCCACCACCGTCTTTACCTGTGCTGGAGAAGGCGTCATTGCCAAGATTTAAGAAGGAAGATGAGAGCATGTTTCTTGCTGGAAAGGATGAAAAAACTTTTTTCTCACTTGCATGATGAACAATAAATGTCTTTTAAAGAAAGGGCCAGAGACTGTTCTCATGAAAAGCAAGCATACATAAGTTTGTTAGGATACCAAATAAAAAGTTTTGTGCAGAAAAGTGTATATAGGGCTTATTTGGTTGTTAACTGTAATCTACCACAATTTGGCACATCTAAAAGTATACAAGTTAAGACAATTATTTAGTTAGTCGCAACAATCGTGACAAGATTATCCTCGAGCAAATTAGCTCCAAAATATTAAAAAACTCTAAAAAGTACATGACAATTCTTAGGTTGGTTAAGGTGTAGCAAATATTTTATGCTTAATCTTATGTGACTTTGATGATTCTTATTGTCAATGTTTATAACATGTGGTTGCCTGGCAGTCAACTAAACATGCCCCCTCTCCTCTCCCTCTTAAACCCCAACACGTCCTTACTTTCAAGGAGGAGTGGATCCACCCTATTAGCAGGGTGGGACGACCGGACCAGCTACAGCCTTCATCGACTACCTCTTTAAAGACTTTTCAGATCCTTCTCCAAGGCCACCGGCTTAATTTAAGCATAATGTATGGGCATTCTTTCACTATAAGTGTGAAGAAGATTGTTGAGTTGGAGATCTAGGCTCAATCATTCGATTTTGTCGTTTGTCGCTTGAACTATTGACGCACGTGACCGTTGCATTCACATTCTTTTTTTCAAATGGGTATTTCCAATCTAGCTACATTTTAATCTTTGTCTGCAACGGCTTTCAAGCCTTCTTGCATAGCTACAAGCCAACACTTACACAACTCGTCAGGTACACGCAATGCGGAGATGCGATAGATATGCACGTCTACTACTAATGGACACGAGACAATAAAACTGAGTTTAGAACCAGTCAGCAAGGAAGCGAACAAGCTGCAATCGAGTTTAACAGCCACACAACGCAAGTATTTGACCGTGGATCTTGACCATGGTTCTTACATAAACATACCTAACCAGCCGAACGTCATTTGACCGTGTCCCCGAAAACAAATGAATGCAACGGCAGAGGTCCAAAGTCCAAGCCACGCACGCAGGCAGGGCACAGCAAGTCAGCTCCGCGCCACGGGTAGTACTGAAGTAAACCAGCACGCGCCTCCGTTCGCCGTAACGACCCGAGGCTAAAACAGTTCAACCAGCAGAAACAGATAAGCAGGATGCAAAAAGCAGCAGTTGTCAGGGACTTTGTAAACTGTACACAGAGAGAAGGAAGCATTGGAAAACGTTATAACTCAGCGCTTAACCAAGCGCTAGCGTCCTGTTTTTTCCGCTACTCATCAACTAAAATATACTTCTAGCCAGCGATATCAGCATCCGTTGAAGGTGGCCTAATATGTTCGGCTCCAAGGCTTGTCTCGAGGAAGCCAATCAACCGAACCGAACGTCGACAACCACAAGCCCGAGCGGCGAGCGCGGCTAGAGACCGAGAATGCTGTGCGTGCTTGCGTCGAGCGCGTGTGGGCGCTGGGGCTGATCGCGCTCGGTTGGCTGCACGCGGGCGTGGCGGCGTGGGAGATGGTTAGCCGAGCGGCGCGCTTGTGGATGGCAAGGCAGCAGGAGTGGGAGGGCACGGCGCGCGGGACCGAATCAAAGCCACGCAAGGGGCGCTGCCCCTCTCCCCATCGGCGCGGCGTTCTTTTGCACTTTTTTCTCTTTTGCGCAATTGCGCTGCGCGATGGACCACTTCCCGGGTTCCAGCGACGTTGACACGTCCAGGTTCGGTGCCGGGCAGACGGGGGAGACCGGCAGATAAACACAGATGCGATGCGCCTGCAACCGCAATGACGGATTCCGATCGGAGCCTACTTGCCAAATTGGTGTCGGGTGTTGCGTTGGAGCTCAGCCGTTGCTACCGTGCTACGTGTGCAGCAGTGCAGGGTAACTGGGTCGCGCATACGTAATCACGCACACGTTGCGGCCGTGTTTGACGCGCACGGGGGACAGGTTTTGCCGGCGGTAGAGGCAATGGGCGCTACTGGGCAATCCTGACTTGATGGCTCAGTTCACTGTGGCGGCTGTACGAATTTTACAACCAGCAGTTTTATTCGTGTCTCCTCTAAATAGACAGAGTAATCGATGCAGCAGTATTTTTGTCGAACGTGCCACTACGACATTGACTTTGACGATTTCTAGAAGGTATGAGCGGTTAATATGCACCCCCAAAAGTTTGAAGGAACAAGAGCTAGTAGGATGCACTGATGCAGGAGTTAGCACCAAAGCTAATACCACACTTGAAGAAGATGAGTGCCTTGAGCCCTTGAGTAGGTCGATCATCACTTGTGTGATTATAACACATGTTAATTAGCTTGCAAGTTAAAAAAACCAAACGTTGAGAACTTGACTGACATATCTAATAATGGTTAGCATTTTGACTTCAGTTAATAATGCTACTGGTGCTATACAGTATAAACAATTAAACAGGCTGGACAGAGCTTTCAAAAGGTTATTGAGTATTAGTTCTAAAAAAAGGTGATTGAATTGACTATATCCTTTTTATCGCTGTCATGTTCATGTGCGCTTTCAAATTTTCCGCGTGGATCTTGTACGGACCACTCTATCTAAATCTTTCCAAAATTTTCTACAATCCCTGTATAACCAGAAATTTATTATATATGGAGGAGATATTTCTTATATGGTGTTCTTAAAAAGAGATATATCTCATATGGATGCTTGACTATGTATATGTGTCTATTATATTCTGCTTTGCAAAGATGTTGTGTCCCCGTATATATATGGTGGCCTATGGGCTATGGCCCAGTCCACATCACCCATATTCAGGTTCAAGATTTCAACACACACAGAAACAAACAACTAATGTCCTCGATTGGTTATCTGGACATAGCTATAGGACTAACAAAATTCCAGCTCTAATACATGAACTTTTGAGAGTAAATATATGGATAAAAATGATAGCATCTCAAATGGTTATAAAAGCATTGCTTTCTCCCTTATTTTTTGCCTAACCATGTGAATTTTATAGTTCCCGATATGTGGATTTGGCTATAACTTTTATAACATTGCATCAGGACCCAAAAAAAACAAAAGTGTACCATCATGAGACCCATATATAATGAGATAATTTTCACAGAAATCTAAATAGTTTTAAATATGTTAGTAGTCAAATTTAGAAAACTGCTTTCTTAGATGAACCAAAAAAGATTAATACCCCGTCCTTTTGGATCTGAAGTAAAGTAGTAGCACATACATAGTTTGTTTGTTTGGTTCATTGTCACACTGTTTACTCCCTTCATTTCGAAAACAATGTCTACTCCCTAAATCCCACATGTTATAGAGACCCATTTTCTTATCGGAATGAGATCTCCTGACGTAAAGTCAGGGGACGGTGGTCGCTGACACATTGGCCTCACGATCCCGGACCCACGTGTCATTGACCAAGTTAACCAACCGTTGCACGTCAGAGGAGCTCAATCCTTTCTTATCGTGTTGGCATGCTAAAGAGAGGTTGATAAATTATTGGCATACCCTAAGCAAATGTGGCAATGTTGGAGTTATGGATTTCTTTTTAAGAGAAATAGCTATTTATTAGAACGAATCAAAACATAGCGCATATGTGAAACTTGAGCCTTTTTCTTAGAAAAAAGTTCAAAGTGAATGACAAAACCTTCAACATGTAGGCTGCTATAGGGTTTCAAATTGGTTTTGGCTGGAAATTACCAGCGACAACCGAATTCCACAAATATTTGATTTTTTTATAAGTAGCCAGTCATAATTATTTAGATTTAAAATTTGAAAAATATACTTTTAATTTAAATTTGTCCTCCGTCCTGCATTACTATTGTAATACTTGGCTACAGTAGATGACTAGAAGGATTGCAAGCACCAAAGACACCTAGGTAGAGAAAAATAAGCCTTCTTTCATTTAGAAAGTTTCAATGATCCGCTAAAAACCGGACACCATTTTATACATGTGTCAAATCTTTTTGTACAGGTTGGGCTCTTTTTACATTTATTCAATCACCAATTTTCTCCTCATCTCCCGAGCTAAAAACCGCTCAAAACCGGACACCATTTTATACATGTGTCAACGGACTGAAGGTGAGAACCGGAAATGCCCTGTCTCTCGTGGTATTCACATCGGAAGATCAGAAAGAAAACCAAAAGAATATGAGCGTGGAAGAAGAAGAAGAAGAAGAAAAGAGCTCTTCGAGCTCCCCTAATCCGATGCCTCCTCCACTATGCTCTCGAGCTGCGGCCGCCACACGCCGACACGGCTGCCGCTTCGCCGCCTCCGATGGCCGCCCGACGCCGCCGTCTTCTCGGACAGAAGTTCCCTCAGGTAGTTGTCCTGCTCCGCCGTGCTCGCGGCGTTGCGCTTGTGATGTTGGCTCGGCCGCTTGCTCTTCTTGGAGGAGCTCGGCCGGCTACTCTTCTTCCTCCTGTCGGTCGGAATGGTCGCCGAGGGGATGAGGAAGTAGATGCGGCCGCGCTTGAGCTCGGTGTCGGGGGAAACGATGACGAGCTTCCTGGTGGGGCACCCGACGCCGGCGGAGGACCAGGCGGTGGTGAGCGTGTGGTTTGGGTGTGCGGCGAGGACGGCGCCGGCGGTGACCGGGCAGCTGAACTCGCCGACGTGGCCGCTGAGGTGGACGATGCGGACGACGTCGAGCGCGCCGCAGGGGAGCATGCAGGCCAGGCAGCACCGCAGGCTGTTGCCCATGCCGTCGTCGTTGTCGTCGTCACCGGCGGCTGAGGCGGTGTTCGATCGCTTGTTAACTGGTTGCTGTTTGGTTATCTTTGTTGAGTTTGATGGGAGTGGCCAAGGTAGCTGACTAGCTGTGCGTATATATAGCGCGCCAAGTGGAGATGGGGCGCCATGACAAATCATAACTATCTTGGAGATTATTGAATAGAGCAATGCTGCATTTACACTTAAGTGTCACACGGCTTGGGCTACTCTATCTCAACTTTAAAAACAGATCGTTTTGCACATTTATATGATCTTTAATTTACAACGTGACGACTAATTTTTATTTCAATAACCTCAGATTATTGAAACTAGAGGGATTTCAGATGTCTTTTTAGTTTTTCTTTAAAGGAGGCAAAAGCTTTACCTAATATAGTCTTTTTAGTCCTTGCAAATATTATCTTGTGAGTCTTTATGGTCTTTCCACTAACATAGTTGTATTTGAAGATAAGAACATTTCGCCTTTGTAGATAAAATGTGCAAAACAATTATTTCTAAATAAATCTTTTATAGATGTCTTCAGATTTTTTTTCATATGTCTTTTTTTATTGATCTTCATTTTTTTCTTGGAAGATCTCAGATGTCTTTTTAATTCTTGGAAATATGATTTCTCACCCCCAATATGTAAAATTGACATGGTTATATTTTATCGGGTGAGTTTTTTATGGTCTTTGTGAGGTACTGCAAGCTAGATGTATTTCTATTGTTAATTACTACTGGTAGATTTAATAGCTCAATTACCATTAACCTCGTTTTTACTAATAGGTGTATGAAACTTCTAAGAGTATGAACAATGACTCAAACGGTTATTGTATACAATCATTCCACATCATATCTAAATAAACGACATATACATACTCACGCAACATATTGGACGTGTTTGGTTGCTGGCCAAACTTTGACACAACAAAGATTAAAACAATTATGACAACCAATAAAAGTGTGGTGAATAAATTGCTAGATATAAAGTGCGATAAAGTTGACAAAAAAAAAACAAATTTATAACAGCAAAGCAAGTTTGAAAAAAAATGCGACAAACCATACTATTGCAAAGAACCAAATGCATATCTAAAAACCGTGACGACAGAAAAAAAGAGATGGTGGAGTATGTCCACAAACCAAAACCCCCCCGGTTGGTGTCTTGGTGATCGACGGGTGGCATTCGTTTATCTCCTCTTTCTATTTACATCCAAGTCGTAAAAATCTTAAATGACATTATCTCTTTTGGACAGTGATGATGGCAATGCGCCAAATGGTGTTAATTATAAAACATTCTTTCTTTTCAAAAATACAATAATTATTTAATTAATTTTTACAAATTAATATAAAATATAAGTTTTACGCACAGAAATTTTAATGTGATAGTAAATCAAATTTGAAGTACAGTTGAGTTTACCAATTATGAAGTCGTTTTGAGTGTGTGTGTGTGTGGGTGTGTTTTACCTTGGGAATACTTTGCTGCCTTGCTGGGATGTGGATCTAGCAAAACCTACGAAATGAAATACAGCAAGCATTTTTACTCAAACTATATCTAGGCTGTAGGACAAAGAAAGGCGCCATTGCATCATGTTCTCTGGGCCCTGAAGTGTTCGTTTATTAAGCCTTTTTTTAGTGCTTTGCTTCACTGGATACGTGTTCTCTGCTTTCCTATAGATTCCTTTGGAGGTATCTTGCTATAATTTTCAGTAGCAATATAAAAACCGAGATGGCAGAGCGTTAGATTATCACGAAAATAATTTGAAATATTGGGAAATCAGCGTGGTCATGGTCTTCTGTTCTTACGCAGGAAGTTGCCACGAAAGAGCTGTTTGCAATGATTAGCACTAATAATCACCCTTGCATTATCTGTAAATGATTCTCATGGAGAACATTCCTATATTAGCTAAACAGCATGGGGAAGAGGATGATCAAGGTTCAAGAGTACGCAGATCACTAGATGTTAATCTTAGCATTCTATATTGATTAAAATCACATGATGTTCTTATGATGAATTGACGATCTTTCTTTTTGTCACTTCCTACGAAAAATTCACTTTATGCTGCCTTTTCGCTTCATCCTCTATGAATGATGTATCAAATCTTATTTGAATATAGGAAAAAACTTTAGCAGTAGAGATCTGAAAAATCTCAAGCACCAACCAAATCTCGTTGCGTTTTCACCCACCTCGATTAAACGGAATACAGATCATATCGGAAAAGTAGCTAAGATTGAACTATCAAGACGGCATTGAGTTCCTAAACAAACAAACAATCGCAATCACCGCCTTCTTGAACATAACATTCACCACAATGGCACAGTGTTATTAGTAGTAACAGACGGCATCGAAATAGTACGCGCAACAGGGAATAATTCCAGACATACCTGTCACACGAACGGAGAAGCTAGGAACCGGAATTTTAAGCCAATAGATGCCACGATGACATTCTCACATTCCCCAGGCTGTAGGAACCCCAAAACCGTCGCGAAGCCCGTAGTCCGGAAGCTGCCTGCGTGGTGCAGCCGTGTAGCTGCTGCACCTGCACGGTGGCGGCACGGCACGGCGACCGTGCAAATCCCCCTCGCGAAGCCGCCCAAATCTGCAGTAACCCGCGTGCCGAGAGCGCTGCGCCCCCGCGCTCCAGCCGTGACACCAACTTGGCTCGGCCGTGTCGCGCGAGGCGCACGGGCGGGTTGCAACCGGGCGTGCGTCCCAGCGCACGGGGTCTTCGGGTGGGCGGCATGCGTGCGGTTCGGGCGCGCGGGGGAGCAGCCGGGATCTGTGTACGCACCCGCGTGTTGGACAGCACGTCTCTGCCCGACGCCGGGCACGTACGCGGCGCGATCACGCGAGATTTTTCCCCGTTCCAGTCGGGACTCCGGAATTCCGACCGTAATCTTGCGTTGCGTACGTCCCAAACCGAGCTTGATCCCGTGCAGGCACCCTGTACGGGCTCATCCGCTCACGATCTCCTTACCAGATCCCACACGGGGCTGTGAACAGCTGTATAACTTACAGATCGTGCCATCTACTACGTGCGGCTGCTCCCGTGCACGACCAGAATCCAGATACATACATGAACGAAACCTTAACCTACTGGTTACACGTAGATTAGGAGTATACTAATCTTCTTCTAACCTGTCAGGCCTGTTCAGGAGAAGCGTGAGTGCCAGGTGGATTCATGGAGAGTTCACGTGCGCCGGGTCCGTCCCGTAGTTGGGGACGAAGGAGCGGCGAAGCTTCGCAGGGCACCGGAAGCTGGTACTGTAATGCAACCGCACCTGCCGTACCGGCACCGACCGCCTCGGCATAGTCAGAAATACGAGTATTCATTCACGATTTCGGATCAAATCCACCGTTTGCTCTCCCAAAGTAGGCCGAAATCGAATCCATCGACTTGGTCAGCGAGCCAGGCAGGCGCTGCGCTATTTTATCCGCATCGTGCGGAGTAAACTGCTGGGTCTTACATGTGGCACCGGCGCTGTCAGGCGAGGCAACCAACCTGGCGAGTGTCAGAAACGGGAGCTAGCGCACCGGCGTTTGGCCCCCGTCTGTCACGCTGGCTAGCCGTGGGTATGTCATGTGATTGCGAGTATCAACCATACCACAAAAAACTCGCTCGTACAGTCGTACAGTTGAACTGAACAGTATGCGGACTTGATTTATAGGAGGAAATACAGATAAGTATGAATCGACTATTGAGCAGTTATAGCTTCCCTCTCTGTTTATTTCCCTATGCGCAGGGCTCTACACCACCATACTATTCCTTTTGTATTTTTCTAATAAATAGTTGTGATGTGAAAATAGGTGAGGAAATTGAATGAGAAATGATTATGATTGTTCGAGTTGAAAATATAGGTGAAGTAATATTAGCAGTATTTTAGGATTTTGAATGAGAAGTACTAGTAATATGTAATATGGTGGGATTGGAGCCTTGGAGGGAGTGCTACTCGCTTCAGGGTCATTTGGAGGAATTAAGGATAGAGAAAAAGATTATAGTTTCTCTCATTAATATATAAAGTGGGGTTGATTGAGGATAAGAATGGGAGAAATTTAAATGCAATATGATTGATGAAACATATATGTGATATGTGTACTTAGAATCCTACTTTTGGGAAACAAATTTTAAATAGCTCAGAGTTTGTTACTAAGACCAGACAAGCAATCAAATCGACGAGGCCCTCGATTTGGTGGTTCACCGGTTAGACCAGTTGAACCACCAGTCTTATATACAATTTACAATATTACGAGTTACACCACAGATAGATGGTCGGTAATCTTACTTGATGTCCTTTCCCCGCTAATTTTCCCCCTTTTGCTCCCTATGAGTTTATAACCATCCACTGACCCTATTTCAGCAGTTTTATAACCAAAAGAAACAACCAGATTATACCAAATCATCGGAATGGTCCGGTCGTAACAACTAGTAAGCTCTATACTCTAATGGTTCAAGCGCGGCCGGGCTTAGCCATAGATTTCTTAGTACTTATATTTCTTTGTATTTATGATTTTTACATTGTCATTTCTGTTGTTAGACTTAAGCCCCTTTGGAAGAGATGATTAAATATAGAAATGAGAAAAACAAAGTATCTCATACGAAGACATGCAAAGCAATGTACCATAGCAAAGCACAGAAAAAATACAACAACAACTATGTGAAAGGCTACAAGGAAAAAAAATTGGATGAAGAAAATTTTACAGGTGGTTGGACCTCCAAAATCACAATACATGAAAAATAATCATATAGAATCAAACCATATAAAATCACTCCGTATTTACTTTGTTCTAAGGGAGGCCTTACTGTTTGGATAGTACTGTATTCGGTAGTCCAGAGATTGGTTAGCTGAGGCAGCATATAAGTTTTTTTTTTTTTGGACTTGAACGACGGCAGAAGATCTGCCTGAATATAAATTAAGGGGTGAAAAAAAGGTTTGAATTACAAGAGAGGGAAATTCGTGGGGTACTGATAAGAGTTTAAAGAAGCATATTACACAATTATGGCGGCCTAAAGGCCACTTTTCTTTCATTCAGTTCTTCCAGGATGATGTTTGCTAGCATATAAGGTTCTTGGAAAAGATGAATATTGCTGAATTCTTTTTGGAGCTGAATATTGCTGCGTTAGACGGATGGTTGTGACCAGAGAACTGGATTCCCGTCGCAACAGCAGCAGGCTAATGGACGTGGTCTTGTTTGATTATTCGATTTAGAGTTTTATCGAGTATTGACAGGATTAAAGCCTGCTGGATACCTGAAACATGCACCCCTGCAATGTATTTGGAATCTTTGGATGAACAAGTGGAATCTACGTGCCCGACATCCAATTCTCACATGTTGGAAGCTTACCCTCTCTATCACAAATACTAGATGGAGATCCTCTGTAGTTATGCAGTTGGTGTAGTTGCCACTGACGCATGAACCTATGGGTAGTGAGGCTCACGTGTCAATAACAATTGCATTCTTATTTTTACTTAAGGGGATCTCATTCCACAAATACTATGTCCATTTCGTAGCGTAAGACGTTTTAACTTTTTCTTGTAATGTTTGACCATTTATCTAATTCAAAAAAATTATAAAAGAACCATTTATATAGTTTGTGCCTTACTTTATCATCAAAAGTATTTTAAGAATGACTTACTACCTTTTATATTTATACTAAATTTTTAAATAAGGCGAATAGTCAAACGCTATAATTAAGAAAGATTCAAAATGACTTATATTGTGAAACTGAGGGAGTACACAACATTTTTTCTTGTTTATATTCCATGTCTGTAAATTTAACCACCCCTTCTCTATTTTGTTTCCTTCTTACCCTCTACTGTAATCTATACTCTTCCACCTTCGTTAAGAAAAATGGCTATAAGTTAGAGGGGAGGAGTTCATCTAATGCAAATGCCACGTCATGTTGAGACTGACATGTAGACCCATGTACTATGGGTTCCACATGTCAGTCTCAACGTCTGGGAGAACGTCGAATCAAATAATCCCGTTCTAAGTTAGAGGTTGCTCTACTTTCCTCGTCGACAAAGAATATGGACTCGTACTAGGATGAATCGTAACCTATCCTAAATGTTTATATTTGTGAATAAATTGAGTACATTCATGAACGAGAAATATATCTAAGAGTACCGTGACTTTAGCACTTGTAGAAATGTTGAACAATAAGACATGGAGGTATTGGAGCACTGCATATTATGATATCACATATAGTATACAAAGGAAAATCTGTCACGTCCATGTTACGTTGTTTCTGAAGCGTCTGCAAGAAAGGGGAACCTCGCCAGGAATAAATGAGAAAATATTATATCAGTGGGTAAACCAAAGGAAATACCTTTGGAAGTTGATAATGGCTCAATGAACGAACAAACATCACATCCAACCAATATACTCCATCCATCAAGAAATATAAGTCTTTGATTGATTAGTATTTAAGGTTTGCCATAAAAAAAATGGCAATAATGAATTCGTGTTCGAGAGTATTTTCTTACGTCTATGACTTTGTAACCATAAGAAAAATAATGTAAAAAGAAATTTATGGTCAAAGCATGCTTGTGGACAGTGCCCCTTGTATTCCTGGACAAAGGGAGTAGTAATAATTAAGCCTAGACACTCGCCAATCCTCAGGAAAAACATTGGTTTCAGAATTAGTATGCATGTATTCGGAGGGAACTCCTGCGTATAAATGGTGTACGTGTTTCAAAATTGATTTGCTTCATCGACTGATGTACAGATAGCATATATACTCTCGAAGGTTGTAAAGTTGTCCTGAAACCTGAGCATAACATTGGGAAACAAAAATATCGCTGAGCTCCAATCTGCCGTATGAAGACTTTCCCGCCTATATGCCTGTACAGTATGGTTGCATCAAAACAAACGATGTCCTTGTGTGGAATGGCCACAATCAAACAGGCCAATGGTTCATTGGCTATGTACAGTTAGTAGTACTTCATTGGCTATTGCTGTCTTCCACATTCTGTACCTCTGTTGTGCCACACTCTAACAGTGGCATATCAGGTGAGTTTGAAATCTCTGGAGATGGTAGCTCTTTCTTACTAGTTTGCAGGCCCGTAGCCCGTGCAAGATCAATCCATTGCTGCATCAATAGAACATGTGTCAACACTCGACACACAAACACAGATTACTAGTTGGAGACTAGTACTTCACAGGGATTTGGGATCAATCCTATCAATGCAAGGTTTTCACTGGTGCCCATGAAGATGTTTAACCAATGTTTTATCAGATAAAGAAGCTGATTAAGGACTACTTAGTAGGTTTATCATTCTACTACAGTACTATTGAATAATAACAATCTCCTTCTTCATCTCAACTGGTCACCTCAACAATTGCATGGTTAGATACTAATACATGTTTATACTTGAGATTTGAGAATGTTTAATGTTGAAATTTTAACTGTAGCAGCTCTAATGTATGACCAGCCTGAGGACACAGCCTAACTATGAAAGAACTATAAAGGAGATACAGAATTAAGAAATAATGTACCTGTGTTCCCCAGTATGAATTGATTGTTCGTGAAACGAAGGACAGCAGGCTAGCAAGAAGTGGCTGATTATAGTAGACCATCAGATACTCTCCTAGGCGATGCTCCACCAGACCAGCGATGACCTTAACATATGTACCAGGAAAGATTAGAAATAATTCTCAAAATGGGAAATGATAAGCTGCCTTTATTTTCATGATAAATTACTGGAGTACTGGACAAGCTAATTGAACGATGACTTATATTGTAGCATATCAGCTGAACTAGCAAAGTTGCAAACCCACTAGTTAGATTATAGAGATGATCACTGTAAGCTACCCTGTACCTGATATCGCAGATTTGCTGATGTTCCAAGGAAGCAACTATAAACGGTCGCCGATTTCCAGATGGGGGATCTTTTGCGCACTGTTTCAACACTTGCAGAAGGTCTTAAAACTCTACGAGCACCATACAAAACATCTGAAGCAACTCCCGCTCCAATACTAGAAATGAATCCAACACCAGCAAGTTTAATACCACCCATCAGCACTGAGGCAATCCTCTGGTTTGTGTTCCAACTCTGCCCCATGATACCCTTTTGAAATGCATTATCAGGTAGTGATCCCAAAAGTCCTTTGACAAGCTCCAAGCTCTCACCAGAACCATCATCGCCTAAAGATAAGAGTGAAATAGTAGGAGCGGGAAGCCACACTGTAAAGAAGTCAACAACAGAACCTCTAATGGTATCGGTAAGGACGTAGTCTATCTCTTCGAGAAATCTTCCTTTACGTTTTTCATACTGTGCTATGAGAGTGGTGGTAATTGATATACCCTCTTCAATGGCTAGCCGATGCAGGAACTTGGGATCAGCTAATAACCTTTCACGGAAACCCTGCATAAAACGATTACTTTTTATGATCTAACCATGAAACAGCTCTCCTATCTATATATCACAGTATCACAAATTGACATTTTCTGATAATTAATGAAAGCATATACTTCAGAGCAGCAGCATCCAATCAACCTCTAAAGTACATAAATATTAAATACAAAAGGGGCAAAAGATAAATAGTGCAATAGCTGCTTACTTGGAATTGGTGAATCAGTTCAGCCATAACAGGGTACTTCTCGAGGTCAAAAAAGTTCTGTAATATCTCTGGAGAAACAACACCAAGATCTATTCCTTTCTGAAGATCCTGCCATAATTTAAAGCAGAAAGTACCATTAGCTCAGAGATAAGAGAAAATAAAAGCTGTATTAGAAAACAGAAACTGATTGGTTGTAACAAGATCTTCTACAACAATTGCTTTTAAAGGAAATCAATTGACTGTGTGATGAAAAAAAACCATTCATTTTTTACAACATCATCAAATAGGTCTTTCTGCCAATAGTTATTTTTTTGCTTTTAGGCTTACACCTCTATTTGCAGCATTTTTACAATTAATAGGGCTCCATCGCTCTGCCTTCGGATTATAAGCCGAAGCAAAATTTTGAATTTTCAAACTTAAATTTTGAAATTGATTTTTGAGATTTTTCATCGTAGTTTTTTTCTATCTTTGTCTTTTAAACTACGAATAGCACATCTACAAAAATTTTACACATAAATTATTTTTTAAGTACGAATGTGTATTTTCTGTATTTTGACCATTTAGGCCAACCAATGACTCAATGAGGCCCTACCTAGGTCATGCAACACTTTGAGCACACCACAGATATTTGACCAAGAACAAATCATACCTGGGGTAAGGCTTCACGCCTCCTACCAGCTGCATTCATAACTCTAGCAATTTCGGCACGATCAAAGCAATTTCGACTGCATGGCTTGGCAGCGGAATACCACAAGAAATCAGCTACAGGGATTTCACCTTCTCTCCTTATACCTTGCCTCTCAGGATCAAGAAGTATTACAACTTGTTTTTTCTTTTGCATCTTTTTAGATATTCTGGCAGGGACTCCAATTCCACGTGAACCATATATAACATGGCTTGAGCCAGTTACAACAACAAGCATCCCTGAAGGATCTCCATTAGTAATTTCTTTCATTATTGTTTGGGACATGGTATAATCATCAACTACTCTTGCCTGTGCAGATAGGTATGAGCTTGGGCCAAATGGAGAGCCATTGGTTGATGAAATCTTGTCTATCAATGATCGGCCTGAGATAGATGTAAAACCAGAAATGAAGCCTGAGCCAGCTGGAGGAGCATACATCTTTCTTTGTGCTTTTGAAAGGCCTCTAATTCCTTCTGCTTGGACAGTTCTTGATACCTAGCAAGGAAATGGACTATAATTTTTCAGTGAATAATGTAAGGAAACGAAAAGTAGGCCATATATTGAACATAATGCATATCAAAACATTTTCTTGGACATGGGACAAAAGAAGGCATATAATAGGTATTAATTTCTTGGACATGGGACAAAAAGAAGAGTATACAATATATTTTGTAGCAATGGACAAAAGCACTAGACTAATTCAAAACACGAGAAAAGACTTGCTAGTTGAAAGTTGGAACGGTGTATATCAATGACTAAACTGCCTTCATCTACAAACTAAGAATTATCAATGAACAAAATTGTTGTGGCAATACACCTGGCCTATGACATGCAGTTTTTGATGGACAAGGTAACATATAAGGATTACCTCAAGTGGAGTTCCACAGGCAACAAGCTTGACTCCATTATCACGACAGTAGTTCAAAAGGGGTTCATACTCCTGCCAGCGCTCTGGTGCCCAGTGAGATGTATACAGCCTTAAGTTATTGCCATCAATTCTGAGCAAAGAATATACTTTAGAATTCTGATCGGAAGGTTAGCGTGTTGAAAGTCCTAAAAACTGCACTTGCTATTATCATAATCAGCATCCACAAACTAATTTGAGATTAATTTGAACAGAAACCTACATGACCATCATGGTTGCAGTTTAGCAGTAGGTATATGATAATTCTAGAAAAACCTTTAGGGGTGGCCAGTTGGAACTTTTACAGTACAACGTTTGTTTGGTGATGTACTGATGTTGCTCTGCTTAAAAAGCAGGGCCGGTCTCGACCTTTCATCTAAAAAAAGTATTGATGTTGCAAGACAATTTTAGTTTGAACGGCACAATTAATAAAGCTAAGTAATCTCATAGCTCAACATGTACCAAAAACATACTGCAGCATGGCAATTACTATTGCATATGAATGTGAGACAATTAGGATTCAATCTCCAAACCCAAAGCTAGAGACACATCACAACAGCATCCCATCATGTAGTCAGCTAGATAAACTAGAGTAATCACTACAAGTAAACATTGGAAGAATTCGTTCTCTTAATAAGTGAACAAAAAGGGACAGAGAACAACCTCCCATCCATGAACTGGTTGAGCTGCTCCTGGAGGTTGCAAGGGAAGGCCTCGAGCGCTAGCGAGATTCTCCTTCCGGCCTCGGCGCACCGGACGGCCAGCTTCCTCACGATCTCGAGCTCGAGCACCATGTCGTCGCGGTCGGGCACGAGCTCGGCCTCGCCGAGGTACACCACTCGCGCGGCCATCAGCTTCTCCCACACCCTCCGCCGCGCGTCCTTCCCCACGGCCTGCGGCTCCCCGATGACCGTCGCGTCGTACACCCTCGACAGCGCCTCCGCCTCGGGCTCGCCTCCCGCCGGGGATTCCGCCGGGACCGGAGCGGGCGGCGGGGCCAGGCCCTCATCGCCTGCGGCGGAGGCGGATAGAGGGAGGGACTGCAGCACGGTGGAGGCCGCGGCGAGGGAGGGGACGAGGAGGAGGAAGTCGCGGCGGGAGGCGGCGGTGGCGACGCAGAGACCGCTGCGGGAGGGGGAATTGGCGGCCGCGGCGGAGGAAGAGAGGAGCGGCTTGGGTGGAAGGAGGGGTATGAACCTGAAGGAGGCCGGATTTCGGGAGGGCGCGTGGGGTAGCATTCTCGCCGGCCGGAGGCGCGGCGCCGACGCGCCGACGGCGAGGGAAATGGAGGTGGAGGCGTGGAGCAGATTGTGCTTGTGCCTTGTGGTCACCGTGTGAGTAAAAAGACCCCCCGTTTCACTTCCTCTCTCTGTAGGCTGCTGATATGGAGACTCGCGTTTTTACATGTTTGATCAGCCGATTTGAGAGATTTTTACTACAGGACGAGGCGACAGAAATTTTTTTCACGGGTAGAAGGCACAAGTAGAGTGGAACATGGATGGCTGCCCTTGCTTGGCACCTGAGCAGAAGTTGCACAGTGGTTGAACTTGAGATCTAGATTTTTGGGGAATTTCTCGTGGTGGAAATCGTAGCCAGTTTTCCATTTTTCATGGCAAAGCTGGAGTGGCATTTGTCACTCATATGTTCCTTCTTTGTGGTGCGGTTTTGAACTAGCGTGCCTGTCAATTGTCATTCCGTGGAGCAATCTTTAGTTCTGTGCACACAGAAAGCCGAGAAGAAATATTTCGCGAATTACAGGTTCGCAAGCATCAGCAGAGGCCAGAGGCTGACAAAATGATAAGCAGTTGATGCCGATGGATATGGGCCCAAAAAAGAAGGCGTCAGTTCATCGCCACGAGCGCAAGCCACCCATACCGCGGACTCACAGGTCACCAGCATACCCATTACCCAGTCAGCAGCCTGCTGGAATGAGTGGCTCACCTTCAGCAGAAACGTGGCTCGTTCTGCCTGGTGAATGCCCACCATAATATCGAGCCAAACCAATGTAGGAGCACATCACAAAGACAAAAGACAATAAAAGTCATTTTACGTAGAGGAAAACAAAAGATGTGGATATGGCAGCTGAGTAGCTGACAGGTAAGTGCATGCGTACAAAATTTCGGAGTACCAAAAGACCAAAAAGAAATCTCTCGTATGTGGTTCTCTCAGGAAGCACAGAGTTCCAGCCAGCTGGTCTTGTGTAACTGTACAGAAATTCAACATTACAGCAAAGCCCAGGGTTGGAAAAAAAAACTGGGAAAAAAGTTATTTCTGGTTTGTTGACCATTTGAATTTTCTCTTTCCTGATAAATTCTGCTACGCAGCCAGAGATACCATCTCCAGTAAAATCACTTATCTGGCGTTTGGATGGAGGGAAGTGTGACATCTCTGCATATGTAGTCTATACACTATACTGTATGCTCAGCTATAAGATGATTTTGAATGCTGCAACTGATATTGATCTGTAGATAAACGGCTAAATTTGCATGTATATTTACATCCTACTTCAGCTGCTTCTGTCTACTCTGTATATCCCTTGGTTTCTTCTGCTATCGTTGTCCATATGCTAGAAATCTGATCCGAGTATGAAACCTGCATTGAGAAAGAGCAATGATGCAAATTTTAATAGCTTATTAGTGACTGCGTTCATTGAAAAATATGAAATTCACTGTTGATGTCAAGAGTATATAAGAAATTTTTGAAAATAAAAGGGGAGATAGCATGAATGGTGACCCTGATTGCAATGAGGTTGCAAACTCTTTCTTCTAGAGAAATAAACAAAATGATTTCATTTACAGGATAGCCACCAGTGTGGCACCATTAATAGTCTAATATCATCAACAACGTTAATTTGATCCAACTTCCGAGGTCACTATGCATGCATGGTTTCTGTAAGCAATGGGAAATCTCTAAGTAGTTCTAGGATCACCAGCAAAATCATCAGAATGATAGGCATATGTCACATGCCTTGAAGTTCATATTGACAAATAAAACCAAACTGAGACTCAGAAATGAAACAACCAATCCTGCGTGGGCAGAGTCAGAGATGCTGACTTCAAAGTTGAATGTTTTAAATTTCATACAAATCACGGTCACCACAATTACCAAATTCAAACTATTTGCTTTGTAGTTTGATAGAAATGAAGCATAACTAGGCATCATCCACTGAATTTAATTTAAAATCAGATGCTAAACTGCATGGTCACAATAACTATCATTTCATCTCAACACCAGATAACACTATTGGAATTTGTTGGGTTAGAGAACAAAAAGTATATAAATAATATTATTTTCATTAATAGATTCAAAGGATCGACAAGCAAAAGAATAAACATTGTAACTGAAAATTTTGAATATTCTACCTGATTTCTTACAAAGCCTTTCAGCATCTCAATCAAATCATGGCGTTTTTGTTTGTTAAACCTTATAATCTCATTCATGTTGTTTACCTGCATTGCACAGAAAGGTTAAAGAGAAAATTTTCAATATATTCACAATCATCCAAGTGAGTTCTACCGTGATGTATACATAGCTAATAACAGGTTGAACGACAGGCTCAACTGTATTACAGCATTATCATGTCATCACAGGTTTCATATAGAAAATAAACCTCATAAGGGTATTCCTGAAGAAAATCAGGTCCCAGTACATAGCATAGCATCCAAGTCATATATATCAAATTATCAAATTATCATCTTCTAAACTGCAGAAAGTTGCATCATGAAAACTAATAGGTCAATGCGTAGAAAGCAACTTCATTCAGCATGAAAGATTATGAATGCGCTCCAAATGAATTCACCACAGCTCAAAGCCTCAAACATGACCATACTTTGGAACCCAGCAGTTTGACGTGTCCATATCAAAACAATCAGCTACTGCACCTAAGCTTCTAGTATTGACAGCAGGGCTTTAAATTCATTGTGACTTAATTTGGAATCAATATGAAGTTGACCTAGTGAAAACACTATGTTCTCTAATGAGCAATAGACTGGACAAATGATGCAAATATAGTATGACTGATGTTACAAGCCATTTAATTATTGAATACGTGTTAAAAAAAACAGCACACTATTTCAAACGCAAACTGAAAGGACTACAAGTGTTATGACATTTGATCATAATTGCTCCTCCAAAACAGAGTATAGCAAACCATATTGTAGTTGACAACCTCGCACAGTGTAATTCAAAATGATAATAACTACGAATAATAAGTCCATTCACCAGGGCAGATTGTTTCATGTGAATTACCTTGATAAGCTCATATTCCCTGCGTGCATCACTTTTTGCGCCTTCTTTTGCTCTTATCTGTTCTTTCAGTTCTTCAATATTTTGATATCTTAGTCTCTCCTGTCCAAATCCTCTTGACGATACAGATTCAAGTTTTGCTACCTCTTCGTGCAAGGGACGCAAGTCTGCTGACATACTTTGCAAATGAAGCAAAGCATTTGCACGATCAGTAAATGCATTATGAATAGAAGTCATTGCCTCCATGTATTCGTAGACAGTGCCCTGTCAAAGCAAAGAGAAAAAAAATTACAGTTCAAGGAAAGAAATCATAAGAAGCAAATATCCAACCAACCATTCCTTCTATTAAAATTTTCCACATACCAGATGCTCTTCAGTCTCAGCATTTAGTTTTGTCTGTGATCTGCTCACTCTGACAACAGCATTTGCAAAACTGCTCATATCAGCAGCTCGTTTTCTCTGAGAATCACATGTATCCTGCTCCTTTTCAAACTTTGCTAACTTAATGAATGTCATTCCCAGGAGACCTGTAGTTGCTTTCAGATCGTCATAAGCTTTAAGAAGAACTTTTACCTACAAACCACGCAAATCAGAAGATTAAGTGCTGTGCTTATGTAAAGTGGTGCAAATCACTGAAAACTTGCACCACAACATATCTATCTGTTGCCCAAAACTATAGGCACGCAGGAGGAACTCTTTTTCACTTGCTTCATTTATCTTTTCTCTCTCTCAGAGATGATAATGCACTAAGCCACTAATTATGTAGAAGGGCATCCTGCTAAATCAACACAAACGAGCACAGTTACCTGCTGAGACGTCGTCGTGAGATGCTGCTCGAAGTACTCGAGCTTGGCCTTGTGCGCGAGGAACTTTCCATCAGTTTCCTCCTCCACTGGAGGCGGCCTCGCTGCCACCCAACCATTCGCCACCGTCTGCTTCAGGTCCTTCAACATACCCAAAAAACTCCCAGGCTTTGCAGGCGGCTTTGGAGGTGTAACTGCCGCGGACATGGCAGCACTCAACCCGGGATCTGATCTGGGGGACTCGCCCTCGTAGGTGGAAATGCCGCTTAGCTCGGTGAGGAAGGCACGGAGGTCAGCGCTGCGGCCGATGGTGGGGTGCGCAGCGAGGCGGCCGAGGTAGCGCTGAAGCGCGGCGCAGCGTTGGCTCACGAAGTCGCGCGGCTGCATCACCTGCCCCTCGAGGACGCTCTTGTCTGGTCGCGCCGGGACGAAGAACCCGCGGTGTGTCGCCGCGAGGCGGTCCGCGAGGGCGACGACGTCGCGGAAGCGCCGCCGCACGCGGATCAGCTCGCCGTCCGCCGCCCTGGTGGTGATGAGGTAGGAGAAGTAGCTCCCGGAGCCAGGAATGACGCCCGCTGCTCCAGTGGCCGGCTCCGCGTGCTTCATAGGATTGGAAACGGTGATCTGGGCGAACTGCGGGGCCGCATCGTCGGAAGCGGCTGGGACGCGCGGCGCAGGAACGGGCGCGGGCGCTGGCTCGGAGTCATCATCCTCGCCGTCTTCCTCTTCTTCGATGGACGCGTCGCGGTCTGCGGTCTCGGTGGTAGAGGAGGCGGTGGAGGTGGGGGGCGGAGATGTGTGGAGCAGAGGGTCGGTGAAGGTGGAGGAGGAGGAATCGAGGGCCAGGGTTCCGTCGTCCTCGCCGGCGGCGACCGCCGATGAGGAATCGGAGCCCGTCATGGCTTCCGCCGGCGGTTAGGATTTGGGGGGAGTGCGATCCGGCGGGGAAGCCGCGGTGGAGTCAAAGTCGGGGGAAGGTTCCTCGTACGGGAACACTCGTCCGGGAACAGGAATATCGTGGGATATCGTTCCAAACGTGACTGAATCATAATCCTAAATATATGTTACAAATATGATATGAGATTATGAGTATAATTAAGGGTAGAGGGCGGTTTATGGAGATAAAAACAGATCATAATGCTTACAGCTAACAACTATCTAGATTTATTCAGTAGATATTGATGCAAAATCTTTATGAATTCTTTTATATTTTGGCACTATGAACCTATGTTAAGCTATATGTTCCTCAATTTGAGTACACCGTTTCGGATTAACGTTCCAAAAAAATATAGGAATACGTTCCATCTCTTAAAAAAGGTGCCAAAGAGGTATACCCTTCGGTCCCATATTTTTTAAAAATAGGATACCGCGTTATATGTTCCAGTTCCTCGATCCGGGAACTTTTGTGACTTAGCGTCGTGGTTCGCCGTGACCGCCGGCACGCGTATGCAACGCACACCTTTTCGTATCGTACACTCAATGATAGGTGGAGCCTAAGTGGACAGTCTTAAGCATTTCTTCACTAATCACTACTACTACAACAGATGGCCATTTTGTTCCTGAACTGAAGTTTGATAAAGTGTTGTGGCAGTAGAACAACAGGAGTTTTCGGTTCAATCTTTCTTTTTTTTTAAGAAAACGGCAGGAGCTCTACCATTTATTTAGAAGAAAAGGCAATATTTTACACACGATCAGCGAAGAGCACAGGCGCTCTTCAGATCCTCATTTTCCTAGTTGCGCTAGGAATTAAGCCTGATAAAGCACGGAATTACATTCGCGCCATTGCTCGTTGTCTCTCTTTACAAAGCGATATTGCTGAAAGCGATATTGCCGAATCAACAACATGTTGTACTGTCTAGTAAACGCTATTGAAAATGCGATAATTCCTTTGCAGCCATATGCTCCAAGCCATGTAGATAATGATGCCGCCGAATAAGGCGATGTGCTCCTTAATAACTCTCCTTCTTGCCGCCGTCCACCAAGATAGGAAGTTGTCTCTGAACCTGTCCATGGCGGGCATGATCATTCCTAATGTCTAAAAAGCCTGTGCCATACCTGTTTTGTGAAGGCACCGTTCATTAGCGAGTGAGTTGCTGATTCCTCCTGAGTGCCACACATTGGGCAGAAAATGCTAGTTGGCCAACCTCCTACAAAAAGAAGCCTGTCAATTGTGAGAATTTTCCGTTGTACAAGAAGCCATGCAAAAAAAATTGCATTTGTTCTTAGTTTTAGCCTTCCAAATGTTGTTGTGCCTGTTATCAATGATACCTCCTGTGAATTGTGCTAGGTACGCCGATTTTGTTGTGTAAACACCTGTTGCTGTCCATCTCCATTTTACTGAATCCTCAGCCTGCTCATTTAATTGGATTTGTTGAATGTGGCGCCACAAGTTTACAAACCGTTGTGCTTGCTCTAGTGTGCTTATCTTTCTCATTGGTCTCATCCAGTTTCCATTCTGCAGTTCGTGTTCCACCGTCTATGTTTTTTCTGTAAGCCAGACAGTACAGGTTTGGTGCTAGCTCTCTTGGGGAATTTCCTTGAAGCCATCTGTCGTGCTAGAATTTAGCTTTATTTCTATTCCCTAAGGTGAAAGTATTACATAATAAAAGCATGGAAAATTTCAGGAGCATATCAAGTGAAAGGGGTGTTATATTTGCTTTTAGGATCTCTAGTCATCAATCTAGGTGGGTTCATCAATTTGGATTTGCGGTAGAACATCTAGAACATGCGAGAGGGGCGGATTAGGGTTACTGGTGGAGTTGGAGGAAGAGGACTGCCCGTCGGCCATCATCGTCGTGCGTGTACGTGTGGCGGTGATGTCGGTGTCGCGTCGGGAATGGCGGCGATGTCGATGACGGTCAATGCAGTGGCGTTGCCGGAGTTGATGTCATTGCCGGCGTCGATGTCGGGGCGTGGCGGTGGTGCTTCCCGTCACTGCTGCGCCCCCCGTTGTTACATCAGCTAGGGTTTGTGGGTGAGGCTGGCGGCGGCGGCGAACTTCGTATCGTGTGCCGCCCCGGCTCTCACCCCTTTTATATGGCGCAGGTGACAGGGGCCCACCAGTTAAGAGAAGGCTGGGCGTCCCGATTAGACGCGGTCAAGGTTTCCCGTTAGACCGTTGGGCCCAACGGGAAGGAGATCAACTCTAACAAGAGGCTACCAGTTGAAAATGTGATTAAATCTGTTGCAGAAGTAGTGACCGAAAATGCTGCATAACATTTCGCTGAGTTTCCAAGTACTCCTACTTCTCATTAACAGCTGCAACAAAAACATCTATACTTGGCTGTTTTCAGTGCACACTGCACACACTCCATTGTGAAGTATATTAAATCGTACCACCTATGACAAGATGACGCGGACGCCTCATCCAACCCTGATTAAAATCATCCAAAAAACTGGTCAAAATAAAACAGTTCATAAAATAACATAGACTTCATTCATGCCATTTTCTCTCCAACCTGCAAAGTCCAAAGCTGCTCAGCCAAAACTAAAAAGAATGCCTCTGGCATGATGGATTGAGTCCTGAGACAAACGGCAGCTATCATCAAGTGATGATCTCACTAATTATTGAAGTCAAACGACATGTCTGAATTTCTTCTCCGATAGGTTTGAGGCTTTGGGGGTGGATCGTAGTTGGTTGCTTTGCCTGAACATTTTTGTTGTTCTCACCTGTCCCCTCCTAACTCAGAGAAGATGACTCACCACTTCACCAGCATAGATATGCTGACGCTTTGCAGGGTGGTCGTCGTGGAAGACGGCAACACGCCGGCGCGCCAAGTTAACCTACTATCCCTTGGTCGGTCCACGACGGCAAAATACAATCGTTTTCTAAAGTTGGAGTTTGGTTCTTTTCTACTGTCATGGTTCAAACTTAAAAGTTCAGCGTTCATTCATGTCAACTGCAGAAACCAGAGCATTTCAGTATCAACTTTTCCCACGATTTAAAAAACCCAGCAGTGAAGAATCACTGTACTGTTTCATATACTCGATGCTAATGTAAATTAGAGCTGCTCTTCATGCATAGGAGAAATGCCTATTCATCTTACGAGAATTGATGCGCTGGGTGTTATAAACTGTGAAGTCTTAGCTTCCAAGATCATTTACAAAACCAATACATTCACCAGCCATCTAGAAATTAGAAAATGGGCCGCAATCAGATTTGGTGTCAATCTGTTATTGTCAGAAGATTGATTTGGAAGATTTGTTGGAACAAATATTGACACTTGATATTATAGGCTACCAATTCCAACTCCCCAGTACTAAGGTCAATACAATACGACCCCAATCAAATTCAGCTGTGGAGACACAAAAGGCTCACGGCTGAGCAGCAAAGATTTAGTAATAGAAAATGTGACAGTTAACTCCTAATCATTATGATTCCAAATCAAGTTTCCTTTACCTACACGTTTTAGCAAAGACACGCATTGACATGAAAAGGCACAAGTATTTCTCCCTAGCCAGCTATTGACAACGGCAGACTAACTGATCACGAGAGGGATGGTCAACAAACAGTCTCTTGCTCTACGTCCCGTCTTAATTTAGATATGCTTGCAAAAGGATGAACACGAGTAAATCATATCCAGAACAGTAGACTGAAAAACAACAATCCACACTTAATGATAGTTTGCATGCAATAACTGCTTATCAAAATCATGGGAAAACAGATTAACCACGCAACGGCGTTTTTCCGTTCGGTTGACAGATTAGCAGATAGTAAAAGCTATGAACTGAACAGATTAACGGTTTGGTAGCCAAACGAAGTGGAATGCTTGTGTTTTCACACTAATGCAAAAGGCTAAGCGAGTTAATCAGTAATTACCTAACGAGATGATAGCACAAAAGGCTCGGTTCCATTGTGCAAACACAGCTTTACCCGTTGGCGTGTGAAGAAAGTGCTTAGCTTTCTTCTGTGAAACCAGGGCGCCAACGAGAGTAGCCGCAGCGCGTGCTGGGCGGCAGGCCAGTGGGTGCACCAAACTATCTGCATGGTTGAACAGGGTGACAAGAACTCGACCTTAAGCATATGCATGCAGCACGAGTTTGTGTATGGCTGAACTTTTCCCCTCCATGCAAGAAGAATCAAAACCTAACCAACCAACCAAACAAGCAACATATCCATGACGGACACACGACGAGATTCTTAGAACCATGTCCTTTTTGAACGCTATATATGCCGTGCCATCACTGTGGGAAGTCTCTCATCGGCCTATCGCCAGTTCGCCACACACCTGAGAAACTTTAAGGCAACAGCTATAGACTGTGGCTCTGTTCGATCGGTGAGCGGACGCGAACAGCAGCACACGCCCCCACGCTTACGCTCGATCGATCGGCATGGCATCGTCGTCGTCCCGGCTGCTCTTCGTCCTCGCTTGCAGCGTGCTCGCGCTGCTCGCCGGCGCTGAAGTCCACCACCATGAATTCATTGTACGTGCCATTCCTCGTACCTTTCTAATTAATTTTCTACCGTGATGCACTGTTAAATGTACCAGTACTGATTTGTGTCGTGGTGTTGTTGATCGGTTTTAAGGTCCAAGAAACGCCGGTGAAGAAGCTGTGCAACACGCACAACGTGATCACGGTGAACGGGCAGCTGCCGGGGCCGACGCTGGAGGTCAGGGAGGGCGACACCCTTGTGATCAACGTCGTCAACCATGCGCAGTACAACGTCACCATCCACTGGTACGTGTCGTCCCAAGTCCCAACTAGTCAACTACCGACCCAAACACTTTACTTTCCCTCCTGGTCAATCGACGACGACGATTGTTGTTCGCCGAGTCGAGAGCTTAGCTGACACGTAAGTATGCAGGCACGGCATCCGGCAGTTCAGGACGGGGTGGGCGGACGGGCCGGAGTTCGTGACGCAGTGCCCGATCAAGCCGGGCGGCAGCTACACGTACAGGTTCACCATCGAGGGGCAGGAGGGCACGCTGTGGTGGCACGCGCACAGCTCCTGGCTCAGGGCCACCGTCTACGGCGCGCTCATCATTCGTCCCAGGGAGAACAAGACCTACCCCTTCGAGAAGCCATCGCGAGAAGTCCCCCTCATACTCGGTCAGTGATCAGGCTCCATCCTTTTCCTTTCAGCTCAACTTTGGTACAACAACATACTACTATCTGATACTGCTATCGTCAGATCGTTGTTGCTGTCTGAAAATAAGAAATTATAATGGGACTGAACTGACACTGAACATGTTGACACGATGGACAGGGGAATGGTGGGACGCGGACCCGATCCAAGTCATCAGGGATGCTCAGAGGACGGGTGCGGCACCGAACATCTCCGATGCGTTCACCATCAACGGCCAGCCTGGTGATCTGTACAACTGCTCCAAACAAGGTACAAAAACACTCGCTCCCCAGTATGCGTATGTGTGCATGCCAAATTCCGGCAGAAAAAGGTTAAATTTCGGGTACTGGTTGTCATGCAGAGACGACGGCTGTCCCGGTGAAGCCCGGCGAGACGGCGTTGCTGCGGTTCATCAACGCGGCACTCAACCAAGAGCTGTTCGTCTCGATCGCGCACCACAAGATGACAGTGGTCGGCGTCGACGCTTCCTACACCAAGCCCTTCACCACCTCGGTGCTCATGATCGCGCCGGGCCAGACCACCGACGTCCTCGTCACCATGGACCAGCCGCCCACCCGGTACTACATCGCCGCGCGCGCCTACGACAGCGCGCAGGGCGTGGCCTTCGACAACACCACCACCACGGCCATCGTCGAGTACGACTGCGGCTGCGCCACCGACTTCGGCCCCACCATCCCGCCGGCTTTCCCCGCCCTCCCGGCGTTCAACGACACCAACACCGCCACCGCCTTCGCCGCCGGCATCAGGAGCCCCCACCAAGTCAAGATCCCCGAGCCAGTCGACGAGAACCTCTTCCTCACCGTCGGCCTCGGCCTCTTCAACTGCGAGCCGGGGCAGCAGTGCGGCGGGCCGAACAACACTCGCTTCACGGCCAGCATGAACAACATCTCCTTCGTCTTCCCGCAGAAGACGTCGCTCCTCCACGCGCACTACTACGGCATCCCCGGCGTTTTCACCACCGACTTCCCTGCCTACCCGCCCGTGCAGTTCGACTACACGGCGCAGAACGTGCCCCGTGGACTGTGGCAGCCGGTGCCGGCGACGAAGCTGTACAAGCTCAGGTACGGCTCCGTGGTGCAGATCGTCCTGCAGGACACCAGCATCGTCTCGCCTGAGAACCACCCCATCCACATCCACGGCTACGACTTCTACATCCTCGCCGAGGGCTTCGGCAACTTCGACCCCAAGAAGGACGCCGAGAAGTTCAACTACGTCGACCCGCCGCAGCGGAACACCGTGGCGGTGCCGGTAAATGGCTGGGCCGTCATCCGGTTCGTCGCCGACAACCCTGGGGTGTGGCTCATGCATTGCCATCTCGACGTGCACATAACCTGGGGCTTGGCGATGGCGTTCGTGGTGGAGGATGGATATGGCAAGCTGGAGTCCCTGGAGGCGCCTCCTGTTGATCTTCCAATGTGCTAATGATCAGCATTCTGCACATGATATTGCGTTTAAGGATACGAAGTTCGTTGATGTTGTATTCTATATTTATGCTTTTGGGGGGTTATTTTGTGATCTTGAGTACTAGGGGGTTGATTTTCCATCTTGATTTGAGCTTTCCCCTGTAAAGATAAGAATTTTTCTGTGATTTTGTATACATTGTTTTGGAATAAATCTTTTTTTTTTCAGCAACTTTTACTCAAACACACAACTGCAAATGTTCAACAGCATATTGAAATGCGTCTTTCAAACAAAACAGAAGGGTAAACAACATTGGATGAGAAGGAAAGTAGGACAAAATAAAGGGACATAAACAGCATACTGGATGAGGATCGAGGAGGAAAGAAAACAAGATCAAAGACTAGTCAGCAGTCACCGTTTCATTTCTACGAGTAGCAATTATGAACTAGTGAGTAATAGCTACTCCCTCCATCAAAAAATGTAAGCATTGGAGAGAGATGTGACATATCACAACAAATCTAGGCAAAATGCTGTCCAAATTCATAGTCCGAGGATTCATGTCACATTCCTTTCCAAATGTTTATATTTTTGGATGGAGTGATGAGTGAGTAGTCAATAAGGCCTCCTTTTGAGTGGATGTTTTTTGGGAGATGAACTAGTTCCTGTGAAAATCCCGTTAAATTTCTATGTTCAAAGTTCCAACCAAAAGAGCCCTAAAAATACAAAACAAAGTGCCAAAGTAAGACAGTAGAGTGCAATCTGAAAAGTTTCACAACCCATAATGCCTTACCCACTAAACATATACAACTCAGAGAATAACCGAGAAGAAATCTTAGCAAACGGCAGGTCTTAAGAAAATTCAGTCACAATCATTAGCCAATGCTGGAAACAAGTAAAGATCTGGAAGACCAATGTGATAGCAAAAGATAACTAATTCCATTCTTCAAAACAGATGCAAAATTTTATAGAGAGGCGAATTTCTTTGGAGCACTGGCAATTAGTCAACATAACATCTTATTGTCATTTGTCTGCTTTAGGTTCCAGCTTACAAACTCAACCATTATCACATAGGTCCAATATAGGTAGTCAATCAAGGTATTGAACAAGCAATCCAAGATAAATCAAATAACTGCCAAACGTCTTCATCATGATCCAAGATCCCAAGGTAGTTCAAACAGGCAAGAATGATAAAACACCTTCATAGGTTAGACTTCTAATACCATGACATCTTGTGAAAAAAAAAATCTCAACTCTACAAATGAAGATTCTATATCAATACTAAAAGGTATTAATAGTAAAAAAGAACTGTAAAAGACCACTTAAAATAATAGTTATGATGTATTAATAGTAAAAATCTGTAACTACAATACTCTAACATCAAGTCACAAATTATCCAAGAAAACTGTAAGTTCCTCCATTCCGCATGTAACATAGCTTAACTCTGCGCAACTATTCCAGGGCTGAAGCCTGAAGGCATTCATTGTAAACAAATATGTTAAGTTCTAGACATACTTCTAAGTTATAAAAAACACAAAAACAGACAGTACCTATAATTTTCAACAACACAACAAACCTATAGTGCGCAGCATAAGAATCACAGATATGCAGACTTGCTATATTACAATGCATTAGTTCTCCAAAATGTGTACGGCAACAATTATACCTAGCACTCTTGCTGTCCAACACGATCAAAGAATTCAGGTAATACAGTGAATATAAACAAGCATATAGAATGGTCTAAACAGTACGGTAAATAATCGAAGAACCATAAAACTTGTAAGGTGCTGGTGTTCAGTTGCTTGAAAGAGCAGAGCACTAGTACATGCTGACATCTGACAATTGTTACCACTTAGGCACTTACTACCAGTCACCGCTCTATGTAAAACTAATAGTAGTAACTGAAGTACAAATCCAGCAGATCTTTGCATAATTCGAACCACATATTATAGGCAAAATATGATCTGCAAACCTGTAACTACTGACAACTAAGCACCAGCGGAACGATAACGAATTAGGTACAGCCGACGAACCAGATCCATGCCAATTCGTACTCAAAATAAACTCCACGAGCCGAAGAATCCTACCAGATCTTGCGCCGCATCAAACCCCAGATCCAGGCGACGCGAGGAAGGAGAGCAGCCTGCTGGTAGTGTTGCCATTGCCCCCAACGCTCGGTTCGTCAAGGAAGAGGTCCTCGGGCACGCGGAAGGCGCCGTGCACGGCGACGATCGCGCCGCCGACGAGCAGCCCGGAGATGATGAGCGACGCCACGGAGGTCATGAAGAATGCCAGCACGGACGCGACGACGAGGCCGAGCAGCGTCTCGCGGTCGGTGAAGGTGCGGCCGAAGAGCACGACGGGCTGGTCGGCGGCGCGGAAGACGTAGAGGAAGCACCAGCCGCCGAGGATGCCGAGGAGGACGAGGAGGGAGAAGGGGTGCGCCAGGAGCGAGGCCGCGAGGGAGAGCGCCACCACGGCGGCGTAGTTGACGCGGAAGTAGGCGACGTTGCGGCGCAGCCTGGAGGTCGCCTCCGAGAGCGAGTCCGGCTTAGAGATGGCCGACCGGTCCACCAGCTCCGTCCAGGGGCGGCGGTCCGCGAGCGAGCGCCGCGCCGTGTCGGAGAGCCGGCTCATGAAGAGCCGGAACGCCGGAGTGGAGATCGCCGCGTCGGAGAGCGACGACCCGGAGGACGGCGCGGGGCCGCCGCCGGCCGCGGGGTTGGTCACCGGGAGCAACGGCTGCGGCGTCGGTGCGGCGGAGGCCATGGCGTTTGTTTGTTCTGGGGCGAATTGGGTTAGCCCAATTTTATGCCTCGCGGATTGGTGGATCTGTGCCCGTTTCCACTCTCCACTCCACCGAGTTTACAGTGGGCTCGGGGCTAACTTGGGACCCACGCGTCAATCCTTTCTTTCCGTTGTTTAACCTGATTTGAATCTAACCCTACCTCTGCTACCTCGATTAACCGTCTCTGTCTGAGTGGGCCGATGCCTAACTAATACGGAGTATTTGGGCCGATGTTCCTTTACACAAGGCGGGCCTTATTTGGTTTTGCCAGCCCAAGCGGGTATGGTTTAAACAGCCCAAGCGGGTATTGCGGGAAAGGCAGGCCGACTGGCCGAGTGCGCTTTCCAGAGTCCACCTCGGCTTCCGCGTCAATCACGCATCCTTTCTGCCACGACGGGATACCCAAAACCCCGTGGCCCCACACGTCAGTGAGTAAATTAAAACCTCATTTACGCACCGCTCTTCGCATTTATGCTTTCCCCACCGACCCATCCACCACAAGTCTTCTTTCTCCCCCATCGCGGTTTTTACTCGCTCATCCGGCCGTCCATGTCGCTGAGCACGGCTCACATCCACCGCCCGCCAGGATTTACCAGCAACAGAGGCACGGTAAGTTCCAGAACCAACGCTGCGATTAACCACGGCGCGACACTCGCTACTCCAGCGAGCTCACAGTCCTCCCGTTGTCGCTGTCCGCCAGAGAACCAGACCACACCACGGCGTGCCCCCACCGCAACCACTCGAAGGAGCTCCGCGCGCGGCCGCACGCCGTGAGCCAAACCCTAGCCGGAGTTAGGTCGCCGGGAGGAGGCTTCGGGAGAGGGGTGTTCCTGCCGAATCCCCATGGCGGAGGACGGCGAGGAGAAGCTGCTCGCCACGGTGCAGCACATCGTCAAGACCCTGGGGCGGACCGACACGATGACGGAGGATATACTGAAGGTCTTCTCCAACTACGACGGCCGCCTCTCGCTGGATAAGCTCTACGCCACGCGGGCTGCTGCGGCGGCGGCGGCGGTTGCGGCGGCTGGAGGGGGTGGTGGGGAGCACTCGGTTCCGGCGTCGCCGCCGATGCCGCCCCCGCCCGTGGTTCACCCGCCGGCGGCGGCGATCCCGGCGGTGACGTCGCTGGAGCGGACCGTGCGCACGCTGGACCGGCAGATCTCGCAGTTCGTGACGATGGAGAGGCTGATTTGGGCCAACTCCGCGGAGGCGGACGCATTCCTGGAGGCGGTGGACGACCTCATCGGCACCGTGCAGGAGCTGGACGCGGCGGGGACCAACCGCCCGCTGCTCGACCGTGCTGATGAGCTGCTGAGCCGGTGCATGGCCCGGCTGGAGGATGAATTCCGGGCGCTCATAGAGCGCCCCGACGACGTGGCGCCGGCCGCTCCCGGAGGATTCGCTTCTGACGAGAGCGAGGAAGAGGATTACGACGCGGACGACGGCTACGGCGATGAGCCAATCCCAATCGCCAAGCCGGTCTCGGACTTTGACGTGGTCATCGACGCCCTTCCCCCTGGGTCGGTCTCCGACGTGCACCAGATTGCTCGGCGGATGGTGGACGCTGGCTTCGGCCGCGAGTGTGCGGAGGCGTACGCGGCCGCGCGCCGCGGATTCATCGACGAGAGCGTCGCCCGCCTCGGCATCCGTTCCCGCACTATCGACGAGGTTCACTCGTTGCCTTGGGAGGAGCTGGAATTCGACATTGCCCGATGGATCCCGGCCTTCAAGATGGTGTTCCGCATCCTAATCCCCAGTGAGCGTCGCCTCTGCGACCGTGTCTTTGAGGGGCTCGCCCCATATGGCGACCTCGCCTTTGTTGCTGCAGTTCGCACCCAAGCGCTGCAGCTTATCTCCTTTGGCGATGCAGTTTCTGCTGCTAGTCGCGCTCCAGAGCGCCTCTTCCGTGTCATTGACATGTATGAGGCCGTGCGCGACCTCCTTCCAGACCTCGACCCTGTTTTTTCTGATCCCTACTCTGCAGCACTTCGTGCCGAGGTCTCTGCAGTTTGCAACACCCTTGGTTCCTCTATCAAAGGTATATTCATGGAATTGGAAAACCTCATCCGCCGTGATCCTGCTCGTGTTTCTGTTCCTGGTGGTGGCATACATCCAATCACCCGGTACGTGATGAACTATCTCCGTGCTGCATGTGGATCAAGACAGACACTGGAAGAGGTGATGGAAGGTGACTTAGGTGCTGTTGGTGGGGCAGCTATAGCTGTCGATCCTGATCGCCCCACTTCGTCACTTGCAGTGCACATTGCATGGATCATGGATGTGCTTCACAAGAATTTGGAGACCAAATCTAAGATATATAGGGACCCTCCACTAGCATCCATATTCTTGATGAACAATGGAAAATATATTATTCACAAGGTGAATGACAGTGAGCTCGGGGTTTTGCTTGGTGATGAATGGATGAAGCAGATGATGAGTAGAGTGCGCCGTTGGAGTTTGGAGTACCAACGTGGGGCTTGGGCAAAGGTCATGTCAGTGTTGCAGACGGGTGGTCCTGGCATTGGTTGTCTCCCTGCAAAGGCCTTGCTGCAAAAACTGCGGATGTTTAATGGCTACTTGGAGGAGATATGTGCTATCCAGTCAGAATGGGTGATTGCAGATGAGCAGCTGCGTGAGGATGTTAGGGCAGCAATATCAGATTCTGTGAAGCCTGCATATATGAGCTTGATTTCAAGGTTGAAATCATCTCCAGAAGCTGCACAGGACTTGTTCATCAAGCATTCCCCTGAAGATGTTGAAGCACGAATCCAGCACCTGTTTGAAGGAGTGTCCAAGTGATTATTGGTTGATTATAGTCATTGTGCTTCTATAGCTGTGGTTTGCTTTCATTAACATTGCTATGGTGGGTATCTGAACACTGATGGTGGTGACATTCTACCATTTTGTGGTCGATGGTGTTGTGCCAAAAGGTTTAACTTCATCTTAGATGAGAAAACCCATGGGCTTCATAGAGTGTGTAAATTATTGTAGGTTCTTCTGCTTAATTATCAATTGGTAATGGTAATCAAATTTATGATGTTATTGACATTTCCTTTTTTTTTTGGCCTAGTTGGTCCTTAAACTCTCGCAAATTAAGTGTTCTGATCTGTATATTTTAAATTCTTACTGCATTCAAGTACTAATCACCTATACCATTTTCAGACCCACTAGATTTTAGGCATTGTATATTGCCTGAGTTTTATGATGGTTAGAGGTAAGAATTCTATCATGGTAATTATGGCAAGCTAATCAGCCTTTTCCTCTTTTGGGTTTGTTTTCCTGAAGAGATTGAATCCTGATATTTATATATTCCTATATCGTCTTTATAATGGTGTCAAATGCCATTGTGAAACAAAGCTCTCATATTGAAGTTCTTGATAATTGTGTTCTGTTTCAACAAGGAATTTTGTTGGCCTACAATATTTTTTGTTAACATGGTTGACGGGAGATCATGAATCTTAAGTTCATAACTATTACTATTAGCTACATGCTGGGTATGTTTGTTTACATCCAAAGCAACCGTTAAAGGAAAATAAAATAGCCTGCTGGCCACATGGGTAGTTACACCCATTTATGCATTAACTTATCTAGTATCTGCAAATTGTAGGAATGCAGTACTAGTTTTAAGAACGCCAACCACAACTTGTGGTTGCCGCAACTATAGATGAGTTGATTTTAATTTTATAGGTACATGCCAACATGGTACAAACCAGGGCTAATAATATTGTGCAGTTACTGCCATGCCACGGGGTAGTGGTAAGGGTAACTATGCTATATTGTTTGGTGAATTTTGTTAAATTCAAATTTGAAAAAATCCAAATAAATTCTTACAAACAGTACATAATTTCTATTGCTATCTGGTGAAGAAAGTTTGTGAAAATGACCAGCTTTGCTTCTTATTTTGGAGATCATCAAAGTTAAAACTAAAAATTTTAAAATAAAAAGGGCTGGGATATGATTTGTACTTAAAAAAATACACCAAAGGTTATGATAAAATTTATATGCAGTATTATGTTTTTTAAGAGACATCCACAATTTTCTAGGTTTTTTATAACATTTTACAATAAAAAGTTTGTTTTTTGTATTATCAGTTTCAACGCACCGTGGCTTACTGTGTGGTAACCACCGCTTACTAAATTTGTTAGGGTTTATCGCAGTAATCACGCTACTGCTGGGGCGGTAATGGGAGGCTCCGTGGTAACGTCAACCCAGGATACAACATCATGTAAAATTTTTGAAGAGCTCATCGAGCTGCTGTTCTTTTTGTATTTAAAATTTATATGCGCTACTTGTCAAAGTTTCCTCAGCCCTTTTTTCTATGGAATCAGTCAGTCCAAACTGTAGTTTTCAAACTTCAAAGAACACGTCAAACCTCTATGGTTGCCACTTGCCAGGAAATAATGCTTTGTAAGTGTATTCTTCCAGCGAACTGTTGGATGTGTCTGTCTTGACTTAACTTGATTGCGACATGTCAACACACAGCCATTATTATTTCTGGAATACTGCTATAGTGTCGTCTGCATTTGCTCAATTCGCTGTTTCCCTCTTACATTAATGATGTTCTGCTAACAAAAAATATTTTTCATGGATACCAATTATATGCATTTCTGTGTGAGCTGCGACACCAGTTATGCAATCTTTTGTATCACCAATTTCAGAATTCGTCTTCACTGAGGTATGTTTGCAATTTCATTCATCTCAGAGTATCATGATGAACTTTAAAATGATTGTACTAGTCAATTTTTTCAGCTGCAGATCATTGGACTGGATTTCACTGTCCTCTTCCATGGCTTGCACTGAAGATTCAGGAATCAGGAGGTTCATATATCCAAAGTTGCAGATCTGAAGAAATTTAAGCTAAGAATGGTTGATGAGTGGCATGGAGGTCTGCAGGGCATGGAGGATACTCTGCAGACACTTAACGATCTGATTTCTCAATATCTCTGCTTGAATCGGCCCCTCTGGTCTAGTTCTGATGATGCTGATGCCTTCTTAGAGGCTGTGGATGAACTAACTTCCACCATCCACAGCCTTGAAAGAACCTCAGCAGACCATGTCCTTGAGAAATTTGACCATCTTCTAGAGTGTTGTTCCTTGAGGCTTGGAGATGAGTTGCATCACCTGATTAATGCATCTAGCTTCGATTCCAACTATAGCAATCCCAACACCACAAAAAACCATGATGATGATGATAGCCACACCCTTGTAGCACAGCCAGTTAGCAACTTTGACATCATTGTTGATACTTTCCCAGAGAGCGTAATCTTTGAGGCAAACCGAATTGCAAAAAGGATGGTTGCTGCTGGTTTTGGTGATTCATGTGCTGAGACCTATGCTTCTTCACGCCTCAACTTCATTGACGAAAGCATCGCACGCCTTGGGGTTCGTGCTGACATGGCAGAGATGTTCAAGTCAGCATCGTGGGAGGAGCTTGAAACTCAGATCTTGTGCTGGATCCCTGCTATACGTGTTATGTTTCGCATCTTGATCCCAAGTGAACGACACTTGTGTGATCGCATTTTTGAGGATTCCACATCCTACAGAGACCTTGCTTTTGCTACTGCATGTCAGCCATTTCTCCAACTCCTATCCTTCGGAAATTTTATTGCTGCTGCTGGAAAAAATCCAGAATGTCTGTTCCGCATAGTTGACATGTATGATGCTATACGTGATATCCTTGATGATGCTTTTATTCCTGAGGTAGCTGCTCTTCGTGAATGCCTTGGGTTGTCAATTAAGGGCATCTTGATGACTCTAGAAAATCTAGTACGACGTGATCCAAGTGAGTCTTGTCCACTGGATGGTGGGGTGCATCCGATGACAAGGTATGTGATGAACTACCTTGTGACAGCATGTGTTTCTCGCCATACTTTGGAAGAAGTGATGTTATTAGAGTCTGGTTGTTCTGATCCTTCTGGAAGCTGTCCAATAGAACCTGACCGTCCAACATCATCTCTGGCGGTCCACTTTGCTTGGATTGTGGATGTGCTCATGGGAAATCTTGTGTCCAAATCCAAGTTTTACCGCCATGCTCCTCTCAGTTGTATCTTCCTGGTTAACAATGGGATCTATATAATCAAGAAAGTCAATGGTTGTGAACTGAAGGTCTTGCTGGGTGAGGATTGGACCAAGGTAATGCATTCAAAGGTTAACCAATGGAATCTGGAATACCGACGGGCTACCTGGGGTAAGGCTGTCATGATACTCGAGATGGACAAAAGCAGCAATGTGAATGTTATGACAGAGAAGCTGAGCCGTTTTAACAACTTTGTAGAAGCAATTTGTCAAGTGCAGTCACGGTGGGTGTTGGTGGATAAGCAGCAAGCAGTGGAATTTAGCATTTTAGTGGAGGAGCTGGTAATCCCAGCCTACAAGGGTATAGTTGAGATGTTGAAGGCAACAAGGTCTGCAGCAGAGTTATATATGCGGCCTGAGGATGTGAGATCATGTATTCAGCAGTTGTTTAAAGCAATGGTCAGGTGAAGCGCTTCTTCTGGGTGTGTTGTGCTAATCTGCGTTTTAATGTTTCTCAGGAAGACTGGTCTAAGGTGTGTAGCATTCTTATCTTGCCACCTGTATTATTTTCAGTGCATGCTGTACTTGTTGATGCTTTATTAATTGGGATCATGAACTGTGAAGTCCTAGAGCAACTGGTTCTAATGTACTACTGCAGTTTTACTCAGGATTTCTTTATCTCCTATAATCCAAGACAATTCTGTTCTTCACCAAATCTATCCCATTTATAAAATAGAGGCATAAGAGTTGCACAATGTGTCATTTCATTCTGTATCCATATAGTAGCTTTGTTTGTTTGCTTATTTTGATGGAATTTGAGGGCCATCTCAAACTTTCAGTTAGGAGAATCCTTGCTTCAATCAAAATGTTGATTTCACAATAAGGAAGATCTATAGAAAATTCCTTTCATCACTCTTACAAAGGGAGACCCCTGTAGTCATTTTGCCTCCGTAGCCGTCTCAAATTTTCTTAGTCTAATCACAGTTTTATGTTCTTTATTTATATTTCACTTAAACAGTTCAATCCCATCCTTGGACTGCCAAGGATTATAGCTTGTCATGCATAAACATAACATAATTAATATTAAATGTTTAAACAGTCCTTTCTTCTTAAATGGGCTTAGAGCACAGCAAAAAGAACAGGCAGAGTGCATTAACAAAGAAATGAAATATTATTTGATCATTCAATTAATTGAACTGTGTAATAGCATTTTTCAGTATGTAATCAGTTGCTATCCTATAAACCTTCTCTGTTGGGTGCACAGCATCGTAAAATACAAATGATGAGTCATTCCTGCAGATGGGGGTCAATGTATTGCAGAACAGTCCGACCTCTCTGAGCCCAGTCCCACAACATCCTCGCGTTGTCTCTGTAAATCCTATTATCATGGCAAACCGGGTGAGAGCTGTTATAATTACAAAAATTTGTACGTAGATATGAATAAGTAACTAAAAATGCTAATCTCTCTCTTGCCATTTAATTGCTGGACATGCTAGCTAGCTACTTAGCTATTTGATTTCCTGTCAGCTTCTACCTGTCAATGCCCAAGTTTGGCACTGTGGTGTTTTTAGTGTTTACCAAATCTATTATTATGCTTGACAATTGCATATGATCTTATAAATTAATGCGCGTATTTGCAAGGCAAGTTCTAAATCATGCCATTATCGAAAACCCATACCATATTTAGCAGGACTGTCAAGGATCTGCATGAAAGCTTCATAGGCATTCAAGTAGACAATTTTGCTTCCATGGAGTGAGCCCTGCCATGTTGAAAGTAGCTTTTCAAGTTTTGAGTTGTAGACCTGGGCATCCCTGTTCTGCTCATCCACACATGCTCTGTCAGGATCTCCACTTAACGTGATTTGAATAGGTGTGCAGCCAAATGGTGGAAGACCTGCCAAGCAGAATTGCCGCCCACCAAGGCTAAACAGTTCCTGCATTCCAGTTCAGAGAAGTGAAAGCATAGTCATATATGTAGCCTCTACTGCTACAGAATTGGAACAATCTAGATTTTTTTTTTTTGGATAAAGGAAGGAACAATCTAGATGAGTACAAACAACTCAGGAAATGCTTATGATCTTTACCTTTACAGAAGCATGTGCTATCCGGAGCACACTATCTTGGTATTCATCAATGTCCATATTCTTCTTCTTCTTCAAGGTACGGTAGTAACGTGTGAAATCATTGGTTCCTGAGCTGATAAAAATCAGGGAGTTCTCTATGATCCTGGAAGCCTCCTTGTCTCCAACAATATTCCTGAGCCGGAGGAGGTACTCCTTGAAGAGGTCCACCTGCGTCGACATCGGCATGGTATTGGACAGCCGTGACGTCTGATTTTCAAATCCTGAACCAGCCGACGCGAAGTTCACCCCGGTCATAATGTCGTTGTTGAGCAGCTCCTCCTCCAGGAATGGGGGCGAGAATTCTTTGAGCTGCAGCTTCTCATTGAGGAGGTCTGGAACAAGCCGGCCATTGGAGAACCTCCCTGTTGGTTTTCTTCCTGGGAAGTCCCTGCCGTAAGGAACATGGTTTCCCACAGCCAATGTTGGGATATAATTGTTGTTGCCGGTGTCGAGAATGGAGTCGCCGAAGTAGAAGATAGCTGAGAACTTTGGCTGAGTTCTCTTGGAGGTGGAAATGATGACGGTGGTGGAGGAGAGGAGGAGAACTAGGAGTAGAATAATGGGTGCCATGAGAAGGAACTGCTTGCCTTGGTTTTAATACTCCACATACTCCAGTTGGTTCTTATTATATATTCAGAGGGACAATGCATGCATAATTAATTGGAGATATATTTACCTGATTCTCTCTAACTAATGCATATCTTCAAGTAATTAGTAGTACTATTTAATGCATTATCACGGCTGGATATACAAGACTTAAATGTTTTACTGCATAAAACTGGTGTCCTTTTTCTTGACTCTGATTTGGTATTTTGGTTGTTTTGGCAGAATTGGAGATTTTGTATTCTACTCTAGATGGATAGCATGCAAGCGTGTGCATTGTATGGTAATTAGTAGTACTGTTGATCCTGCTACCACTGAAAACATTTGATACTGCTAAATTGAGAATCTATATGCGCTGTGCATCCCAATATGGTTTTGCATTCATCTTTTTTTTTTTTAAAAAAAAATCTCATTCATGGTGATGCAGCGCGGTACTCGCAGCAATACTACGAAGAGAACAAAATGCTTTCGATATATATTTTTTAAAAGAAACATTGAAAGTAGTATTTGCATGTCACACGAAAGCGATGTATAGATCAATATTCCTGAAAGTAGTATTTGCTGGAATACGAACCGCACGCCATACAACACATGACGACATGTTCATGATAGATTGGTGGCTTCCCCAATTGATGATGGGCTGTTCATGCATCAGGACAAACCGCAAGCTCACGGGCTGTTGGAATGTAGAATCCTTCCAGAGTTTCGGTGGTCGACATGGTGGCTCCATTGACAGCACTAAGGTGGTTGCGGTCAAGCCAATGTCTGCCACACGTGTCCTTTCTTTGCAAGTTGCAACTGTGTTTGAGACTGCTGCTAGATCCTCGCGGCCACTGGTTCGTGGAATCCATAGCCCGCGAGGCGGCAGAGCGTGCGCACGCTCGTCCTGCCGCGATGCGCTACGCGGTGCCGTGCCACTGCTAACCGCAGCGGCTTGGGCCTTCGGGCGCCCGGCGGCAGGGCAGCACAGGCGCGCGCCGTCGCCGATTCGCCATGCTGAATTGCTGATGATTCGGTGCACGGCACACGTATCGGCGTCCTCGCTGCGATGCCATCGCGCGCACGCGGGGTGCCGTGTAACCATCGACTCGTCGTGGATCCGTGCGGTGCTGCTTCCGTTGCGTGAGCGTGACTCGGCCCGGTGATTTCCGCGTACTCGGCCTTCCGCATGGCCTGCGGCACGGCGATGGTTGCGGGCCTCGCTGGGCCTCCCTGATCGAGATCGACCCAGGAGCGCGTCAACGCGGCCTATTTCCTCCAGTTGGTCCGCGTTTGATTTTTATCACATCTTTCTGTGGGCTATCACCGGAAATTAAATTCAAAAGGAGAAAAAAAAAAAGGAAAACTAACGAGATCATCGGTTTCATCAGAAACCCATCACGGTACGTCAGTACCAAGTGGAGCACAAGTTGCACCTCTTGCACAGGTTGCACTTGTGATGAGTCAGATTGCAAAGGGTTTCTTCTATTTTCCCACACTTGTTAGTTTATTATCACCTCTTTTTTCTGGATAATGATAAGTTAGTTGAACCCAATGGGCACAAAGGCATATGGAGTACAGATTTCTCAGCTGTTGAAACAACTGGGGAAGGAAAAATACATGCATTCATATATCAGAATAACTTCCAGAAGGACGTACTAGGGGAGTAGACAAGGATTCCATGGATTCTTCTGTTTGTGACACGCTAGTCCATTTTGTACCGACCAGTGGCTAAGGATTAATTGATTTTAGTACCAATTCTGCTCTCCATGTACTACATTTCTAAAGAAACTCTGGATTAATTTATTTTGACGTCATATTAATTAGGTTCGCATAGACGAAAGATTCTGCAATTTGAACTATTTATAGTGGTCTATCCGTAGCAACAAGGCTGCTATTCTATCGCCCAAAACCAAGAGGGAAACCACTAAACCAGTCTAGCCCGTTTAGTCTCCGCCTATTTTTTACCCCCCGAATGACTCGTTCAACTACCAGTTCATTTTACTATTATCCATACCTCAAAAAGTCAGAAATTCTGTCGTCCCCAAATTACTTTCGTCAGTAACCCTGAACTAGTGCATCAAGTTGCGCAACTAACCACACAGTAACTTGCAACTATCCAACCTCTTGCCTCCCAAATGGCATATATATAATCTCAAAGACGACAACAACCTTCTTCCTTAATCCTGACTCATCGACCCTCTTTACCGAGGGAAAAGAAGGCAACGATTCGCTATGGGCTCGTATGCAATGCCGTACACGGCTGTGCGTCCTTCACCGCCGCCGCTCGGCTCCGGCGCCGGCGGTAAGGCGTGCCCGGCTGCGCCGCTCGCGGCGGTGCCGGACGGTGAGGTGGCGAGGTACCACGACCACGAGGTGGGGACGGGGCAGTGCTGCTCCACGGTGGTGCAGGCGATCGGGGCGCCGGCGGACGCGGTGTGGTCGGTGGTGCGGCGGTTCGACCGGCCGCAGGCGTACAAGAATTTCATCAAGAGCTGCCGCCTGGTGGACGGCGACGGCGGCGCGGTGGCGGTGGGGTCGGTGCGGGAGGTGCGCGTCGTGTCCGGGCTCCCGGCAACCAGCAGCCGAGAGCGGCTCGAGGTCCTGGACGACGACCGGCGCGTGCTCAGCTTCCGGATCGTCGGCGGCGAGCACCGCCTCGCCAACTACCGCTCGGTGACCACCGTCCACGAGGCGGCGGCCGCGCCGGCGATGTCCGTCGTGGTGGAGTCGTACGTGGTGGACGTGCCGGAGGGGAACACCAAGGAGGAGACGCGCATGTTCGTGGACACGATCGTGCGCTGCAACCTCCAGTCGCTTGCGCGAACGGTCGAGCGGCTCGCGCCGGAAGCGCCGCGCGCCAACTGATCGGGTCATGCATGACGCATGGCATGCATTATTCATGCGCGGCGAGCCAACCGGCTGGGCCGCCCTTATTTTGAGGGCCTTTTGCTGTTTATTGACATTCCGAAATCTGTTCTTTTTCTACGTAGGCGATTAATCAGGGTAGTGCTGTAGTGGTAGCTTCATTTTATTTTAGACCGATTTTTATTTACTTGACAAATTACTTAAGTAGTGATCTGTACAGCTAATGTCGTAAGATTAGCAATTCTTCATAAATCATGTTTGTTTCTCTTGGGGTATACATTTAGATTTTGATATAACTCGCATGTCGTTTGTTTTCTCTTCTTTGTGATTCTCTGTAAACCTCCCTTTTATCTATCTAGGAAGACTGCGCAAGCGCAGATGAAGCTTATCCTTTGTAAGCAGTACTCTGAAGTAATATAATATTTAGGTGGACAATTTGTACCCCGGTGGCCAGCCTAAAAAATAATTATATATGAATTATTAATGCTGTCGAATTGCAAGGCAGTTCTATTTGTCTACTGATAATATATTTATAAAATGATTTCAGGCACGGTATATGGGTGACAGCATGGTAACACTGTACATCGAGTTTTAGTCATCATTCATCATCCATCAACACTAAGAATGATGGAACCTTAAAAAAACGAGACAGTAGCTCGCCAAGCCGCTTGATGGCTATATATTGTCTTTGATGTAGTTTAGCCTACACATATCTCAGTCATCGATCCCATTTATGCATGAGTTTTTTTTTTAAGAAAACAGAGGCACTAAACTACGCCCTAAATAGAACTAATCATTTAATTTTGACTATATATGCATGAACTTTAATTTTTTACGTGAGTAGTTATTGTGTGCTAGAGTCTAAAAGTATATATTCCTACCGTAGGCAAAGAAAATGGCTCGTTCATAAGCTTGCATGACTGCAATATTTTGCTCAGAAAGCATTAATTAATTGCACATATGTATTTGGCCTTTTTAGGGGCGCAAAAGAAGGTCATGCCCACCGTTTGTGAAACAATGGTAAACAAGCAAGATCATCTTTAGCAAGAGCCAAAAATACGCCTTCAACTCCGGAAATAACTCTTATTTCTCAGCCCCTAACTTATTTATCTTCAATGTTAACATAGACATACATATGTTATACTTAATTTAATACCATGATAATTTAAATATGAATATTTCTAACATGTAGAACTCAACCATATTTAAAATTTTAATTTAGAACATCATTATTTGACTTCAAATTTAACATTCAAACACAAACATGATATATGCTACATGTAAATATTAGACACCACATGAATGTTCAATAGTAAAAATATTCATAAATAATATCATAGATACAATACATAATATATAAGATTTATTGGATATGCACATACTATTCTGAATAGGGGCTGGGTGTAGAGCCCCTAGGACTAGGGGCTTAGGGGGAAGATTTGAGGGCCTTCTTATTTTGGAAGCTTTAATAGGGGACTTGCTAGACCTTAATTTTTTTTAACCCCTCAAAACTAGTTAGGGATCTTGTTTAGGTCCTTACTGGAGATGCTCTGCTACTCACAAAGAGCATGACCAAGAGTATCCATAAATTACATCAGTAAAATTATATTTTTGGACCTCCTAATCAATTGTTTGGGTGAAAAAAATATATACATAGCAGATGGCCTAAACTTGACCTCCTGAACTGAAAAGTGGGCCACACGGAGAAGAGGGTTGAAGAAGAGATCCCTATATGTAGATAACAAAAAATCAGAAAGGGATTTTCTATTTTTAGATTAATTTGAGAGTACTACTAAAGCTTATTTTTATATAAAAATCCTAAAAGTTTATATTAGGACTACATTGGGGACTGCTGGTCATGCTCTAACAATCAGGCTTTGTTGCTGTTCTTATTGCAACACAGTGCATCCATTCACTACTCTTATAGGACTTACGTTTTTTTTGGGGGGAATTAGGACTTACGTATTTTAATTATTGAAGGTTAAACCTTTTTATTTGGAAGTATTTGATCAATAATCAATAAGGTATAACAAAACATAATCATTGTAGCGGGGCTCCAGCTTTAGTACTGGAGCCCAATAAAACAGATTCATCTCCAAGTATACGGTAATCGTGTATCACGGATATCATTATATATATGATAAAGACACATCTAATTATGGTATGATATAGATTATGATAAAAAATCTAATGTATATGTAAGGTATTAATCGAACAATATGAGTATGATTTCTTTTCTAAATCTGTATTTCTCTTTTTAGACCATCCTGAGCTTGATTAAAATACATAGCTCTAAGGGTATAAATACAAGACCATCTAGAGGGAGGGAGAGAATGACACAACATGTAAATAGAGACGAAAACATGGCCGATCCCCGATTGATCAAGCCACCACAAGTCTTAATATGCCGCAATCATTAAGATATGTCGAGGCTCGGGATATTACGGCTCTTGCCTGCTAGCCTTCAACAACAAACATTTATCATGCTATACATAAAGCCTAGGTCACCCCCTTAGTTGATGGGCTAGATCAGCTCCCTATTTTGCTCCATGTTTGGCGACATACCAATTATTTATATACTAAAGGAAACCGATCGATGACAAACATGACACATTACTATTGTCATTCTCGGGACATGAACCTATATGAAAATCTCTGTATCGCTCTGTGTTGCCATGTTCTTTATTTACATCTCCATATTGACAAGACCTCCAATATTTAGATGCATGGCGGATACGTGAATACCGTATGTGGTCATATTGTCACTATAACCGGCTTGTTCCACAACTCCACTCTAGACTCCGCTATTGAAGTTAAAGTTGTAAGTTGGAGCCCTACCAAATATGTCCTAAATGCATACAAGTCATTCCAATATATTCTTATTTTCATGTGTTTTCAAGTTCTCCGATCATTAAAGAGTATATCCTATGAAAAATTAATTGTTAAAGCTTATTTTTCATACATTTTGAAATGAAAATACACCGCATATAAATGAATGCTGAGGGGTACTTTATTTTGTTTTTTTTTTCTTTAGGAGATTTTCTAACGTGCGTTCAAACATTATGCAACTTGGCACTACAAGTTGTGCCTTTGCTTTGCATATGAAATTCGTGTGTTGACAAGTTGCCAACTGCTTGTGCAGGTCCTATGACCATCGTTTTCGATCGCTCTTTAAGCTTACTTATGATATAATTATCTCCAACTCGATCAAAAGCTATTTGATATTTTCATTAAATAGATAAAACCTACTTCCTAATATCAAAATATGACCTATGGAGAAGATTAAAGTTGAGGTGAGAAAGAGTTGTGATTGGTTGAGAGAAGAAGGTAGGTGGAAAAATTAAACGAGGGATGATTGTGATTGGTAAAGATGTGGTAGGTAATGTAGTTAGAAGTAGTTGTATTTTGAGATAGAAGAGTATTGAGTTATTGAATTAGAAAAGATGAATGGTCTAAAATAATTTTAATTACTACCGGTAGAGACAACTATCAAATGTCTACAGGTAGAGACAACTATCAAATGCCTCTTTATTTCTTAGTCATTATAGATGCAACATTCGGTTTTGTTCCCTGTGGATTATGAATTATGACTGGCACGCTTCTGAAGCTCATAAACATTTTTTAGAAAAAGTTTATTCATCAATATTTCTTAGAAATATTTTAAAATTTGATATTTTTAATATTTAATTTATTCATTCATGTCATCAGATAATAATCGTCGTAAACTCGATTTTTTAAATCACGGTACAAACATAGACAGGTAAGCACGCTCATGCCTATGAACACAGATACTATGAGCAACTTCAAAGACTGAACTGACATATCTTGAGATTAGCAAAGTCACCGCACATGCAACTCGTTATCATGAATATTAGTCGTAAATACGTCCACTCATGTCAAATTTAGGATTTAAATTCAGACGGACAGATTTTCCCAATGGATAACTAACCAGTTGTGCTATCCTCACTTCACGTCGTAAACTGGATTTCATCCGTAGTCCATCAACAAATATGTATGCAATGTAACTCATCAAAAGCAAACACCACGTGAACACGTGTCTGTAGCTTGTAGCTTAATGGTTACAAGAGCCTCAGTAGCACCTAAAGTCTTGAGTTCGATCCACTGTAGGAACGAATTTTCTAAGATTTAATGGCTTTGTGCTTTCAGTGGTAAGCGACGTATCCGTCGACAGCGAGGCATCCGTGGTAACTTCGTCAATCTGAATAATTTGTCGTCCTGGGTTCGATCCCCTGTGGGAACGAATTTTGCAGGATTTAACGGCTTTGTGCTTTTAGTGGTAAGTGACGTACCCGTCGACAGCGAGACACCCGTGGTGACTTCGTCAATCTCAATAATTTGCCGGCCTAGTTTTTGAAGATGCTCGTAGAGGTAAGGTTTATATGTGTGCTTGGGATGAGTCTGCGTGCGTTGTGAATTTATATGTTGTACTAGGTAATTTCTTAAAAAAAAATCAAAAGCAAACTCCACGCGCAGGCATGACAATGACTAAAATAGACAAACAACTTGCCCCACAATCAGTACTACTATACCTAAACGGCCATCGTTCCACAGTACGGAGTCTCAATCTGGAGGACTCCAGCCGAGCCAAGTCAACTTTCTTCCTGCGCGCATACATTTTGAACTGAACGAGAACTAGTGTCTCTTCAAATTTAGCTAAGAAAAATCGGAGGCAGCCCCTTGCACGGCGATATGCCTTTATTTGGCATCCTCTTTCTTGCGAATGTATCACATCTCCTGCTACATGCATTTTGTGGGACTAAACTTGAAGGCAAGTTGCATAATCTGTAGGTCATGTTGCGAACACTAGTGCTGCAAGTGGTATATAATCTACAATCTTTCTGTTCGACATACTCGCATATATAGACACAGTCAGAACCATTGGGCATGTCAGTGTCACAAGCTCTTGCAGTCTTGCTTGTTAATTGTCAGCTAAATTAGTGGCCTGAGCACTATGCATTGGTAGTTACCAGCAAGCTTGGACAATTATCAATTAGTTTGTCCGGCCTCAAAGAAAATACTATTGGCCTAACTATTGAAATATTGTGCATTTGTGTCGTGAAATTGTCATGGAAGTCACATCGAGCGTGGAAGAATCAGTAAACAGCGAATTGAGATCGAGGTTTGTGCAGGACATGAGGGTTGAATGACAAGGAAAACGAGGGAGGGGAGAACAACTCGCCAACCCGAGAATTGAGATCGAGGTTTTGCCATGATTTTGTTTACACTGTCGGCCACTTCAATTGCTCGCTGAATGGTAAAGGAACAGATAAAGGATGCAGATACGTTGTGATCATCTAAGAATCTATAGTTTGGAGACTTGGCAAATTGCGTGGCCAGTTACCCGCGCAAAAAAAAAAAATGCGTGGCCAGTTGAATGGTAGGAGTAGCAGCTAGGATGATACGTGTAGAACGATCAGAGTGGTAATTTAGCCTCACCAATCAACATGTCCGGCCGTCATTGATAGGGCATGTGAAGTCGTCGAGCAGATAAGTTTTGCGAGTGCATATTTCACTTGTGCAGACGCAGATCACCGAGGGTGCTTACATCATTTTCTTTATGGACAAAAAAACACCATTTGGTGGTTTAATATCATTCACTCCTACTCCATTCGTTTCAGATTGTAAGACGTCTTATCTCTCTAGTAAGACGTCTTACAATCTGAAACAGAGGGTAGTACTTGTCTAGATTCATCGGGCAACATCAATCCATCATCGAATTGTAGTGATTTTTGATAACTCTTGAAAAAATAATGAAATTTGGACAGAGATGATATTTGCCCTATTTTTTGGGGGAAAGAGAGGGTCTTATCGTTTGGCTATAATGTTTAAATGGATGAAATTGCATATTCATTAATAAAAAATAATTTACATGTGAACTTTTTATATATGCGTTGTTCGTGGTTTAAAAGATACCCTAGAAAAAACTATGATGAAAAAGAACCTAAAATTAATTTAAAAAATTTAAATTTTGGTATTGGATTATAACCCAATTGTTAGACAATGAGGCCCAAAGACAATACTGTTTTTTTAAAAAAAAACGCTACTGGATATTGAAGAAATCCTCAAATTTGCTGGGAGGTGCTCAAATTTGCCTGACCCAAGAAATTGACACCTATGACCTTATCCAGTTCGCCACGGTAGAAGTTTGAAAAGACCATTTTGGTCCAAGCATAACCAATGGGCTAACAGACAATTGAGTCCACCATAGCAATTCTCACCCGTGCCATCTCCCCACTTTCCAAGCTAAAAATTCCGTGCCCACTCGATGCCGACGCTCTTGTAGCAAGTCTTTTTGTATGCGGTGCATTCCAGGCTTCAAGCACCAAGTTCTCGCACTGGTGGTGATAGATGTGCTCCCCTCTTTGAACCTCCATCTCTGAACCTCGATCTTGGGCACCCGTGTGTTCGCTTACCGTTGTGTTCCTGAGGGTAATTTAACAATTCACCACTCTTTCAAAGTGTTTCTTTTTAAATGTCACTTCTATCAGTTTTTCTAAGTTTCTTTGTCAGTTCGGACCTATGAATTATACTTGGTACCCTCCACCCCCTTCACTCTCATATTGGATGGACCTGTCCTCCTTCGCCTCACCCTCTAGGAGCTCCTTCGCATCCGCTCTGTTGTGCACCTGCTCATCCATGTTATCTTGTCACCAGAATTCCTGATGCATGTACCACCTCTATTCCGCCTCCTATGTGTCCAGGCTGGCAACCACGTGGCTCCTAGTCTTTAAGAAGCTCTAGACCCAGACGGCACGCTCCGGGGATACCACGGCCCCTACAGGCTGGTTCGGCATCCCCATGTTCCCCATCCTCGCGCCACGGTGTTGCCTGGCAAGGACCTCTACTTCCTTGCCATGTACAGCAGCTCCTTCGTATTCACTGCCAATGGCCGCCGCAAGCTCGTCGTGGTTGACCTCTTAGCCCACACCACCCACCGCCTTCGGTTGTCGCTACTCGGCCCGCGTGGCAGCTCCTCTCGGTGTCACTTAGGCTATATCAAGCTTGACGCGGGGGGTGCCAACGAGGCGGTGAGCTATCGCGTGATGGTCGGTGACATCGATGCTGACCGACGACATAGACAATGAAGGACGAGTGCAATATGTGAGAGTGAAGGGGGTGCAGGGCACAAAAAGACATTTCACAGGTCTATAGTGGAAAAAAATTAGGAAGACTGGTAAGAGTGATATTAAGTGAGAAATAGTTAAATTTCTTGATTAACAAAGTAGAGTCTATGATAGATTTAACCTAAATAAATAAATTGAGCCCTGGCAATCATTGCCAGGGTTCTGCATGCCCACCGTTGTCCCTCCACTTTAGTCTTGTTTGCACCTTAAAAAATGCATTATCATCACCAAGAATTTCCACCATCCGCCACCATCTTACTCCCTTTTCTCCCCTTGGCTCAACAGTCAGCACTATAGTATTACACTCATCGCCTTCGTACTCTTTTGCTACTCTTTTATTCACCTACATGCTCTTTCTTGTTCATTAATTATCGGTACATTATAAAATTGAACCTTATGACCGCCTGCTATCATTTTTATACTTTTAAGGGCCGCCAAACGTCGCCACCTTACTCCATTCCAATCCGTTGCCTAGCCATCCGGTGACAGCTGCTGCCTCCTTACTTTGCACCCTCTGCTTGCATGCCCGCCATCACTCTTCTTCATTTTTCATTGGGATAAAATTGAATTTTATTGTCACTAAGGTTCTTTTTTTTTTCTTTTAAGATGCTCCACTAGCTGCTATCGTTGCCTTACTTTTTTTAGCGCTCCTTGGCTTCCTCTCACAACCACTCCTCTTCATCAATTGAGTCGTCCAACAGTTTACCCTCCTGCGTGCCAATAAGACTATTGTATGGTGTCGTAGGCTGACAAGTCGAATACGTGATTCGGTATACCCATGAGATTCGATGATATAAGACTAGCAAGAGCACAAAACAAACACAAAGAAAACAAATTTTTATACATGTTCAGACCCCCATCTAGGTAATAGCCTTGCTCATGTCGACTGTGTGGCCAGTTTTTCTTAATCAACAGATTAGATGTGTTGCCGAGTACAATGAGCTGCCGCAGAAGGCTAGTCTGAACACTTCGACTAATATATAGGGGTATATAATTATATGTGTATGTGTGGGGCTAGTCGAATAAGTGAGATTGTCGATAATGCCTTTCTGAGGTCCTCGATGTGCTCCAGCGGGTTGTAAGTCTTCGGACTCGTATATTCAATGTGTATTGAACGTGTCTTGAGCCCTCCAGGGACCTCTGAATTTATACCCCTATGAGGGTAGTTGTAACCTACACGAACTCATGGATTACAAGTAGGAAGTATCACAGGATAAGTAAGGAATCAGTCTTACACTATCCTAATTGTGTCTTCATGTATATAAAGTTTCCCTACACATTTCTAATTGTGTTGTAATTGATGGATCTCTCTCCATATGTGTAAAGGTCTCCGAAATATATGGTTACCATATATACAATAATATGAGATACTTCATACTGTATGAAGTACTAAGACATATGGAAACTTTCTGAAGTCTGTTGGACCTTTATAAATGCTGTGGTCCAAAAGACCCATAATATGTGCAGATTTATTTAGTGCATTTTGATTGCTATTGATCTTGTGCACTAATGACTTACATCTTGGTTAAAAAAGTGTGATTCCTCCTTAAAAATCATAGGGTAATTTATTTTTTCTTTCATTAGATTAACTAAATTGGCCTTTTACTTAGACGTGAATAATTATGAGGTTTGAGGTAGTATGTTTCCGTCCCCTCTTCGGCACAATTTTTTGGTGGTCATTGGTCTCATTTAGTACAATATTTAATAGAATTGTCATAATGCATTTTTTAAATCAATTTATAAATCTTACAAAAGTTAAATGTACACGTATATCAGTTGATCTTTGCCCTTACCAATTAATTAATTGATGTTGATCTACCGATTTTCCTTGAAGCATGATTTTTTAAGTAGTACCTTGCATAAGTATGGATAATTCCATCGATTGTGATTGTGCAAAGTTTATCAGTTCCTCTTTTATACTTAGGAAACAAACGAAGTACACCTATAATATATTATTCTTCTTATCATAACATACATGGAGATGTATTCATAAATCTTGTATACAAAGTTTATACATTGACCCTATTATTTTCTTGTTAATCCTAATTTTAATCCGTTAAAATTGTATTAGTTAACTAAATTTTTGCCTCTTCTCATGTTTTAGATGGACTACTATCCCAAAATTCCTTGTTTTTAATTCCGAATTTCAGTTATTCTTAATTGTATTTCTACATAGACTCTACAATCCCTTTCAACATAACCTATTTTTTAATAAAATTTAATATTTTTTAAAAATTGTATTTCTAATTTTCTATACGGACTTTACACCTCTTTAAAATTTTCTTTTTTTTAAAAAAATTAACTTTCAGTTATTTCTAAATTCTATTTCTATATGGACTATATCATTTTAAATAATATTCCATGTTTTTAATTCAGGAAATCATAAATTTTATTTTATTTATAAATTGTATTTCTATATGGACTCTATGCCATCTTTCACATTTTTTTAAAATTTCAACTTTCATTTATTTGTAAATAGTATTCACTTTTATTTATTTGTAAATAGTATTTCTATATAGGTTCTAACCTCTCTTACAATATCCCATGTTTTTAAATCCAAAATTCATAAATTTTATTTCTACTCTAACTGTTTTTTTCTCTAGTTAATGTGTGAATTTCTAGCCTCTACAGCGAACATGAAGCTTCCTTTGAAGGTTGTTTTAATAATATAATAGATTGTAATTGTCATAGTACTCGGTATAGGTATAGGGAACCTGTATCGTGGTATGTAGGAGTAACCACATAATCCGGATACCTACACAAATAAGAAGGGGGCCCACTAAAGTTCAATATGATTTTGTAAAGGTAAGGAAAACTTTCTATTAAAAGATACAATTGGGATAGCATAAGTTTGATTCATTTCTTATCTAGCTATGTTCCTACTCAGAATGTTTGAGTCTAACTAGGTCACATTATGTCTCAAGGATATAAATCTACAGGCATTTGAGGACTTAAGGACAAATTTAATTAAGTCTGAAGACATCCAAATCTGCTGGAGAACATCGATGACTTATGGAAGAACCTACCCGACAATCTCGCCACTTCAACTAGCCCCAAATATATATTTTTTGAGGAAAGAGGCAGGAGTTCCGTCGATTCAATTAACAGAGGAAAAGAGTTTTGTTTATAACTTTCGGCATCTTAGGGAACCTAGGTCCCCGGACACCCACTCAGTGAACTACAGATGCTACATAATCGTCATTGCTTATTGTTTCTCCCTGAACAAGCTTAAGCTCAAATTGACTTCATCCTGCACGGAGCCATACTCATTTCTGAAGACTCTCCTGTTACGCTGCAGCCAAATGCACCACGTTGTGTAGATGACAATTCCGTCGAAGAGCTTCCTTCGTTCGGCCGAGATATTTGGCTAGCCCCAAATATATATACATACAAGCCATATATCCCTTATATACTAGCTGAGTGTTTGGCTAGTCTTCTGCTACGGCTCGTTGTACTTGGCTGCAAGTCTTATCTGATGATAAAGGAAAACATGTCACACAGCTAACAAAACATAGGACTATTACCTCGGCAGGGCCTGACCATGTATATAAATATGTATTCCTCTGTATTTGTTACGAGTTCATGCTAGTCTTGGTATCAGCGAATTCCCCCATAACACGAATCTCGTATTCAATTGGTTACTAATCGATAATAATAACAGATTTTAACCCTGTTGAAATCACAAGTTTGCACCCTATGAAACTTTGGTAGTTCATACAAACGGGAAAATTTCAATAGATATAAAGACAGTACATTGGATGTGCTATGGAACAAATGTTGTCGAACCCTGTCAAACTTTGGTTGTTCAACCAGGCAAGGCAACCAACATATTCAGATTATTTTGGAATGCGAACTTGGATTTTTTTTTTTGAAGACTATCACTTAAAAGCAAAAGACACGTACTAGTCCTTAGACCATAGAAGATCATAAGTGGTTGCATATAATAGTACAAGCACAGTACCACACTCGTATAATTTTACATCACTAGCTAAGTTCGATTATAATTTCAGACTGTTGACTTCTATTACTATAATTTTTCATTAAAACACTGTTATTCTAAAAAAAATTGTAATCCAAACTGGGTCAGCGCTGTGACGCTGTCATCTCAGTGGACAGCGGAGCGGACCAATGGAACGATCTGGATTCACCGAACGGCTTGTTGTTTATTTCCTGCGTGCATCACGCAGTCTGCCAGTCACGCTACACCGCCTAGCCACGCAACGTGCAGACAACACAAGATAGGACGGACGGGGGCCTACGGACGGGCCTCCCGGTCTCCTTCCAATTTCCACGCCCACCGCACCAAACCACGGTGTCCCGTGTCCGGGAGGTCCGAGTCGTCGCGCCGCGCGCATTCCGATCCGTGCAGACTGCAGACTGCGGAGAGCGGAGCGGCGAGAAGATGGCGGCGATCGGGGACAGCAGCGCCGGTGGCGGTGGTGGCACCGTCTGCGTGACGGGCGGCAGCGGCTTCATCGGCTCGTGGCTCGTCCGCCTTCTCCTCGACCGCGGCTACACCGTCCACGCCACCGTCAAGAATCTCCGTACGTAATTTCTGCTACTCTCCAATTCTCCATGACTACGCCGAACAATAGACGGGCTCACGGGCAGGTTCAAGATCTTCTTCTCATTTTCTCTCGTAGAGGACGAGAGCGAGACGAAGCACCTGCAGGCTCTGGATGGAGCGGACACGCGGCTCCGGCTGTTCCAGATGGACCTCCTCGACCCGGCCTCCGTCACGCTGGCGGTCGACGGCGCCCACGGCGTCATCCACGTGGCCTCCCCTGTCATACTGAACCCGACTCAAGACCCCGAGGCAACAACTCGCTTTCTTCACAATCTCATCCGCTTCAACCAATCCTGTGGTCACGACCGCTTGATGCTGCTGCTGCTGCTGCATGCCTGCAGGGTGAGCTGGTGCAGCCAGCGGTGAGTGGCGCTCTCAACGTCCTCCGCGCCGCGAAAGACTGCGGTATCGCCCGTGTCGTGATGGTGTCTTCGCAGACTGCCATGGTGCCGATCCCTGGTGAGTGGCCTGCTGGTAAGGTCATCGACGACGACTGCTGGGCCGACGTCGAACTCCTCAAGAAAAAACAGGTATACAAACATGAATAGCGTTGCAGTCGCAGGCCACACAAGTATAACTACTCGAAAGTTAATTTGAGGTTGACCGCCAGCAGCGACCGGCTCCATATTCAGATGTTTTCTTTGTGCCGTCATCCTGCATTAAAACATGTAAAAGAAATAAAAAATTTCAACTGAAAGCATTCCAAAAAAAATCAACTGAAATAATAAAAAAATATCATTAAAAATAATAAAAAACAATTGAAAGTAATCACATTTTTACGTACTAATTTCAACCTGTCAATTGACTTTTTTTTTTTACTTTCAACTGAAACTGTTTGAAACTTCAACCGGAATGATTTAAAACTTTCAAGATAATTTATTTCTTTATTTATAGAGAGAATCTATTCTATGCCGTGGAGTTTATCTCATGTCACTAATTTGTTGTTGACATTGATACTCTCTATAATATAGTAGCAAAATTACCTATTGTTCTAAATATACCATTGGGTTGCATACTTTTTTCAAAAAACACCCTTCCACACATATAAGAAACATATAAGGTTAACAATTGGTTTGCCCAAGAAGTTTGAAAAAAATATGAAATATTTTCCTAACACAATATGGAAGTTCTGTATAATTTTTTTCCACTTATACTAGATTTTTGCACTACTATTTTCTTAACAACGTAGGAATATATGTCAAAATGGTACTCCCTATGCCTCAAAATGAAGTTTTTATAAGATTAAAGAAGGGGCTACAACGACCACACCCTTCATTGTTTGTGTACAAAACTACATATTGGGAAGAAGGAAAAATATGGTTAGTAGCTACGAGATGGTTGGTACTGCATATAATGGGTAGAATAATGATAAAGTAGATAAAAATATCTATATTTTAAAACAAATTTAAATGGTAGAAATAACTACATTTAGAGACGTAGATAGTAGCTTAATTTGCTTCTAATCCGATTTGAGATAGAGCTATATATACATTGCTGATATTGTTTTATTGGCAACGGAAAAAATTTTCATCATGATTGATTGATCCAGCTTCATACTGGGGAAATATGTACTACAGTGTATCTTTCCCCCAAGCCGTGCTAATTTTTCTCGGTGCAGTTTTGGTACAACGTATCTAAAATACTGGCAGAGAAGGCTGCCTGGGACTTCGCCGCAAAGGAGGGTCTGCAGCTAGTAGTGCTCCATCCAGGCTTGGTATTGGGCCCAATGTTGACACCATCACCTACTGCTAGTCTCGGTTTGTTGCTGCAGATTCTGGGAGGTCAATCTCTTGACTCTGTCCCAGCATCACAGTCTTGCAGCTCTGTGTCACTCATTGCTAGTCTCGGTTTGTTGTATTGCAATGTACATTTGGTGTAAGCAGCTTCTAAGATTGCATACTATGCAGGCCAAAAGTTTGACATCGAAGACTTCTTCGTCGGCTGTGTCGATGTCAGAGACGTGGCTCGGTCTCTGATAGTGCTCTATGAGAACACAACGGCACAGGGGCGCCACTTATGCATCGAGTCAATTGAACGTCTGGCTGATTTCCATGATAAACTTGCTGAGCTTTACCCTGAATTCCCGGTCTACAGGTGATGTATCTATGGGCACTTGGGCAGCAACATCTCCTCCATCAGATGCAGTGTTCTCTTGCTGATTTCTTCTTCTTCTTCTCTCTCTTTTTTTCACATCAGAATCCAGGAGGACAAACAAGATTGGGTGGTGAGATCAAAGACTGCCTCAAAGAAGTTAATTGATTTGGGTGTACAATTTATTCCATTGGACAAAACCATCAGGGACACTGTGGACTGTTTGCGAAGCAAAGGTTGCCTATAGCCACTGAACATATATTTCGTGCAACGGGTTCAGAAACAGTTGTGTTTCAGTTCCTCAGCTGAATAAACTGCCAGGATTCGTAGACATTTTTTTTCTTCATTAATAATTCATGTTTTTTTTCCTTCTGAAATGATTCGTGTATGTTTCCATGGCATAATTTGGTCATTTAGGCCTTAATTACATCCTAAAATTTTTGGCCAAAAATGTCACATCAAATGTTTGAACACATGCATAGAGCATTAAACGTGGACGAAAAATCAGTTGCACAGTTTGCATGTAAATTACGAGAAGAATCTTTTGAGGCTAATTATGCCATGATTTAACAATGTGGTGCTATAGTAAACATTTACTGATGATGGATTAATTAGGCTTAATAAATTCATCTCATAATTTACAGACGGAATCTGTAATTTGTTTTATTATTAGTCCATGTTTAATACTTCAATTGTGTGTCCGTATATGTCAAAAAAATTAGACAAAGAAATAAAAAGGGCCTTAATAGTCCATGCCTTGAACTGATCGAAAAGTGAAAGGAAATAAAGTGGATAGAAGACAAACGAAGCTATTCACACAGAAAAAAAAAGACATGACAAGTGAAGTGGGCGTAGCTCAACTGATTAGGTAATTAGTGGGAGAAACTGTCCATCCAAGTTTAACTTTTAGATTTGATACGGGTGCTCGTATTTGCGTCTAATTTTCTTTTAGTATTAGACAACTTACCGCCGACAGCCAGACACTTGTGGTGACTTTGTTCATAGAGATTAATGTGCACACGTTTGTAGGCATATGTGTCTTTACTATGTTTTAAAAAATAGATAATAAAATTTAAAGCCCGTTTCGGTCGAAACCAATTCTGCCAAGGATTGCGATTTACGAGTCCAGTGGGGAAATAGACAATGTAGCCATTAACAACTACTCGTGCGGGCCACAAACCCCATGAACTCGCTTTCGGGGCGTTCCAGTCTTGGAGCGGCTCCCAAAAGCAAGGTGCCGTCGTGCCATCGTGCTTGCAATATGGTCCTCTAACTTTAATTCATGTACGAGTGACCTAGCATATGGGCATCATCACATGTGGATCCACATGGCAGTGGCTATGTGTCGATTAGTGACAAATCGAATACGAAATCCTTTATACTGGGAGATTTGCTGATACTAAGGCTATTAAGAGCTTGCAATAAAAACAAAGAAAGACATATTTTATATAGGTTCAGACCCTTGTCAGGGTAATAGCCCTACTTCCTGTTGGTTGTGTGGCTTGTTTTCCTTTATCCCTTGATAAGGCTTGTTGCTGAGTGTAATGAGCTATAGTAGAAGGCTAACCTAACACTCGACTAGTATATTTGGTGGTATATGGTTATATGTGTATACGTGGCTAGTCGAATTGGTGAGATTGTTGACAAGATGCTTCCATAAGTGTTCGATATGCTCCGGCAGATTGGGGTATCTTTAGACTTGATTGAACGTGTGTTTAGTCTTCAATGGACATTAGATTTATACCTCATGTAAGGGAGTTATATCCTAGTCGAACTCAGGAATTCCGAATAGAAAGTATAGTAAGATAAGAAAAGAATTAATCAGACTCATCCTTTTTAGGTTTTATCTTGCCTCTCATAAATCATATATGATTTGGTGGGCCTCTCTTCATAGTTATGAAGGTATCATAAGTATGCGGTTACCATATACACAACTATACGGGATATAAGTACTATGATACAGTTCTTTTAACTTTAAGCTAGAGGACCAGATCTGGCTATGGTTGCAAGATGCTCCCGTGTCATTGGCTAGATGTGTTTTTCCAAACGGACATCTTAAAAAACTTATCATAAACCATTTTTCGTGACGCTAGTGATGTAAATTACTTAAAAATAGGTTGTTATATTTTGACGTTAAGGACCTATTCATAAATAAGTTGTTAAATTTACAAATGATCCTCGGCGCCAATGTTGCTTTTGCCGAACTCTTTTTATGTTAGTGATTTAGTGTCTATAAAATGGGGGCATCACTGACGTCGTCACATAAGACCTCGGTGCCTACAATGTTGATGTTGAAAAGAATATCCATAGACTAAGTTTATTAAAGAGTTTGTTCGTAAAATACATTTTCAAAACTAACTAAAATTTGAAAAATGCTGCCTCACGCAGCCTGTCACCTCGCGCTGATGCGTTGTCCTCTCTAAACCGCGGCCGCACGCGCCTGTGTGTTTGGTTATCTCCATATGTTCTTGATTTACAGTAGAGGCAGCGTACTACAACGACATGGCGAGAGGCCTAGGGGCTGTGTGTTTGGTGTTGCTGGTGGTGGTGACGGACAGACGATGGCTGGCTGGCTCAGTGATGCGCTAGGAGCGATATATGTTGAGCACATGAGCAACACCAACGGAGGTTGCAAAGGTGGTGGTGGTTAACGGTGAAGACAATGTGATGGCGTTGACTCTCCGGCGAGATAAGCTTCAGCGGCTCAGTGGTGGTGAGGTTTTGCATTGCTCTTTGCAGGTCTGTGGGTGTTGTGCTATATTGTGATGATGATAGCATGGCAATATCAGCTTTTCACAACATTAGTTGTCATATCTTGACGAAGGTTGTCTAGGTGGCATGATACCGGTGTTTGGCGTATTAATTTTTTTATTTTTTTTTGCGGGGGTATTAATTTTTTTATTAAACTTATACTAACGCTAATGTGAGTCAGTGAATAAATCTAGATGTTTTATAATTTCTATGTTGAACGGAACAGTTGAAATTTTTGTTAATAAGAATTTAGTAAAAAAAAATTAGTACGTATAAAAGCATTCGTTGCAAACAGGGCCACTCACTGACCATCTTCTATCCAAACTGGGTCAGCGCTGTCCGTTTCAGCGAGACACCAACCATTGATTGCAACGATCTGGATTATTCACCGAACGGTTTGTTTATTTTCCTCCGTGCACCACGACTACACCGCTACACCGCCCCGCCCCGCCCCGCAACGTGCCAAACACAACAGACGACGGGCCTCCCGGCCTCTTGTCAGCTTCCACTCCCCACGCCCCCACCACACACATCACCACGACAGTGCCCTGCCCGGAACGGGAGGGCCCGAGTCGCGCGTTCCGTGCGAAGTGCGGGAAGCGGAGTAGCAAGAAAATGGCCGCGATCGGGGACAGCAGCGCCGGTGGTGGTGCTGGCACCGTCTGCGTGACGGGCGGCAGCGGCTTCATCGGCTCGTGGCTCGTCCGCCTCCTCCTCGACCGCGGCTACACCGTCCACGCCACCGTCAAGAATCTCCGTAATTTTTGTTACTCTCCAATTCTCCGTGACTACGCCAAACAATCGGCGGGCACTTCAAGTTTTTTTTTCCCTCTCTTTCTTGTAGAGGACGAGGGCGAGACGAAGCACCTGGAGGCTCTTGATGGCGCGAACACGCGACTCCGGCTGTTCCAGATGGACCTCCTCGATCCAGCTTCCGTCACGCCGGCGGTCGACGGCGCCCACGGCGTCTTCCACCTTGCCTCCCCTTTCACACTGCACCCGACTGAAGATCCCGAGGCAACAATTCCCTCGCTTCACAGTCGCATCGATTCAAAGTTCTTTCGGCCATCGCCTGATGCTCTGCTTCTGCTGACTGCAGGGTGAGCTGCTGCAGCCAGCGGTGAGTGGCGCGCTCAACGTCCTCCGCGTCGCCAAAGACTGCGGCGTCGCCCGTGTCGTGATGGTGTCGTCGCAGACTGCCATGGTGCCGATCCCTGAGTGGCCTGCTGGCAAGGTCATTGACGACGACTGCTGGGCCGACGTCGAGCTTCTGAAGAAAAAACAGGTACATACATGTCAGAACAGAAAGATCTTCTCGACTTGCACAGTTGCAGTCAGAAAAGCCACTGTATTATTGCTTCTAAGCAGATTGGAAGTACAATTATGCATTTGCTATAATGTTAACAGGTCGATTACAAAAGCTACATAGATGAAGCACACTAATTGATTGATTGTTGATACTGGGGAAATATGCAGTGTACTTGCTGTGTTAATTTTTTCTCAGTGCAGTTTTGGTACAACGTCTCCAAAACACTGGCAGAGAAGGCTGCTTGGGACTTCGCTTCAAAGGAGGGCCTGCAGTTGGTCGTGCTTAATCCAGGCTTGGTATTAGGCCCAATGCTGACACCATCACCCACTGCTAGTCTCGGTTTGCTGCTGCAGATTCTGGGAGGTCAATCTCTTGACTCTGTTCCAGCATCACAGTCTTGCAGCTTTGTGTCACTTATTGCTAGTCTCGGTTTGTTGTATTGCAATGTACATTTGGTGTAAGCAGCTTCTAAGACCGCATAGTACGCAGGCCAGAAGTTTGACATCGAAGACTTCTACGTTGGCTGTGTCGATGTCAGAGATGTGGCTCAGTCCCTGATAGTGCTCTATGAGAACACATCGGCACAGGGGCGCCACTTATGCATCGAATCCATTGAGCGTCTGATTGATTTCCATGATAAACTTGCGGAGCTTAACCCTGAATTCCCAATCTTCAGGTGATGTATTCCTTAATTTTTTTAAAACAATATTCCCGAAAAAAAACTTCAGGTGATGCATCAATGTATAGCATCTATTGCATCAGAAGCAGTGTTCTCCTCTTACTAATTCTTCCTTTTTATCAAATCAGAATCCAGGAGGATAAACAAGGCTGGGTGGTGAGATCAAAGGCTGCCTCTAAGAAGCTAATTGATTTGGGTGTACAATTCATTCCATTCGATAAAACCATCAGAGACACCGTGGATTGCTTGAGAAGCAAGGGTTATATATAGGCACTGAACATGTATTTCGTACATCAGGTTCAGAAACTGTTACATTTCAGTTTACCAGAGTAATAAAATGGCGGGGATGCGTAGACATCTACTTCCACATAAATAATTCGTTATATTTGTTTTATCTTAAAAATGGCAGATTGAATTGCACTTTAGGTCGCATTTTATTACCTTTCACGTTGGACCACTTTCTACCATATCTTTTTACTTTATACTGATAATATTGTTTTTGTTTTACTTTGGACCACCGTTAACTATCTTTCCCTAGCTGCATTAGCCTCTTATTTGCCAAAGAATAGCCTATGGATCAGCGAGAAAAATCATAGATTGTTGTAAAAGAGGGCCGTACGAAGCGATTTGTCGGCCAAATAATCGTGTACGCCAGAAAAACCGACACGACCTTGCTGTTCGGAACGGATTTTCACCTCTCGAACGCCAAAACGGACGACTGGAGCGATTAGCCGGCCGATTAGCGACTAATCGCACGATTAGTCCGTATAATGGGCCAAGCCCAGCAGCAGCCCAAGAAGCAGAGCAACCATGCACGAGCATATAGAATGAGTATTGCGTCCGCTTGGTTTTCACGCATCCTTAATTTTGCAGATTAATCGCTGATTTACACATGTTGCTTTGGTTATTTTCAAAATTCATACATAGTTTGTGACGATGGATGCTGTATTTTAGTTACGAACTAAAGTTGCATATGATATTTTGGTTGAAAACTATTTTTTTTAACTTGGTTGAAAACTATTATTAATACTCCTTATCCTGGTATATATTGTCTGTTTAATATCACCATACCGCTCATCTAGAAAAATATATTAATTTATTTCGTGAACGTCAAATTTCCGTTTAATTCCGACTAATCACCCATATTTCGATTAATCGCTTGACGGTACCCAAACCGTTCGACACCCGTTTTCCGTCTTTTAAAACACTGGCATAAACTGCAATTTACTCAAAATATTGTTTGCTTTCTTTGTATAATTGGTCAAATTTAAAGCAGTTGTCTTTGACTTTGCTCAAAATAACTTTAGTCCGAAACAGAGGGAGTGATACTTTTGAAATGGTTAATATATTTTGTCGTTAGTTCTCGCCTTGAACTGATCGAAAAGTTAAAAAAGGATATGAAGTGGATAGTAGAGAAACAAAGCCGTTCACAGAGAGAAATAAAAAGGACGGAGTAAAGAACATGATCAGTAAAAGATATCTTGATCCGAGATCTCCATCTTGTTTCTCTTTTTCCTGAAAGAACAAAAAATGGTACTACTCAGGCCATGTACAACCCTCCGACGTGGAGCAGTGGTCTCAAGCTCCATGTCGGAGGTGAGCTGGGTTGGCGGTGGGGATCGGCGCCCGAACGAAAAAATTGTTTCCTGTGCATGCCACAGTAGCCCAGGCACAGGGAGAATTAGAGCAACGGCTTTTAAGCGTTAGATGTATTTATGGCTTCAACTTGTGGCCTTAAACCTATTTTTTGGGCCCTCTCTTGTGGTCTCTTGTTGGGGCCTTGTGGCCTCAGTTCGCCCCAGACCCCAGGGCCACAGGTCACCCACAGCTCACAGGTCGAAAGCGAAATCATCTTCTTCTTTTCCACAGGGCAAAAACTAAACGTACAGTACAGTCATCAAAGTTTTTAGTACGTACTAGCCCATAGAAACCAGAGTCACAGGTAGGAAGAGCTTCAGATGCCATATAAATTAAAACCACACCCCTCTATCCCACAATTCAAAAGGGTTTTAACTTACTTTTAATTTTGTCAGCCCCTGCCATATTTTATTTTAGTCCTTTTTTTCTTAAAATATACAGATAACTCCTCAATTTATATTGGACACCCCTAATTCTAGAATTTAATATAAAACCAACCCTCTCTAACCACTCCCCATTCATCCGGTGAAAGTACTTATACCAGCTCTCCTCTCCGTCGACTCTACCCCTCCGCCGGCACCACCTCCCTTCACTCCATCAACGACGGCTACAAGCGCGCGGATCAACGACGACGACGCCACCATTCCGAACGGTGACTCGCTCCGTGGCTCGGGACGGCAATGAGCTTGCAACGGTCGCGCAGATCGACGTCGGCGACGCGGATCGGCGACAACGATGGTGGATCCGGAGACCACGAGCTTTGGGGCCGACGAGATACTACGCCGTCGAGCTCCAGGGCATGGATCGATGGTGAGCTGCTCCATCGTCGAGCTCCAGGGCACGGATCGACGGTGACTAGGCGCGCGGATCGACGGCGAGCTGCTCCGCGTCGAGCAGATCGAGCCGGCTCCGCTGCCCCTCATCCTCGTTGCCTGTCGTCGTCCTCCCTCTCATCGCTGGTGTGCATGGGGCCATCGGCTGTCCTTTTTCCTTCTTTTCAGTCTCTTTTTCTACCATCTTTGCCTGAAACCACGGGGGCTTGCATGAGCCACGAACGGCTTACCAAAGCCACGGTCCCCTACTTTCTCTCTCCTTCATAGCCTACGTGGAGGACTGAAACCAGCTTTAGGGTGGAGCGTTGTACATGGCCTTATCTGTAGCATCCAACATAAAGCCGTAAAATGTTCTTGTGTGGAGTCCGAACCTGTAATCGTACGTTGAGCCCCACAGGCCACACCATCAAAAGCAAAGCTACACTTAACGACTTTGCGAGGATCAAAGTTGGCTCTCACTTGATTCGATTCGCCGAAACCACTATCGTTTCTTGAAAACCTGTCTCCCGCGCAACCTGGGAAAAGGCTGCCTTCCAGGAGAGGACATGATCGAAGAGCATCTCCTCCTCCATCTCCTTCCTTTCGCCTCCAAAAGGAGCTAAAGCATATATCGATCTCGCGATCGAATCGATACACTATGCATGCTCTAGTTACTAATTAGCCTTCCACCAAAAAGGCGGGTCCTTTATTCTTCTTACTCTCCCCTTTCCGTTGCCATGGCTTCTTCTTGTTCTTCCTCTCGAACTCTTCTTCCTCAAATTCTCCTCTTGTATCTCGTCTTGCTATCCTTCGCCACGGCGCCATGCGCCGCTAGGAGAGTCTCGGTGTCGGTCTACTACGAGACGTTGTGCCCGTTCTGCTCCGGCTTCGTCGTGAACGACCTCGCCAGGATCTTCCCGGACGGGCTGTCCTCCATCGTTGACCTCCGGCTCGTGCCGTTCGGCAATGGCCGCGTTTCGACCGACGGCTCCATTGCCTGCCAGGTTCGTCTATCTAGCGTGCGTTCCTCGCCCAATCTCTATAATTATACCGTCTTGTCTCTGCTTCGCACTCACCCGCATTTTCCTTCCGATTGCTTGATTTTGCAGCATGGAGAAGAGGAATGCCAACTCAATGCGATAGAAGCTTGCGTGATCAGGCTTTGGCCTAACGCGGTAATGCATCTTATTCATGAGTAATTTAGTATATACGCCTTAATTAACAGAACAAATTAAGCCCTTGAACATTAATGTCTTGGTTGCGATCGTCCAATATCTTATAATTATGTCACATATGGTTCAATATCAATAGTACTACTAGATGCATGTACTCTGATACTAGATCTGCGAAGATCATCTATTGCTCCTCTCGCTTGAATTTAAGGCATTGCACAAAGTGCCACTATTGTCTGTTCTTCTGAATGCAGGAACAGCATTTCCCTTTCATTAACTGCATTGAGCATTTAGCACTGACTCAAAAATGGAACGCGTGGCAATCGTGCTTCCAAGAAACTGGTCTGGCCTCTCAACCTGTTCTGGACTGTTATAACTCAGGGTACGGCAGACAGGTAGGTTCAGTTATTGGCTTTCATATTACCACTGTCCTTCGATTTCAGATTTGCTGTTGAAATGTTGAGTTATGAAAGTAACTTGTTTTCTTTTATTTGGAAAAAGAAAACAAGTAGTTCTGATAGCATTACCAAACACTATTATAGTTCTCCACGCCACATAAACACTGTTGGGTTTTGCTAATCCACTAATTATAGATAAATTGATACTGTGCAGCTTCAACTCCAGTATGCTGCAGAGACGAATGCCCTTCAGCCTCCTCATCAGTTTGTACCTTGGGTAACAGTGAATGGGCGGCCCCTTGGTGATGTAAGTTGCAAACTTTCAGAAAACTGTAATTTTGCTATGCGCTAGTATCTATAAATCTGTGGGGATAATTATTACTTTATGTCATGCAGGATTATATGAATTTTGAAGCTTACATCTGCAGAGCTTACGACGGCGAACTTCCCGTGGCATGCAAGGGGAAACACCTCACAATCGCTCAGCAAACGAGAGCAAGCCGAGGAGGCAAGGTGTGCCTAGCTAGAAACACTGTCAGTTGATTTGTTAGTGAGAAATGAACCTTTAGATACAGGCATGAGGCAATGAAATGTTTTGTTTCAATTCGTTCTGGAATATGTACGGCCCTGAAACGAAATCACTTGACGTAAAATCATAGGACAATGGTCACTGACACGTGGGCTGCACATTAGAGGAGCTTAATCCGTAGTACTGCCCTACATTGTCCAGATGTATTTTGCCGTTAACTGAACCGACATTTCCATGCCGGCCGAAATGAGAATCTACCTACGATTTGCTTTGCATATTTCATTTAACATCCTTCTTTTAAGATAAGCAAGCCTGATCTGTGTCCATGTTCTTGTAATGCAGAGGAATCCACACGAGCTGGCCATTCTAATTGCCTTCTGCATCGCGGTGTGGTTCTAGCCTCTGAAGCGCCATCTCGTCGAGAACTGGAGACAACTCAAACCGTTCAAAATCAGACGAAGCTAAGTAGACTAACAAGCAGAAGTAACAACATAGAAAAAGAAGACATTGTATATCGCATAAAATTGCAAACTTTTCCCTGCAAAAAATTTCGTCTATTCTCTAACAGGCAACAGCAAGTTCAGTATCATTGACTGTCTCAGATCAGGAGAATCACGTTCATACCTGATTGTTCTATTAGGCCAGATATTATACAGAACAAGTGTAACTAAAACTATAAACAACAAACCGATGGAGTTGAAGAACTCTTAAGACAGCCCTTTTGGCAGTGGTAATGCTTTCTGCCTTCCTGGTCGTTGCTGTTCTTTCAACAGATGCAGTTCCCGGCTCTACTGAATCTCACTAATCACATGGTGGCACTGGCACACTGGCACGTTTGTGCTTGCTTGTAAAGTAGCATTTCAAAGTAGAGTGGAGTAGTGGATCCCTTTCTCAGAGGAATGGCAAATGTGTTTTATTAAGCGCTAATTGATACAATCCTCTGACACTCTAGATTCCAGAACATGCTCTTCAGTAAAGACCTTCCTCGGATTTTCCTGTTCAGTGCAGACTCTTTTTTAAAAAGAGTTATACGCAGCATAACTTCGAGAAGGAGTAATTTTACGGTACTTAAGAAAATACCGAGAGGTATCTTTTTTTTCTATTATAAATTTGGTATCTTTCGATATCTCAGATATTAAATTTTACACTAAATTTTTTGTGCCTAAAACTACTCTTTGAAAAATATATTACAGCGAGCATTTAAGCATTTTCTATTAAATCCTTGCCGCCATCTCCGCCACCTCGCCGCAAGCAACAAGCAGCATCATAGAAACTGCATCACTAATGTAAGGCAACCGGGCAATCAAGCAGAACTTAGCCTTGGTCAGAGCTAAGTTTGCTCGTACGATCCTCGACACTGTAATATCGTGTTGTAAAATGTAATCTCTTCGTCCAAAATCTTAATAAAATTAGGTCGACCTCCTTCGGCCGACCCGTCTAAAAAGAAAAAAGCCAACCGGACACTGGTGGTGCGCATGGTGGCTCGGTCATCTTTTAGAGATAGCAAAAGGCGACTTCACGTCCCGCAGCGCCAACGAACATGCTCACTAGCCCAAAGGTGAGAACGATAAGACCGTGCTAAAGTGAGGATCAATGAGCATCTTACGATAGGTTATCTACGTATATTTAGGTATCAAAATAGCACTTATAAGAGACGTCAACTTAGAATGCCATCAGTAAAAGGCGTCTCTCCAAAACGCCACCCACGAGTGTAACTTTGTAGCCAAAATACCACTCATTGACCATTTGCCCCTGATGTTGGTCTGCTCGTTTCTTCGGCCTCATGGGTAAAAGTGTCACATATTTTGATTCATATAGCATTTTTGGCTAGAAAGTTGTATTTACGAGTAGTATTTTGGAGAGATGTCTCTTATAATGGCATTCTGTAGTTGGCGTCTTTTATAAGTGCTATTTTGACAATTGACCCTATGTGACACCATCGGTCACTGGCTCGCTGCCACAACAACACACGTCGTGCGAGGTGTGTACATTTTGTGGCGGTAGTGGTAGTGGGGTGGGAAGGGGAGGGGGTTATCAACAAGCTCCATGACTTCCATTTTTTCTTAGACAAGCTCACCAGCGAGCCCCATATCTTCTATTACTCTTTATCTTTTCGCTATATGGTTTTTTAGTGAGGATATCAGAGAAGAAAATAATGCATGAGGGAGAGGAAGATAAGGCTAATGTCACTGAGATTGGCAGCGATGTGCGGTCGCGATATCAGTTGTGCCTCACGACGATACAGTGTCAATAGACAGTCGTCTCGTTTGGATTTACGCGATGACAAATCCCAAGATATGGCAAATATCAAAAAGTACGTGAATTAAGTAACATATATAACGAAATTTCTCCGATTACAGTCTGTTGCAAAGGTGGATTGCAACCAAACTCAAACAACCCAAAATGATACTAAATTGGTTTAGTTCACTGGCACAATGTAAAACATTGGCAAAAAAAAAAAGTTCCTTATCAATTCATATCAAATTTTTGCTAATGAATAATTTTTGCCATGCCAAATATATTGGCAAGACAAAAATGACAATATACTACATCCATTTTACTCCCCCGTCCTTAAATATTTGACGCTGTTGACTTTTTGACACACGTTTGACCGCTAAACTTATTCAAAAACTTTTATGAAATATATAAAACCATATTTATGCATAAAGTTTATTTAACGATGAATCAAATGATAGAAAATTTTAATAATTTCATATTTTTTAAATAAAACGAAGGATCAAACATGTGAAAAAAATCAACAGCGTTAAACATTTAAAGACAAAGAGAGTATAACGTAAGGGTTTTAACTTTTTTGACTTATAATATTATAACGTTTGACCATTCATCTAATTCTAAAAATTATTAAAGTATCATATTTTTTCTTTGTAACTTAATTTATTATCAAAAGTATTTTAAGCACAACTTATTATTTTTTATATTTGCACAATTTTTTAATAATAAAATGGATGGTCAAATATTATAATAAAAAGTTCAAAACTCTCTACCGTACGAGGTAGCAGTAAAAATAAGCCCAGAACGCCCACAAGGACATCAACCTGTACAAAACTAGCTCAACGATAAACTAGACTCCCCCTTTACTGAACAAAACCACCTCCCTTCACTGAAAGTCTGAAATCAACCTCCGCCATCTGCAATTCTGCACTGTTCCCTTCCTTCCCCGGCCACGGCGGCCATCGCTGCCGGCGGTGAGCTCGCACCGCTACATTCCATTCTCCCATTTCTAGTCCCCAACCCTACCAGAAATGGCCATCTCCTCCGCCTTCTCCTTCCTCTCCGATCGCAAGCGCCCTATCGTTGTGTCCGTCTTCCTCTTCCTCCTCCTTTCATCCCTCTTCCTCCTCTTCAGCCCCGCCCCTACCGCGCTCCCCTTCTTCTCCTCCCCCACATCTCACGTCTCCTCCTCGTCCTCTCCTCTCGCCGCCTCACCGCCTCCCCAAACTCCAATTTCTGCCCCCGCCGACCCATCTCCACCGGAGACCCCGGCGGACACATCCGATGGAAGCAACGCTGGCGCCACGGTCGGCCCGCCCCAACCGGAGGTCAACGCGCCCAGCAGAGAATTCACCTCGCATGCTCCCCAGCCAGATCGCGGCACGCCCGCTTCCGCCGTCGATGTGGGTGGATCGGGAAACACCAACGAAACACCAGGCACGGGCGTCTCCGGCGGTGGAGCGGCACGCGTGGCGGTGCCTTCGTGGGGGGTGTGCAAGGTGGGGAAGGGAGTGGTGGCGGCGGACTACATACCGTGCCTGGACAACGTGAAGGCGGTCAAGGCGCTCAAGTCGCTGCGGCACATGGAGCACCGGGAGCGGCACTGCCCGAAGTCGCCGAGGTGCCTGGTGCCGCTCCCACCGGGTTACCGGTCTCCCTTGCTTTGGCCGCGCAGCCGTGACATGGTGAGCATGACTGCTTGCCTTCTTTGGTAAGCGAGGGAGCGGTTTTACCTGGTTGTTCATTCCACACTTGTGCAATGGTAGTGATGGTAATTTGATATTGCTAATCTGTCTCATCATCTCATGCCGTAAGTTAGTATTGTGTGGCAGTGCTGTGTGGTTTGGCATTGCCGTGATCCTTAACCCAAACTATCATGTTCAAGCTTCCACCAAACAACACAAAGAGTGTAGTTCGTTTCTCCTTTTTTTTTTTGTTACTGAATTTGCTAGCGTTATGAACTTATATGTAGAAATGAACCTGAAAACCATAGTGGAGAACTCTGTTAGGGACGGTGGAGAACTCTGTTAGGGACGTAGCCTCAATGCCCCCATCTTATTTTATTGTCAGGTACTCAGGTTGAGAATTTTGTAGAACAACTAGGTGATGCGATTTTCTTATCAAATCGGAGAGACATGTGCAAATTATCTGTGCAAATACTGGCCACAAGATGAGCTTAATCTAGGATTATGTTTTATAAAGCCCAAATTTAGCTATCTTGTGATGACATATTTCCTTTGCCAATTTCAGATTTGGTACAATAATGTCCCTCATCCAAAGTTAGTGGAATACAAGAAGGACCAGAACTGGGTTAGGAAGTCTAGTAATTATTTTGTTTTCCCTGGAGGTGGAACTCAATTTAAAGCTGGTGTGACTAGATACATTCAATTTATTGAACAGGTATATACTTTTGAGGTTGTTAATTCACATATAAGTTCCATAATGTTATGACCTATGACTATAAATTTATGCTTGTCTGCAAAATAACTTCACAGCCTTTCAGTGTTTCAGTGACATATTCCTAACTTTAATGTCAATATCCTGGTGGTTGAAAAGAAAATGTGACATATATTCCTAGGATAATCATGCATGTTTAAAATTTCTCTTGAGAGTTCTCTTGAGAGTTTCTGATATGATGTTATCCTTTGTTGTATTTATCATAACTCACAACATCCAGTCTTATTGATTCAATAGATCATGCCAAACATTCAATGGGGGACCCATACAAGAACTGTCCTGGATGTTGGATGCGGTGTTGCCAGCTTTGGTGGATACTTGCTTGACAGGAATGTCATTACTATGTCTGTTGCTCCCAAAGATGAGCATGAGGCTCAGATACAGTTTGCTCTTGAACGTGGAATCCCAGCATTGTTGGCAGTGATTGGAACACAAAAGCTCCCTTTCCCTGATGATTCATTTGATGTGATCCATTGCGCAAGGTGTAGGGTCCACTGGTATGCTGATGGCAAGTACTTTGAACAACTGCTATTTTTATCTTATAATTCTGCTCATTGTTAACTTTTAAATAGGAATATCCAGTTTGATTCACTTGTTCCATTTTCTATTTTTAAATTTAAATATGTAATGCACACATTTTTTTCATTATGACTTTACTAACTTGGTCCATACAGGTGGAAAACCATTATTAGAGCTTAATAGAGTGCTCAGGCCTGGAGGATACTACATCTGGTCTGCTACTCCTGTCTATCGTCGTGGCAAAAGAGATGAAGATGACTGGAATGGTTAGCATGATCTACTGATATATTCTATGCCACCATAGTGATCTTTACCATCATAAGTTTTCAGCTTACCCATATTACTTCTCAAACAAATTATGCATCTTTACAGAATAGAGAAGTAATCTGTTGCTAAAAATGTTTCATGCATAGGTATTTATTGTTACCTTATAACCCTATATAATAGCAAGTTCCATGCGGGCTTATGGTAAGTATGATAAGACAAATGATTTGTACAATTGACACCTATGTATAATGAAGGGGCCTGTGCTGGACAGGAAATTACAGAGTCTTATGAGAACGGCTGAAAGCTTCCATGGCTTGGGACACTAAGTTCCAAGGCAGGTGAAATAGCATCACTTTTTGAGGATATAAGTATTGCCCCAGTTATGTTGACATTTTAATGATGTCATTGTAAAATAATCTGGTAGTTAAGAACGTGAATATCAAATTTATATGGAAGTGCACTCATTATGTGTGTATGATTATAGCGCATTGCACTGTTGTTTGACCTGTGATAGGTTTATATATGTTATTACCTGTTACTTTTCCTTAAAGGCACATCACAGTATAGTTTGTAAATTATCATATGATCGTAGGGCCCAATGTCTTTTTCTAATTGGAGTTTGTGTTCCACTTCTTGCAGCAATGGTTACTCTGACTAAATCAATTTGCTGGAGGACAGTAGTAAAATCTAAGGATGTTAATAAGATTGGTGTTGTTATATATCAGAAGCCGACCTCAAACTCTTGCTACCTTGAGAGAAAAAAGAATGATCCACCTCTATGCTCTGGGAGGGAAGGATCAAATTCCCCCTGGTACATCTTATTGATGAGCCATTTCCTTTCTTTTATTTTCCATACAGTTGGGACATGCACAGTTTGTACCAGTCCTTATATACCCTGGTGCCTCTTTGGACTGAGATATACTAATGTTACTTTGTTTCCCTCTTCAGGTGTACACCGCTTGATAGTTGCCTCTTGTTACCTGCTGTGTCAAGTTCTGGCGAAGCAAACAGCTGGCCCATTTCCTGGCCAGAAAGGCTTAACATCAAATATTCAACTACATCTGACAAATCTTCTAGTCAACTTTCTCAAGAAAAAATTGATTCAGACACAAAGCAGTGGAAGGACCTTGTTTCAGAAGTATATTTCAGTGAGTTTGCAGTTAATTGGTCTACTGTTCGTAATGTCATGGATATGAATGCTGGCTTTGGAGGGTGAGAAATGTTTGATTTTAATTTTTCTTCATTGGGCTTATTGATATTTCACGAGTTATGATCACTTCTTTCAAAGTTTGAATGCTTCATTTTGATCCCATGAAGTTTTCTGTCCTTTGTTTTATTAAATACAGTTGGGCTTCATTTTGTTTTGGTCTTTTTTTTTAGGCACATTTTGTTTTAGTCTGGAACCCTGGACTGTTAGTTTCAATAGTTTAGATGTTCGACCCGATGACTCCCTGTTCACTATTCTTTCTATAATAGCCTTTTTCTTCTATATGGTTTGTTTAAGCTCTCAATGGTGACTGCTGGATGACTATAATAGTCTGGATGATTGTGGACTAATAGCATGTTGAAATGAAGGATCTATCATTCTATCTATTCTTCAAAAGCAGATTTCTGTTTACATTATTCAATTAGCTGATAGCACCCAAAAAAATTTCTTACAATTAAAGGATCCTCCTTTTCTTAAAATAACGACTAGTCTAACTATATGGTTTGTTTCGTGGTGAGATATTTACCTACTTTTCTTTCTTATATCAGATTTGCGGCGTCACTCATTCACCAACCTTTATGGGTTATGAACGTTGTACCTTTTGATCATCCAGAGACCTTGCCTGTCATTTTCAACAGAGGTTTGATTGGGGTATATCATGATTGGTGTGAATCTTTTAATACATATCCCCGGACCTATGATCTTGTTCACATGAGTTATCTCCTTCAGGGCCTCACAAATAGGTGAGAGCTGATCTGTTTAAATTTCATTATTTTCTTCTATCACTAGTCAAGCAAGCTTGATATTAATACTTTGGTATTTTAGGTGTGATATCATTGAAGTGGCAGCAGAAATTGATCGGATACTTAGACCTGGAAAATGGTTCGTGTTGCAAGACACTGAACAAGTGATTAGAAAAATGGACACAGTTCTTCGCTCCATGCATTACAAGACTGCAATAGTGAAGCAACAATTTCTTTTTGCCACAAAGGGCTTCTGGCGCCCAGACAATGCAGGTTCTGAGTCAAGATGATTCATGCTTCGTCTTCAGTTGCCCTTGGTAAAAATTACACACATGGGTTCTCCGCATAGCATAGGTGACACACGTTAACACCATATCTGTTTGTAGCTAGTCATGCATAATAATTTTTGGGTTTACTGAGATGATTCTCTCTGTTTTTCTCTGTGCAAATTAAAGAACTTATGGCTATAGCAATAGCCAGTAGGTCTCAATAACAAACAGCTCTGATTGTGAATTATGTAAGCTTGTCTTAGAATATGCATACGTATTTACCTTTGTATATTTACCATTACCAATAAAGTTTCTGTGCCTTATCAGTAAACTCCCAAGCTACGTGGTTGCCTGTAACTTTTGCATTTCTTGTCTGTATGTGTGCATGTGTCGTGTAGATTATTTCTTTATATGATTCACAGCTTGAATCGTCTGTTTGCATTCAACACTCCCCATCAAGTTGGCTCTTTCTCCCGAGCATTGGATGTATAAGGGCATTAGCAATGGACAGGCCGGACCTGAATCGCCAGAGAGGACGTACGATGGTATGGTGGACACTGGTACTTATATTTGGGTTGTTTTTATTTTCCCCAAGAAGAGGTTCAGAGTTAAAGAAGGCAGCTGTGCAAGTATCGTGTTTCCTCTCTATGCCCCATCGTTATTTTGTTCATGCAATTTGAGAAGTTGGCTTTGCTTCTGCTTCTAAGGGAATCTAATTTGAATTTGAACTTTTGATCTTAAGAATAAAATTATTTACTTATTTCCTTAGCAATCATTAAAAAAAAGAGTTGGGCAGCGGAAGTGCTAAAGAAACCTTCCTAAAATCATTCCTAAAAGTAAATTTTTTAAAAAAAATTTAAAAGGCTATATGTTCAGTGCAACATGCTGGAGTAGCATCAATGCCAGAAGCTCATGAAAAAAAGAAGAAGCGCGTTTAGGCCGTGTTTTAGTGACTTTTTTTTGGACAAATGTAGGTTCCCCTACAATCTTAAGCTTCCCAAAACAGTTTGGATTCTTTTTTTTTTTAGAGATTGAAACAGTCTGGATTCTAATTATATGTACTTGCTCCATATTGCAAGAGGTTTTAGTCTCTTGATATCTCGTCTAGATCTACTAACATATACACTCATAAATACACGAACACTCATTACACACCCTATGAGCACCTTTGAAGGTTTGAGATTGACGAAGTCACCACATGCGTCTTGCTGTCAACGGGTATATCGTCTACTATGAAAGAATATTAGTCGTAAATACAAGCACATGTGTCAAATGAATCTATACTTTGTCACGTCCCGATCCGGCACCGTGGGCATATATATGAGTTGCAGCCTTCTAGTCCTTTCTCTAAAAAATCGTCATACAATGTGATTCCTCATTCTCCCTACGAGAAACAGATAATATGAATTCATCGCACATTGCTCTTGTTTTGTTCGATGGTATAAAGATAATGATGTATTGATGTCCACTATTCGATATTCAGCATGGAAAACACTTTCAAAATCGCAACGCAGCATGTGAAATACTCCATCTGTTTTCTTAATATCTGATGCTATGTTTATTAATTTGATTAGTTTCTTAGTTTAGTCAAGTAAAGTGAAAAGAATACATGGATCTGTCATCCAAAGTGAAGGCCGCGGAGGTTGACGTGGAGCGGGAACCAGCGTGGTGGGCGGCGGTGTAACTGTGGTGTCCACGCTATTGAAGAGCGACATCAGTGATGCCTATAGGTGCCATACATCTTCTTGAAGGCGATGTCATGATGCTCCTTCTGTCGCTCCATCGTGATACTTCTTCTGTCACTCTTGCCATAAGGTGGACTCCTTGAGTGAAAACTTAGTGATGATGACATTCTAGATGTTGCAACCTTTCACATACATGAACAAAAGCAATAAATCATTAAAACAGACAACAATTAATAACATACATGAACCACATGTACAACAATCAATAACATACCAAAATGAACAACAATTAATAGTCATCAACGAGATGGAGGAGAAGAGGGCAAATGCACCAACCGCCAACGTTGTTGTACCTTCAACAGCCCTCAATCTCCATGCTGATGGATCTGTCGGCTTGGGAGAAGTGGAGGGGAGTAGAGCAGCCATCACTGCGTGGGGCTCCAGACGTCGATTTTACCACTGTAGATCGTAGTCATCGCCATGTCAAGTTCTGATTGCCTTATTTGTCCCCATTTATCATGCTACGGCAGCGCCCAACTTCTAGGCAACCAGATTTAACTGCCCCAGCCCTGAGCTTAAGACCACTGGATTTGGCATCTATGCCACCGTTGTCGACGTCATCAACGAATTCAATGGCTAGAGGAGGAAAACCCATGGCTGTGCCTTGATTCGTTGTCCTCCGAAGTCTCTGTCGCCGCCTTGATTTCCTACCGCACATGTTGTCTAGTGTAGAGAGGCGGAGAGGGAGAGGAGGAGAGGTGGCGGAGAGATAGATGAGATGAGGAGGCGGTGATTTTTATTTTGGTGTCCTGTCGGCTCGGCTTAGTTCATATTGTTACATGTTAGTTAGTGTTAACTGACACCTATAATATATTTTTAAAAAACGGGCAGTAATATATTAGGTCAGATTTTATTATGAACCAACACTATATAAGTATGTTATAGGTTCTGGTTTTTAATTTTAAACCTACATGGAAGTGCTAGTGGATGGAAAATGCCACATAGGTGATAGTTGAACCATCGGATCCAGCTCCTCTGCCTTCGGCTTGGTCGCTTGGAAAGGCATAGGTGAACAGTGATTTGAGTCTACCAATACGGTGCAAAATAGCGATTTTTTAATGTAGATACAGTTCTAAACAGGACAAAACAATAAAATTACTGTACTAATTTACTGTGTAGATTTTAGTATAATAGATCAATCTAACTCATTCGCTCTAGATTTGGACAGCTAAGATTCGCTGCAAGTCACGGCACCGTTTCCCTCTGCCTTTACATGCGCAAAGGCAGAGAAGACATTTCCGAATCATCACACATGAGGTGTCCCATATTAGGGTTTTGTAGTAGTGAATGTGCTGTGTATTAGAAAATAAATATAACACTGTAGAACCTGAAAACATCTGCACGTGCACTCGTATGTTTTAAATCCGTGCACTCAAATGTCAAAATCTTAACTCACTCGCACGTAAAATATATTAAAATCTGATATCTGAAACTGACATTAGTGAGCTCTTCATAAAATAAATGTTTCATAGTTAAGAGTATTTCTAAAAAGCATTATGCATGTATATGGTTAGAAAAGGTTATTATAAAACATTCATGTTATATGGTTACACATTTACGTCAGGTAAACAGAACTAACAATAGCATGTACATACAACAATAATAGATAGGCCAGTTCATACCGTCGTATGGTGAGTGAGGAGGAGGGTTCACGAATTCCAATAAAATCTGACCGGATTTCGTGAAATTACGGTGTTTCGACCTGGTTCAAAAAATAAAAGGCACTGAAATTTCGCTATAATTCAGTGAGATTCAAATTTTAAATTATAAAATAAAAAATTCCTAATGATACTATGGAATTAGTGGCACAAAAATTATTCAATCTAGAGTAAATTTTTTGAGGAAATATTTCAAAATAGTATGAAAATACATAGATAGTTGCGATAGAAGTTAATGGGCTGGAACCTTGAAGGACACTTCAGCCACAACAGACATTATATTTCTACTACAATTCGACAACGTATTTTAAACTTTTACTTGTATATATTGCATATTATGTGTTTGTCAATGCAAAGACATAGGAAATGGCATGCCAATTGTTTTAATAAATTTTTAGGTGGAAATTTTACATTTGCAGCATGCAAAAATACATTTGTTTTCCATTAGGTGGATCCTGTTTGCCACAGATGTTCTCAGAATTTTGAGAATTCCGAGTAGATTTTGACAACCTTTTGAATATTTGAATTCAAATTTTGGTTTACGGATCTTGTTCGAAAAATGTCGAATTTTGACCAAAATCCGTGAATCTTGGTGTTTCAACATGTAGCGGAAAATAAATCGTCTTTCAGAAATGTAAACCCTGGTGAGGAGAGGGAAGTCGAGTTTATGTCTGGCACAATTGTAATAAGTGAATATGAGAATAGATGATACCAAAAAAGGAAGAATGAATAAAAATTAATACCGGCATGAACTCTTTGTATAAGGTTTTCTAAACTACTACCCCGTCCAAAAAGAAGGTAGGTCGTAGACCGTTGATAACGAGGAAAGCGTTTGGAGTTCGAACCAAACTCAAGTATTGAACTTGTTCTAATGATAATTATATTATGGAGTTAAAATATATATTGGAAAGTACTTTAAGCACACATTAAATAACAAATTAATTAATTAAATGTTCACTGATAATTATAATTATCGAGTTAAATAATTTTGTTTGTGTATGAATGGGTTGACTAATTGTCACGTTATTAGCGTGCGTTTTATTGCTGGTTACCGTGTGTTTTTGGTATGGGAGCTTTCTAATCTCTAGTGGTGGTGAGTGCTAGACTCCCGGATACACATCAACTGTGCTCGTCAGATTAAGCAACTACATCCGTCAAAAAAAAAAAAGATTAAGCAACTACATATATATACATATGAGTGAAAAGATATATTTAGTAAAACGTACTGTAAATGATGCAAAATTTCAAGCAAGTAGTTGCACGTTTTTTATACGTACTATGTACTTATTTAGAGATTTTTTTAGAAATATTATCTTTTTAATGAAAAATTGCAAACATAGAATTCAAGTGGGGAAAATTACAGAAATGGGGGCCTGCCGCCTGGGGTCTGGTGGCAGGGTACCTACCGCCGCGTGGTCTGGCGGCAGGCCACCTACCGCCACGTGGTCTGACGGCGGGACCCACCACCGAGCGGCACGCGACCCTACCGCCAAACGGTTCGGCGGGAGGCGGATACCGCCAGACGGTATGGCGGTAGGGCCCGCCGTCTGCGCCGTTGCGCCGCTCGACGTCAATCCAGCAGTCACGGGGACGCTGATACTGCCAGGCCGCTTGGCGGTAGGCTCGGCGCTCAGCAATTTAAAGCAGCGCAGGACCACTTCGCCGCTGCGTTTCTTCTTCTTCCTCTCCTCATCCCGAGCAAGCTTCATCTCGTCATCCCGAGCAAAGGAGGAGACGACGAAGGGCGCACACCATTGTTGTTGCTACCTAAGACGCAGCAGCTCGTGGAGTTGAAGGGAGGGAGGTCGTGCTGTCTGGTGTAGAGGAGACAGCAAGTTTGTGATAGATACTCCCATTAGCAGGTATTAAAATAGTTTGTTTAGTGGTTCATTTGATTACTGTCATTTTGAATTGTAAGCTAGTTATTTTTTGAGATCTAGGGAGAAAGAATATTTGTATTAGATACAGTAGTAGTTAGTATATTTACAATAGTAGTCAGTATAATTATATATATATTTTTTAATATTGGTTAGCTATATTTATTAATCATGTCATGTAATATACTTACTATTAGACTTAGAACAAAACTAGTATAGTATAGTATGTTTGTTGCAATCAGATGTAGTGAGTACATAATTTTTCGACGAGGGAATAAATTAGAAAATTACAGAATAGTTATATTATTGACCGTAAATCCATTTTAAGACATTGAAAATACATATTTGAATTATTCAGTAGAGTCGACCGAGAGCACAATTAATGGTAGTTGAGAAAAAATATATACATTTACGATTACGATAATTTTTACTGAAAAATTTAGAAAATATTTATATAAAAGTAGGAAGTGGTTAGCAAATAAAATATTAGTAGAAAAAATTAGGAAGTGGTTAGCAGATAAAATATTATCACGCGAAATAAAGATAAAATATTATGAGATATTTTTTGTGATAGATAAAATAAATTATTTAGCAGATAAAACTAGGAAGTGGTTAGCAGATAACCATTTTAGCAGATAAAATACATAGAAGATATTAGTTGATAAGATAAAATAAAATATTAAGTATGAATTATGGTTCGGTTATGATACTAGCTGAAGAGCTAATTTAATTATTATTCCATCAGGAGGATGTCAAGTCAAGTTACGATACGTGTTTATTATGGCGATCACCCTATTCAATATTGTGATAGTGGGGTTGATTTGAGTTTCTACCCATTGGTACAAGCAAATCTAAATAGTCCAGAACAATTAGATATGTATGAAGTGGTGTGGTGGCTGCTGGTATGTTTAATGTAAATCCAGCTATTATGAAGTTTGATGTGAAGGCAATTTGGCCCAAAGAGACGCAACATGGATGGAACTAGAAAGTGATGGAGATAGGTGACACAGAGAAGTGGAGGAGGTATATTACGGCCGCGATGAAGAAACAGTATGGACTGTCCATTCTTTTTCAGAAAAAGGTAGAAGCCTTGTCTGGTGCCGGAGAATCGAGTGCAATGGCAGTAGAAGGGGTACAAAAACGAACCGATCGCTAGCCTACATATTGCTCAACCATGGCCGATCCCCCTGACCCGACTGTTGGCCTGTTGACCACAAGGCAAATGGTTGATTCAGACGAGGAGGAGCCAGACTCACCGCTTCCTATTGACGGTGCGGAGGAGAATGAGGCACCGGTCGAACAAATGCAAAGGGATGATGAAGAATACATGGCATTTGTTGCAGATGACGGAGACACAGTAATTTGGGATACGGAAAGTGATATCCCGGAAGAATGGACAAATTTCACAATGAGTCGTCTCAAGGTCAATGATGAGCACGAAGCACACAGAAGGTACAATTGCGAGCAGGTGCAGGTCGGCCAGATGTTTCATGACAAGAGCCACATGCAGGACGCAGTTAAGAGGTGGGCATTTCGGCAAAAGCAGGAATTTAGGGTGAAGATTTCAAACCGGACAACATACGATGTGAAGCGGGCATTCCGGCGCATGCTCCTACACCTCCGTACTCCCAACTGATTCAGCCGCTACATTTCC
>CM002476.1:26169057-26179853 GCA_000325765.3 Leersia perrieri
TCTATACTTCTGACGGGGTATAAGATTTTCCTCGAGGACTTGCTAAACGAATGCAAATGTATCACCAATTGATATGTTCATATACTATTTCGAGTGCTGCCACTTACACTCCTTGCCAGAATTTAACAAGAAATACATCTTATACCATCAGAAGTATAGACGGCGTTCACATTCTGTTGATTTTGTTTATCAGACACAGAATATGAAAGACGTCTATACCTCTGATTGGTATAAGATGTTTCCTATGGCACTTGCTCAGCGAATTGGGGAGGCTACGGGAAGCTTACAGCGTGAAGCTCAACCGATGCAAAATATACTAGCGATCATGTGTTTATATAGGCCTTCGAGTGTTGTCAAATCAATTAAGAGCAGTAGATATCGTGCTGAAAACACCGACAATACGCAGAAAACGAAAGACAGTGTGCCGAAAGCACCGACAGCGCGCCGAAAGCATCGGGGGCCTGGTGGTTGAGAGGGCCTACCGCCAGGGGGTTCGGTGGTAAGCCTGTGCACGGGAAGGCGGTGGGTGCCTACCGCAACGCCCCTGGCGGTAGGGTGCCTACCGCCACGCCCCCTGGCGGTAGGAGCCCTGCCGCCAGACCGCGCGGCGGCAGGACCCTATTTCTACAATTTCCCGCACTCGACTTCTATTTTTGCAATTTTCCATTAAAAAAGATAATATTTCTAAAAAAAAGTCCTTATTTAGATATATTATACACAAGTATACGTACTAACGTCCGTTTATAATGTTATACTGAACTTTTCTATGAACCATTTGTCTGCTAGAACCGTCGATCGATATAATATTAGTCTAGCTAGTTCTCTATATTTAAAAGGCAATCCGTACGTGCTGTCATACCGCATAATTTGAGTAAAATAAGAAAAATCGTCTCATTCCACCCCATATTTTATTCCTCAAATATGCTGCTCGATCGGTGGCTAGTGCGCTTGAGAAAGCATCATTCTACCCCACCCTCATCTAACTCTAAGCTAGCTAATGGCTTTTATATAAAAAAAACAACTATACTTTCTTCATTTACGAAGCCATGGATAATTCTGAAATATAGAAAAAAAATCTTTGTATACATGATTCTCTCGTACTCCGTCTGTCATCAAATGCAGTGTATCTAAATTTAAAATATGTTCCCATTTAAAAAGGATTTAAACTACTACTAATCCAATTTTCTTTTTAGTTTACTTGTTGGAGTGTATAAAGTGAATTGTCTATCTTAATTTACTCATCAGCTTAGCCTGTTGGTTGTAACTGATCGGTGCATGCAACTTGACATGATATCAGAGCCAGAGGTCTCAAGTTTGAATCTGACGGGTGTGTAATTAAATTAATTAACTGTAGCCTATTCAGATATTCCACGCTTGAGACTTGAGGGGGTCTCGAGTAAGGGTGGTGGTGGAGTGTGTCGGAGCGTAAACTCCTCCACCAGGGATTCGTGGAACCCCTTTTTAGTCCGGTCTAGGGGTACGGGTGGATCCGAGCTCTGTGATTGCGTGAGGAGGAAGAAAAACCCGATCCCGTGAGGGAAAGGATACAAGAGTTTATACAGGTTCGGGCCGCAGGATGCGTAATACCCTACTCCTGTTGTGTGTCTACTATTGTGGGAGAAATGTTCTTGCTTACGAGCGTGGGTGTTTTTTCCTCTAAGTCTGGCTTACGGAAAACCGTCCCCCTTTTACTGTGAGCCTGGGTCTCCTTTTATACTCAAGGGAATACCACAACGGCTTTCCCCCCTCTCTCTCTTCCTTCCTTGGACGCCAAGAGTAGATTACACTGTACCGGCATAGCAGACACGCCGGCACGTTCTTCTCACCAACTTCCCCTATCCGCCGTGTAATCCGGGACCAAGAGTGGATTTGGTAGAGCAGGCGCTGCAGGCGTCGTGGGGTCTTGTCGCCTATCTCCCCTGTCAGAGTCGGTAGGCCGTAGGGTAGGTTAACCGTAGGGGTTGAAAAACCCTCGTCCTCCTCCTCCACGCTGCCCTCCGTCGCATTTAATGCGAACGGGTAAGAGGGGGCGTCCTGTCGTCGGCGACCGCATGGTCACCCACGACTGACGCGGCCGCCCACGCCTCCTCCCCTTGGTCAGAGAGAAAGGAATTATGATGGGGGCTGGCAGCGCCGTTTCACATCGCCATTAATGCGATAAGGTCGTGCCAGCCCTCATGAATGCGGCTGTTGGGAGCGCAGCACCGCTCCCTTCCACGAGTCTTCTGAAGGACGAACTGGTGCGTGTCACCTACAGGGCCCCCGGGTGCTTCCCCGGGGTCGTGTGCTTCCTCCCGGATGGGGCCCTGAGGTTCACCCGGGCCACTCCACCCAGGTCTAATCTTTTTATCACTTTGTCTTGGTGGGCCCAAGGCGCTTTATATTGCTGCCACGTGGTACCCCGGGTCCATATCACCGACAGAGTGTATAACATGAATTGTTTGTCTTTACTCATCAGCTTTAGTTATTAGATGTAACTGATCGGTGTTCGGTGTTTGTAACTTAAAATTACTCCTAGCGACCTTCCATCTCGAGAACACCTAGAATCCTATGTATTTGATAACGGAGAGAGTGTACATATATGTTAGAGGTACACACCATTTGTCTTCCTTAAAAAAACTGCAAGTCATAAACGTACATATCAAGCATAATTTTGTGCTGAACAATTCCCATATATGTCATATTATTAGCTTTGATTTATATAGTTAGCAACTACTTTAGGGACTAAAATTAATGTGAAGAAAACACCTTTCTCTGAGAAATTCTCTAGAAACAGTATGCTTTTTAATAATCTCCTGACAAACTAATGTAATCTTTGAGACTTGATTTGGCAAAATTGACATGCATGGATCAATATTCTTGTTGATTAGTGGGAAACAAGTAGTATGGTGACATAAAATAGTGTTTTCCTGCTAAGATCTATGAGGCACGAGAAGTACCGAGTCATACTAGAGATTAATTGTGAGAAAACACCTCAACTAGAAATTAATTTATTAGGCTAGCAGCAGACCATTTCTGGGACGTTTTGATATCCTGCCTTTGACAGTTCTGTAAGCAGGGAGAGAATCAAGTCTCCAAAACTACGAACTTGCATACTTAGGACCCCTTTGATTCGCATGATAGGAAAAACATAGAAATTGAAGTAGTATGCAACTCAAATCCCATAGGAATCCAAAACATAGGAAAATATAGAATAGGTCATTTGATGATATCATAGGAAAAACATAGGAAACTTTATAAAGAGGTAAGAACTCATTTTAAATTTCCTATAGAAGTGAACTATAGGAACGTAATCCTATGAAAAGTTTCCTTTTCTTTTTCTTCGAATTGAAGGCATACTTAGAAAAAAAATCCATGGGAATTTGAATCCCATGAAATTCCTTTGCCAATCCTTTAAATCGAAGGAACCCTTATACATCCTATGTCTTCAATAAAAATATAGTTTTCATAGAATCCATTTGAAATGTATTTAAGGGGACACAGGTCGATTGCTCGAGCCAGCTCCATAGGGTAGTGCGAAGCATGTACTCCTATTCAACAGTTCTGTATATATACATATATGATCAAGTATAAACAATTAATATGGTTTTTGTGATCGCTCGTAAGTGATAAAATTAGCAGGCCATGATGAAGAATATAGGCATAATCAATTTTTTTCTTATGTTACAAAATATAAGGCGTGTATTAATTACACGGTTATATGCATTGGCAAAACAATAAATTAACGTAAAATATATATAGCATGTATTGGGTGATTTATATTATAATTAAATTTCTTGGTTCTTTTATTAAGATGGTTGTGTCCTATATTTTGGAACGAACGTGGTAATTAATAACGGCTTGCAGTTAGCTAATTAAGCTTTCTACCTTGAGAGCAGCTAACAAAGAATTACGCCGCACTGCGCATAGTACGTCGTAAATCCAGTAGTAGCACACGCGGGCGCGGGGCGCCCACATCACCACAGGTTTTAAAATCCAACACAATCATCATGTGATGAAGAATCCAACGATGCCTGTCCCTGGAACACAGTTCTTCTCCGTACAGAAAAAAAGGAATATAATTAGTCGACGCGCATGTTCTGATTGTAATCCTTATAATTAAGCGCAATTAATTACCGCGACATAGCAATCAGCTGTATATTGTCTGCATTAATTCGAAACAGAGACGGGCTGATAGCTAGCCTCAACACATTCATGAATCACGCACACACTTACTGTTCCTTTCTACCGTTTGCATGCTTCTACTGTACATAGATCGGCACAGTGAATCAACAACACAAGAAATAATATCAAATATCTTCCAATATAGCAGTAGTTAAAGCGTCTGTCTTGCCCCAACCATAATCGCCCTGTTCGGCTGGCTGAAACTGACTGAAATTGGCTGGGCTGAATGATTTTTTCTATAGAGGCTAGCTGGGCTAAATGAGTTTTTCTTAGAGGCTGACTGGGCTGGCTGGAGCCAGCCAGCCAGCCGAACAGGCCCAATGTGTTAGACTTCTGTCGATCAGCTGGTGCAAGCCATGGATATATAGCGAATTAGCGATATGTGTAAATAATGGTCTATGCACAACGGTACTATATTTCAGACAAGACCTGACAGTATAGTGAGATTTGAAAGCAAGCAAAGCATGCACACGGGGCTCCTGTGATCGATCAATATATATTCATATATATCTATCAGGATTCAGGAAGGCCCGGAAGCCGCAATTGCACCGTGGGTCCAAAGGCAAAGCAACTAGCACTAAAAAATCAGGCAAGAAAAAGAAGGGCTTGGCCGGTGATGGCAGCGGCAGGCAAGGTATGCAGGCAAGCAGGCGCCGGGGCATGCATGAACAGCAACGCTACAGTAGCGACGCGCGCGAGAGGAGAGAGTGAGAGAGACGCGTCTACCTCTACCACTAGCTGAGAGGAGAGAGTGAGGAGAAGCAAAGGAAGGGGAGAGGGGGGCCCGGAGATGCATACACAGAGGATGTACTAGGTACAAGGGAAGCGATTCATTGGCTAACTTGGCTTGCCTTTTCTTTTGGCTGGCCAAGCTGGACGACATAAGCAAAGTCGAGCCCTCGCTAATCGGCCCGCACTCTCCTTTGCTGAGAAAGCGAGAGAAGGCTACCCAAGTAACCATGCACTGTTCATCGTCTTCTACCTCGGTCTCGAATTAATACTCCTACTTAATAAGTTCAGTGAACTTCTGATCAGAAAGGAATAATTAAATTCAGCAACAGTATGCGGCGAACAAGCAGCTAGTTCAGGCTTCAGAGTCTAGGTGATTTTTGGTAGTACAAAAGTGCCCAGAGAAACCCTCTCATGAATTACTAGTTCAGCTGTATTAATTGGGTGGATGCAGATCATGCCGTACTAGCTAATTAAGGCATTCGATCTACCATCAGCTACTGACAACATTACAAGACTAATTTGTGCTCAGTTTCTATATAGGTGTACCAGTCATGGCCTACATGAACAAACTTCAACCAAAAGAGAAAAAATGAAAAGGGAGAAAATTTATACAGAATAGAGAAGAGAGAGAGTAAGAAAATACGGAGTATATACTCTACTACTCCTCCGTCTTAAAATATAATCATCTAAAGTTAGATTTATACTAGTTAATGTCATGTCCAATCATATATTGTTGTATTTTGAGATTGAAAAGGTATCAATCAATTATGCATTCATGCATGTATGTAAAGAGACGATTGAATGCATTGGAGCAAGGAAAGACCGACCGGAAGAGAGGACGGGCGCGTGCAAGCAACAGACGCCTGCATGGGAGCTTGACTGGCTGATTGAGTGAGTGAGTGCACCGAGGATTAGTACAAGCACGCTCACTGCCACTGACATGGTCACTGGCCATGCAGACGCAGGAGCGTGCGTGCGTTGTCTGGTCTCTCTGGTATGAGAGAGATCGATCGAGGACGACGATGAAGCAGCAAGGTGCAGTTTGGGAAGAAAGAGAAGTGTGGGCTGGCTGTGTGACAGTGCTGTGTGTGTGACAGTGAGAGAGGGCCGGATCGGAGACTCGGTGTACGTACGTGCGGCGCCGGTGCACGTGTGGTCAGAGAGAGACAGTCAGAGAGAGGACTCAATCAACGGGAGGCCTGCCATGACACGGGCGGCCGTTGCTCTCTCTCTCGATCCCCATCCGTAGCCTACAGTAGCCATCGATCCATTCCGCCCGGGACCAGCGGTCAATTTGCAGATCATATCTCCCCTCTTTCTCCTCCCCCTCCGCCCCCCGCTCTTTACTATTTAAAGACCCACGGGACAAACCACTCCCGCCTTCATGCCTGCCTAGCCCTATCTCTCTTCATCTTCCTCCTCTCTCTTTCTCCCCTCGCCATTACAGATTCAGAGACTGAAGAACTGATGCCCGGACACGGTCAGAGCTTCGATTTCTTTCTGATCTCTCTGTCTCTATCTCCTGGAAAGAGATTTGCAGATGGATTATGACTTGTGAGTGGAAATGGAGATGGGTGAAAGCAAGATTTGGAGGTGTAGCCGGGAACTGTAGAGCGCGTGTTGGGGGCTTATTAGAGCCGTGCAGGAGTACGTTTGCCAAGGGAGGGAGCACCGCCATCAATGCAGGGCCTAGCTAGCTTCTGCTTCTGCTTCTGCCTGTGTCGCTCTCCTCTTGCACAGTTCATCCTAGAAAAGGAGAAACGCAATTCATCGGATGCTGCAAATATATGAAGCAACAGGACTGGAGCCATTACATTCTTGGTATGCTATTCGATCAGCTATGCCCCGGAAGCCAAGAAATTATACAGGAATTGCAGATTTGCAGTGGATGTGAGAGCTGGCTAGCTCATTGGGAACTTGGGATCACACGGCCAGTGCACAGAGCACATTAGCTGGTTTAGTTATAGTGACAGACTTCCGGATGAAGATGAGAGCAAAAGGGCTGGCCTAGAAGCCAATAGTATTACCTGATTTTTTTTTTCTTTGAAAGACCAATGTTACCTGAAATCTCCATTTCTTATCAATGATATGTATAGGATCATGAACAAATAGTAGCAGCGATTAGTTCATTCCCCCCTACAACTCCCAACTTCTTGCCATGTACTAACCTAATTAATTGATCAAGGAACAATTAAAGGGGGAAAAAGAAAAATAGAAAGTAGGAGATCAACGAAGGAACAAGCAAATTAAACTAAAATATACCCCAAAAAAGCTCAAATCTTGCGATGTCGGAGATGATAAACAAATTAATGGACAATGTTTGCAGGTTTACTAACTATACTGATCAGGAGGCGCCTGGTGCAGCAGTGCCACTCCCTCCATGTTGAGCGCTGGACGCAGCTGCAGCGCCACCCCTTCCGGCGCCGTCGCCACCACCGGCCGCTGCCGCCGGCACAGCAGCAGCAGCAGCAGAAGACGGCCCGGACTGCTCATCACCGGCGGGCTGCGCGCGCTTGCGCTTCTTCTTCTCGTACGGGATGCCGCGCGCCTTGGCCTGCGAGTCCCGCACCTCGCGGAGGTAGATCCGGACGGCGCGCGCGGCGAACGGGTTGGACTCGGGCGTGCCGCCGCTCTCCTCGTAGGCGGCGCGGAGGCGGCCGATGAGCGCGTCGAGGGACCCCCACGCCTGGCGCAGCGGGCACGGGCACGGCGCCGGCGGCGACGGCTGGCCGTAGAAGGCGCACCCCGTCGCGTGCACCTTGGTCTTCCCGAACTGGTCCAGGTACCTCAGGAACTCGATCACGTGCGCGCCGCTGCACCGCGCCAGCGTCAGCGGCGGCCGGTGGTTCCGCAGGTACTGCAGGAACGTGTTCCAGTCCCTCCTCTTCTGCGACTCGTACCTGCTCAGCTGCGCCGGCGGCGCCGCCGCCGGCGCGCCGCCAGCCGCGGCGGACGACGGGCCTGGGCCAGACGGATCCATACACAAGCAAAAAGGCTAGTCTCCAACCAAGCTTAGCATCAAGAATTGATAGCTAGCTAGCTCATCCCGCGTGCCCGATCGATCGATCGATCGTCGGCAGGCGGTGAGTACTGAGTAGAGGCGCACCGGCCGGCGAGCGGGACGCGGTAAAAAAAGAAGAGATCTGGGCGAGAGGGGGGAGCGGTGCTAGCGAGCGAGTTCGACGGGGTGGATCGAGATGGGACGTTGGAAAGGGAAGGGAGCGGGGAGAGCGACGGGCAGCCGTGAGGGGAGCTGAATGTTACTGAAGTGGAGCGGAGGAGAGGGGGGTGAGGTTGATGGATGGCAGCGGCAGCTAACACTGGCGGGCCACCCGGCCCATTCACGTGCTTGCCGTCCATCCGAGTGTACGTATGTATAATCGTACGTAACTGTGTATGGAACTACTTAGGGCTAACCCGTACGTACGTACGCAACGCAATGTATCTACGGTCTGTATTGTGCTGTGTTGTATACGCATACACCGATACTCGTGTACTTGTCGACATGTGTACTAGTTTGAAATCCAAGACGTTGTAGATCTAGATACGTACCGTACGTAGGTAGAACCGTCAATTGACAGCGGCCAGCGCCTAACTGCAGGTACCTTACAACTGCGTATGTAGCGGAAAGAGGAGGTAACTGAATTGAAATACAATCTGAAGCTAAGTTTCGTATTTCAGTTTAAGGCCCTTTGAAACGCAATTGTAAAAAACGTAGAAATAGAAAAACACAGAAATTGAATGTCTTACCTATTAAATTTCTAGAAAGTTTCAAAACAGTCGTTTACTTGAGACACGGATTAAACACAGGAATTATATGCACATAAAGATGAAAACATGAGGTAAAGCCTTGTATTCCTCTAAAAACTCCATGGGGTTGCTTATTACATAGAAATTTTATAGAAATTGGTAAGATTCAACCCTTTGTTCTAAAGGTTTCCATAGAAATTTTTTCTATAGGATTAGAATACTTAAAATTTCCTATGCATTTCCAACAAATCAAAAGGGCCTAATTCTCAGCGGGGCCAAGTTTCTAGTCCATATCAATCACCACATTTGTCTTCTTGGCTATTCACAAGTACAAATTAAAACACCAAATAGAAAATACTACTAGGTAAGTAACACCTCTAATGTGCTAGTTTTGGATGTGCCTTATCATATTACTATTGATATATTTTCTGTTCAAATTCATATATAATACTATAATATATCGCATCCGCTCTTATGTTCTTATATCTTCATATGGAGGTACTAGTCTAAGAAAAAATGGCATTGTAAAGTCATTCCCATCATTTCAGTCCCACCCTCACCAAGAGAAAAAAATTGGCACTGGCAACCCCTCATAGTGCTGTTTTTCAAACTGAACCGGGGCATGAAAGATTCACTGCTGGCTTTATTAATTGAAATAGAAAAATCCTAAACACTAAATAAGTTATCGGTGAAGGTTTAACCAGCACAAAAATTTATGCTGAGCGTGGGTTGGGCATGAAAAAACCTTCAACTTCTCCCCTCTACCACTCTGTTGGTTTTATGCTACACACAGCGTGCGCAAGAGTATCAGGTGCTATCAAACTCAAAAACTACATCGAAAAAGTAACACGAACTATGGAAAAACTGTTAGATGTGTAAAACTATGGCATGTAGCGTTGCACAAAAAGATAGATTTATGCTCCAAATACTGTTCAAACAGGTCACATTCATTACTATTCACCTGAGATTTGTTCTTTTTGTGTAAGTCATATTTTGAGATGATTTTTTATCATATTTTTTGAATGGTTGTACATCCCATAATTTTTTATATATTTTTGTGACTTATTTCAATGCACATTTTAACATTCAGAGTATCAATAGGACAACACTATTTCATAGCACATGATATCCCCCTCTCCTCTCCGTTCCTTGCCTCTCTCCCTACTTACCCACCACACAAAGCCCATTGGATGAGTGGGTCGACTTTCCATGGCAATGCAACGGCAAGAGCTCCATGGTGGCAGCGGTGGTGGATCGACGATCCAGACCTGTTGGGCTAGTGAGATTGGGGGGAGGGGGATGAAGTAGTAATGTGTGAGAGAAGAGGGAGGCCGCCTATCGCCATGCGGTGGTGACAATAGTTTCATCGACGTTGGATCTCTTCTTCCTCCAATATGGAGCCGCTTAGACTAACACATGTCACCAGTACAAAATCGATCAACTGTAGTGTTCCCCTCGTTCTTTTCCTCCTCTGTCTCTCCCCTCCTTAACTCCTTGTCCTCCTCATTTTACCCCCTCTCTCTCTGATCTCGACGCAGTGATTGCAGGGCCTGTGATGTGTTGTTTCTATAATTCTTTTTTGGATATTTGATTGTTTTTATTGGATTCCAAATCATCCACTCGATCTAGATCGATGAGTTGAACCATGGTTAGTATTTATTTATTTTTACCCTGACATCCATCTGTGTTGGTTTAGCAATAACCCTTATTCTCAGGCCCTAAAGGTTATATGAGGGCTGCCCCTAATTTCTATAGACCTTAAATATGTCTTTAACTCCAGCAATAGCCCTTATTTCTCACTCCCTTATTAGTTTTCTTCTATATTAACATACATATACACATATTATACCTAGTTTAACACCATAACAATTTAAATATGGGTATTTCTAATGGGTAGAACTCAACCATATTTAAATTTATATTTTGAAGCATCATTATTTGAATTAAAATTTAACATTCCAAACACAGAAATGATATATGCTACACGTAAATGTTTAGACACGATATATGCTACACGTAAATGTTTAGACACCACATGAATGTTCAATAGTTAAAATATTTATAAATAATAATATATATGTCGGGGAATCTGGGAGCGATTCCCTTCGGCGGGAGGGTCTAAAAGACGTCCCTTGGTTTGTTCGGCCCAA
>CM002476.1:26184915-26269183 GCA_000325765.3 Leersia perrieri
AGGCTTCAACCACCGGTCCTTGGGCCGAACAAACCAAGGGACGTCTTTTAGACCCTTCCGCCGAAGGGAATCGCTCCCAGATTCCCCGACACTATTCCTTCTCCACTCTCCTCTACTCCTCTAGCCGCCAGCAAGATTCGCGAGATCCTGGCTTCCATGTTGTTCTTCTCGTCTTCTTTCAGGAGCGCTTTCCAGTTCCTGAGAAGGAAGATGGCACGATATAAAGGAGTTAGAGGGGAGGTGGCAATCTGATCTCTAAACACAAGATCATTTCTAGTTAGCCAAAGCGCCCAGCCAAACGCGGCCAGAATAAGGCCGATGGATGATGAAGCTAATTATTTGGATGAATTAAAATTATACATTACAAACTGAATAAATAGCAGAGAACTAATTGTCTAAGCAACGTTGATGTACAATGTTTTTTTTGGACAGATCGCTTTACTGCCTGCCTAGCCACATGGATCTCTGTATATATAACCTCTGAAACTTTCTGGTTATCATGATACAAATGGTTCGCAAAGCTTTTGCCCATTCCTAAAACATGTACGAATTTTTTAGAAAAAACAGCAGTTTTTGGATAAAAGAATGGGTCATGTACTTGTTAGCTTTTAACTCTTCTTGATTTCCCCCCATCTGTGCTATAATTTTTGGATCGAGAACTATACAAGATACACCATGTCTGCATTTGAGGGTCATTGTGGTAGAGCAATCTCGTTTTATGGAACTGCTTTTTAGATATTCTTTGGTTTGGTTAGCCCCTTTTTTTTATGTTAGCAAGAGGTATAGCTGCTCTAATTGTGTATGCACATAATAGAACAGAAAAGATCAAACATTTGATGGCATAATAGTATATTACTACGAAACAAACTGCTAATACATCCTCCATTTCAGAATGTAAAACGTTTTGATTTTTTTTCTTAGAAGGTTTGACCGTTTGTCTTATTAAAAAATTTATGCAAATATGAAAAATAATAAGTTGTGCTTAAAGTACTTTATCTAAAGTAAGTTACAAACAAATTAAACTATACTTCTGAATTTTTTGAATAAGACAAATGATCAAATGTTGTAAATAAAAAGTCAAAATGTCTTACATTCTGAGACGGAGAGAGTAGTATTTTTGAGAAATAGTTGCTAGTTTGCTTTGGATGCTCCAAAAGCAAGACAAAATTTCTGGTCAAAGGTATGGTGAAATGGAACACAATTTTCCAACATGACATTATGTCGAGCTACGAAATCAACAACGCTATTGTTCCCCACATCGAACCTATAAAGAAGGAATCCAACGCAAAACATCCACTTTGCTTATCAAGAGTTACCGACAAAAACAGAACAATCACCTCTGTAAACTATAAAACTATACAGTACAGTACTTTGTCCTAGACTCCTTGGTACAAAATATAGACAACTCTGGATTGGGCAGCGGACACAACGAATCTAGGCACACGATATCGAGGAGGAAGACGAGGACGCAATGCACAACGCCGGCGCGGCTGCCTCGTCGGCGCCCCGTCCGCGCAGCAGCTGCGCGATGGCATCGTACCCCATCGTCACGGCCATCTGGAGCGGCGTCGCTCCACGCCTGGTGGCAGCGTGCACGTCGGCGCCCATGTCGAGCAGCATCTCGACGGCCTCGGCGCTGCCGCCCTCGACGGCGAGGTGCAGCGGCCGGTGCCCTTCCACGTCCTCGCACTCGATGTCCATGCAGCCTGACCCGGCGAGCAGCGCGATCGCGTCGCAGTGCCCCTTGATGGCGGCCAGGTGGAGCGCCGTCAGGCCGTACTGGTCGCGTCCCCGGACGCCGGTGCGCTTACTGAGGAGGGCCTCGAGGCTCTGCAGGTCGCCTCGCCTCGCCGCCGTCATGACCAGCTCCCACCGTTCCAGAACGTCCACCACTTCTTGCTGCACCCACCGAACAACATTTTAACTGCATCAGTCACTAATTTGTATACTCATAATTGGATTACATACAAGCTCTGCTTAGACTGCAATTATTTCAAAACAGTGCTGATAATGCTGCTCTTGAAAGGTAGCAGTAGTACTCTACTGATCTTTTAAACAATGACATTTCGTAGTCTCATCGACAAAAGAAGACACATGCTTGCTGGCCATGCAGGATCATTTATGTATTTCTGGTGAACAATAATAGAATTGCACTACTGTACGTTGTCCTACACTCCTACCATGATTCAAGAGACTCACGAGCGCAACTACGCAGGTCATATAAGCCAAGCTATCTACGTACATCCTCCAGCTGGTCCAGTATCCTCTTTCTCCTCGTTGATTCTGTAACTTTTGTACGCCAGTGACGCTCTACCGGTATACAACTAATCAAAATATTTTCTCAATTCGACACAAATATTTTTACGACCTGCTACTCCAGTTTGGACCAAAACTACAGTACAGATGATGCTGTTGACGCATGCTGCATGATTAGTTACTGGGAATCTTTGTCCGGTTGCAATTAAAAAGCAGCCTCTGAATTCCCCGAGCTAGGTACAGGACAGTAAGAAGGACAGGCAGGTAGATTCTAACTTACATAGCCCTTCTCCCGCGCCACGTCCAGCGGAGTCCGCCCGCGCGCGTCGGCCGCCGCGGCGTCGGCGCCCATCTCCACCAGCGCCGCGGCGGTCTCCGCCTCCCCGGCCGCCGCCGCCACGTGCAGGGCGGTCCTCCCGTCCCTGTCACGCTCTCCCATCGCGTCCGTCCCCAGCCGCCTCACCTCTCCGGCGTCCCCCCTCGCGGCCGCGGCGTGCAGTGCCGCCCACGGCTCGGCGACTCCGTCGGGCACCGCCGCCGCTTCGGGCTCCAGCACCGGGAGGAGGTGCGGCTGCCGGCGCAGGATGAGGCGCACCGCCGCGGCGTCGCCGGCGTCCGCGGCGAGGTGGAGCAGGTACGGCCCGCCGAAGAACACGCGGAGGCGGATGGCGGTGGCGCCGCCGTTGTTGGGGGTGGAGGAGGAGGAGTCGAGGTGCGCGGCGGAGAGGGAGGAGAGCACGAGGAATCGGTCGCCCCGGGAGCGTGGGAAGGACGGGGGAGCTTGCTGCTGCGGGCGGAGCACGACGCGGAGGGAGGCCGTCGAGAGTGGCTGCACGGCGCCGCGCGGCGGGCTGACGAGGAATTTGAGAGGGGAAGAGGTCTGGACCTTGAACGCAACGGGGAGGGACGGGTGCAGCGAGCGGAGGCGGAGGTCGGCGCGGCACTTGGCGTTGGGCTTGAAGTCGATGACGACCTCGTCCTCCACTACCTCCAGGAGTTGCTCGGTCACCGGCTTGTTGGCGGCTACGGTGGTATTGGCGGTGGCGGTCAGGACGGCGGTGCTCGGTGGCGAAGGAGAGGCTGGTTTCGCGGCGGCCATTTCTTGGGAGGTAGAGACTATACTAGCTGCAGGGAGTGGAATATGGCCGGGCAGTCCGGGAATGGAAGCATAGAATGGTGGCTGGCTTCCTAGGACGCCGCTTTTGATGTCACGCTTGATGGGCGTGAAGGGAATGTTGATTCTCTGTGTCTGCGCGCGGTGTCTTGTGGGTAGTTGGCTACTAGTAGTATACTCCGTAGTTGATTAGCCTTTACAGTTTAACAAGTGAACGGCACACGGCCAAATTAATACACCAGTTTATATTGTCGGATGCTCTCGAATGCTAACAAAAACTAGATAACAAAAAAATACGAGAGCATGCTAGCTGCGCAATTAAACAATAATTAATGGGGTGTTTCTTAACTTTGTTCGAATTTTATGCTTGTTAGATGATAGCACTCGGACTTGCATGTCCACCAAACATATATGGTAAAGCGAACATAAGCAACATGGACAGTTCTTTTTCTCATATAATCACATGATGCTATTCGATAAGGTAGAGATGAACAAAATGATAGAGCAAGAATAAGACAGGTTTGTCTCTTAATATGAAGACAACCTAGTTGCTTCTAAGTTGATCTTTTTTTATTTGACAAACACGAATTTGTCCAATATTTTGACTAATTAGTATTATAAATAGTTCGTTGATGATCCATCTCATAATTCGGGGCAAAACAGAAAAATCGTAATTTTCACTTGTTCAAAGTTAGTTTGGATAAAGCTGGTTTAGACCATTTTTCTTCTGAGTGGTAATTCCATCTTTTGTCTCTTTTTTTTTATTTTTTTGAGGTAACATCTTTTGTCTATTTAGTAAGAGCTGCTGTAGAATTTTCCTGTTTGATGTGGCATTACAACTTTTTTCTTTGTATAAGTTATGAGTTTCTTGCAATAACAAGTGTGCATGCATGTACCAAAATTTGAAATTTTCACAAAGTAGATAATATCAAACCAACCCAATTGGACCACCCAAATATTCATAACGTTCAGATCTTACAGTTTTCCCATAGCATAATGGTGAATTCACCCTAGAGGTAGATCGACTTCGATACTTGGATTGATCAAGACCCAACTCCAACCCCCCACCCATCCCCGTAGATGGCCACACCGTCGCCGGCAGACCGTACCGACCCAGCCGATCCGACTGTGCTCCTCGATCGCACGATAGTCCGCTGGGCGTGGACCCGCAGAGAATGATGGAGCGGGGCTACGATCCAGCACGCCAATGTCCCATCAGAACGGGTGGCAATTGGCACATCACACCGCGCCCGAACGAGCGAGAGCGCGCTACAGTGCACTCGTGAAGGACACATTAGACGAGCAACCACCCATCCGCCATCTCCCGCCAGCCTCGATCGCACGCGCGACGCGCGACCGTGTCGCCCAACTAGAATCCGGCCCGCTCGCTCGGTGAACCCCCGGGATTTCGTTGGATTCTAGCCATGTGCCGCGCTGCAACTCTCGTCTTTCCCTCGCCGTTTGTCGCGGACGAATCGGCACGAGAGCGGGGCTTGGCCGCGTCCGCGGCTAACGCGTGCGCCTGCACGGAGGCCCGGGGGCCAGCGACAGCTAGTAGGCTCGGCTTCAGGGAGTTGCTGCCGCTACCAAACAATCCCGTTGCCCTGGACTTATCACGCGCCGTAGGTCATGCATAAGCAGTACACAACTCTACAGCTCTTCCTCGTTCGTGCTACTGCTTCACTGCTTGGTTTAAATGCAGATGCAACGTACGTACGTTCCAGACTTCCAGCTCGATCGCCGGGGAACGCCAAGGTAACAAGAAGATATGAGCACGTCGATGAGTGAGCAGATGTCATGAGTGCCGAACTTGTCTTTACTTCAGTAATTCGCATACACTCGCGTGATGGGAGGAAAAAGAGGAATGGGGATCTACTGCTATTTGGAAATATTACGCCTGTTACACACGGAAAAACCATAAATTCTCAAGGAATTAACTGTTTAGTAAAAAAAAAATGATGTGAGCCTAAAGGACAGTTGCATCAGCGAATTCTATTATACAAACTAGTTGAACCACGCAACTTCAACAGGGCAGATTCAATATTCAATAATATGTGCATGTGAGCTTCATAGAGCTCAACAGTACAAGAAATCAATTTCCTACTACTTATAGTCTAGTTTACGATTTTACCCGTGAAAGCGTTTGTAGTCCAACGGTTAGGATAATTGCCTTCCAAGCAATAGACCCGGGTTCGACTCCCGGCAAACGCATGTTTTTGCTTTAGTTTTGTTGCTTGGCTTAATTAAGGCCGGTTAAGTCCAGGTCTCCTCAATTGTTGAGCTATAGTTTCACCTTTCGTTCGGTTGGGCCTAATGGGTCCTATCTCCTCAATTTATCAGGCCATAGAGTCCCATTAGCTTTCACCTTTTGTATGGTCGGGCCGAGTAGGTCGGTGTCCTCTCTGGGCTACAATTGGGTCTGGTGGATGGAGCTGATACAAATACGATAAAAGTTCGAATTTCCTACCTCAACGTTGAATCTCAGCTACGGCCTGAGTCCGATTGTTTCTCCGACTCCTAAATATAACTCCACAGAAATAAAGTGTGGAGTGGAGCTAGCAGCCTAAATCCAAGCTTGCGTGAAGCTGAAACCGTTTGATTGGCCTCTACATCTAAAAGAGGAGCTAGAGCTAGAGCTCTGCTAAAGTGCCAAACAAGCATGTAGTCTCCTCGAAAGTCAATATCGGTTTATCTGTCCTATGTGTTAATTTGAGCCAAATTTTAGAAGCCTTTAAAAAATAGACCACTTAAATAGTAAATTTAAGCACATCATTGCCTTTATAAAATGGGGTTATTGTATTCTTGCCCTCGTTTTAAGGTCCAATTGTGATTTTGCCTCTAACTTTTTAGTTTTGTGATTTTGCCTTTGTTTTTTCAAATTAAAACTTGTGTTTGCCCCTACTCCGTTAAGTGGTCTTAACGGTGTTAAAAACCAAGTCAAAACATGATTAAAGTTCATGCTAATGCTATGCTTCCTAGTTTTCTACAAATTAATTTATGAAAAATCACGTTAAAACATAAGCAAAAATAATATTAAAGTATATAATATCAAAACAAGGTCAAAATCATAAAGTACTTAAAAAAATAGGGGCAAATATGCAAATAACATTCATAGGATTTAACACCGTTAAGTGGACCTGACGGAACAGAGGTAGACACGAACTTCAGTTTGAAAAGGCGAGGGAAAAAACACAAAGTTAAAAAACTAGGGGTAAAATCACAATTAAAATTAAAAATATGGGTAAGAATACAATTGTCCCTTGTAAAATTGGCCATGCGTATACTTGACAAACTTTAGCAATGATAATTTTTTGCAATAAAAAAGGGGTCGTCCACTCCCAGAGTAATGGATAGCCTATTTTGGCAACCAAGTGAACTGAGTATTATCCAAAGTAAAATTTAGTTCGACCCATTACTGTCACATCGATTTTTTGGCAAGTATTGTTGCATCACACCATTGCCATCAGCAGGTGATTAGTAGCCTCATTGTTTGGCCATAATTTCATAATTACAAAAGATATATATTCCTAAAAAATTATGGTAAAACTTTTCTATATGTGTTATATGAGGTTTAAAAGGCAACTTCCGGAAAAAAAAAACTATGATGAAAAAAATCCTAAAATCAATCCTAAATTTTATTCTAAAGTCAATATCAATTCTAAAAGACAACCGAAGCGAGAGGCCGAATCAGAGATAGATCAAGTAAACCTCTCCTAGATCGAGTCAACCTCTCCAGCCCTCTTTCAGCAATAAGTACCAAAATAAAACTTCATCCCATCTGATGACGAGGGCCGTGCCACATGCTAGGGGGTCCAAGCAGGCATTTTTCTCTGAAGTCCGCAGCCTTTCGCTCTCTCTCTCTCTCCGGTACCCACCAGGCCACCACTCGTCATGTGAATGGAGCACGCCGTGGGCATATTCCCGACCCTCAACGTGTCGTTAGTGCTGCTGATGGCGCGAGGCCATCTAATTCTCTCCAGAGTACTGAATGCTACTGCTGGGCTACTGGCACGTACAGCACGGTATCTTCAGAACTTCAGTCGGTGGTCAATGCAGCTTACTCCTAAACCGAGCTGTAAGCACTACTTTCCACCTGCTAATTAAAACATGTATCCCGAGGCAGAGGAGTCAAGATTCTTGTATGATTATTTTAGGAAACAGGAATGTAAAACCTGCCCCAAGTTGTGTTACTCTGTAACTAGTGGAGTATCAGTGTATATGCAAGACTAGAAACACGGTGTCAGTGGAACACTCATCCCGTCCTTAAAAATGTATTTCTATTTTTGAATTTAAATATAGAGTATGTTTAGATTTAAAGCCAGAAATATATTTTTGTTGTTGTCTAGATTTAAAATCAGAACTGTATTCTTTTAAGATGGAGGGAAATACATGTTAAGAGATACCGTACTGGAGTAACAAGTGGTAACAAACTTCAGAGCAACGCTTTGCTGAGAAACAGGGCAATACAGCTACGGTGGCATCCCCTGCAACGCAGAACGCACGAGCCTGCCGTTAGTTGTCACTGGCTCGCTCACCCGTCAATATGTGATTGCTTTGAAGCACGGTTTTGAGTTTTCGAGTATATACGCCGGTGGTTGCCAGCAGAGGTTGAGGTGACAGTCGCTGGGGACAGTTCGGGGTGCAGAGGATAACAGAAAGGGATCCATTTTCATGCGAAATTTACTATCTTTACATTTCCTTGTTGCTTCACAGACTGTGAGGACCGTAGGGGGACAAACCCGGCAAGCAATAATTCGATATTGCTCCAAAGCTTGCAAATAAAGCCAACCATTTTAGTTGCCTTCATACAGTTCTTGAGTAACCTGCTAGAACAAGCATATCATGGTACTCCTGTATGGTACGTGGACTTTTCATTAGCTTCACACAACGTAATTATGTACGCCGTCCCTTTAACATTACTGATCAATCTACTAATCTAGTATTCAAATTCTTTAACCAGAATACTTATATCTATACGTTCCAAAGCACTTTCCAAGGTGATTTTCTTCTATACGTACCCTTCATAGATGCAAACATGCAAAACTGCTAGTTATGGTCAAAGGTGCTCCAGGAAACGATTGGAATGTGGCATTAGTGCAACAACGTAATTCCGGCATATACATGTTTTGTGTGAAATTTGCTAAAAATATGATTAATTATAAAAATAAATGCTACGCATGAGAAATACTAAAAAAAGAATATATCAACCGCAACGGCTCTCTCCTCCATGACACTACCGCTCACACTACTTCGTAGGCTCTCCAACATAGCAAACCAGGAACTCATTTATCTATGAATAGTCTTAACTGCTTCGCCCTTTGCCTGGGTCTCCCAGATCACCGCCATGGGACACACGAAGCCGCCATCAGGGACGGGCCTAAGAATTCAAGTTTGGGTATTCAAAATGTTAAGAGGAAAGAAAAATACACCCTTTTTGAATGAATATAACTTAATTTTTAGTTTTTTCATACACATTTGTAGTATAAATTGCATATATACTTCTATGTTTTAAAAAATTTAGGTCTTCATTTGAATACCCATGTCACTTAGTTGGGCCCGCCCATAGCCGACATCACAACGAAGAGCAACTACGTTGTGGGAAAGCACCGCTCTCCCCAAATACAAAACCTATGGACCGCTTTTTTTGATGGAGTTGATACACGTGTCCAAGTCACAGTTCGACGATGCAGAAGACCTACTCCTTTGGGTATACAGCTCTCCTAAAATTATAATAAGACAAGCGATAATCTTCTGAGCGAATGGATTTTTGTTATAGTCAGTTTTAGCTTCGGTACTCAGTTTTCTTCGCTTTCTTTCCTTACACCCCTTCTACTCACCTCAAACTTGCATGTTTGTCCAATGAAATAAAGCTCAGGCTGATGTCATGCCCCCCCCCCCCTAATTTGCCTCGAAACAAATAACAGGGAGTAGTATCCTCCCATAAATGTAAAGATTACTATATATCTTCAGATGAAAAAATGTGTATATATGTCCAAAAATCTTTCTATACTACATTGGCACACAAATACGAGCACCCATATTGCTAGTTTCTTACACCCCTCATACTTCCCTCAAACTTGTAATATTTGTCCAATGAAGTTCGGGATGGCGTCATGCACGTCGTAGTTTCCCTCAAAACAAATAACCTAAAATAGAGGGAGTAGTATGCTCCCATAAATATAAAGATTACTTGCTCTTTAGATGGAAGTGTCCAAAAATCTTTGTATACGCCATTGGCACGCAAATGCAAGAACTCGTATTGCTAGGTTGTTTGGGTGTGATGTATTCCAAACTAGTAAGCTTACAGGGGCTTCGAAGTAATTTAAGCTTATTCTCTACTAAAAAATATCTACAAATATTGGTATTTAGATATATTCGTGCCTCCCAGTCTTTTTTAAGTTAATGGATAAATCCGGCTTTTGTTTACAGGAAGCTACAACTCATTATTACAATGTCCGTTTAATACTTTGAACACGAATAACAAGAGAAAGCTATGCAATAAAGAACAAAATATCCCAACATAACGGGAGATTATATTTATTACAGTCTATCTGCAAATCTCCATCCAAAGTAGGCAAAAATCTACATCACTGTAGGATAAATAAGTTCTTTAGGGTACCTGCAATGGTTGCCTGTAGGCTCTCTATAAAAATATCCTTGTCACACTTCTCTTCTCCGTACAAGAGATTAAATAAAGAGAGAGCACAACTATCTATGTCTATAGTGGAAAACAAGGTAAGAGATTAAATAAAAAAAGTGAAAATAAATTGTTGACATTTATATATACAATTGTAGATACATGTACCCAGATATACCATTGAATTGATTTACTACTAATCTATCTTTAGCTGATGTGTACATGTTTTATATATAGTAATGACCTTATTATCATTACATTTCTATAGATTTGTTCAAAACCGTCAGTATGTTATCCTAAATAGAATCTTTTAGAGAGGTGTTCTCTAAATTCCGCCCACCCTTAAACTTTTCGGCTCTACGTTGGGTAATTTGATCACCCATAAGATTGATCCTCTGATAGTTTGATCCATATTGGGCAGAGAAACGGTGGTCCACTGGACAGTGCTCTAAAGGTTCGATTCAATAATGAATAGGCGGAGATGAGGAAAGCTAAGTTCACATGTTAATTTGTCATTAAGCAACGGAAGGGATACATGAAGAAACATAAACAAGAGAGAAAAGACACAGTCGCCCACGCGCTGGGCCAGGCATTTTTCCATAAATCAGCACCGGCCACCGCATCCTCCTGGCACTACCTTACTCCAAGTGCTTACGCTCTTCTTGAATAAAGGCAAACAAACAATCCATTGACTCTGGAAACCCTTCATTTCAAGCAAGTTAAACATTCCCTTCATTTCAAGTAAATTGGATAATGGTAGGCAATTTTTTGTGCAGGTTGAAACAACGTGTCACAATTTTGACATCGTGCATTGGGTTCATTTCACGCCATGCATATCTCTTAACATTATTCGAATGGGGAGTTTTTCATTTTTCTTGTGAAATTCATGTCTTCGAAACACAAAAGAAATCGAGCTGAATGAAAAACGACATCGTCCTTGTTCGGTAAGAATTGTGGTAGCAAATTATTCTCTTACTAAAGTGTAGCTATTTTAGATTATTTTAGTAGATTAAGAAATGTGAAGGAAATGCCAAAATGTCCATTGATTCAAGAAGGCTTTAGGAGACTATAGGCTGGGTTGTTGCCTTGTGGGTGACTTGGTGAATCCGAAAAGTGTGTTAGGGGTAAAGTTTTGAATGTAAAAAAGAGTATTATTTAATGCAAATTATTAAAAAACTGCAGTAAAATTATTACGTGTCTATAAAATACAAGAAACTCCTATGGTGCTGATTTAATAAAAAAATTTACATGAAAAACCAATTGGTCTTAATAAATTGTTTTCACTTTTTTCTCGTGACATCGAGACAAATCGAGCTTTGTTGCTACTAATGCAAAGTCTAAAAAGAGTTGCATGTGAGCCCATAAATGACGAAGATAGCTATATTTTGGGACAGAGAGACAGTAGATGCGAAGGTAGGCAAGGGGTATAGATGGTATAAAACCTCTCTATTTGCCGATAAAAAGTATGTAAGATGGTAGGAATTGGTTTATTTTGAGACAAAGGTTTATCTTTATTTATTTTAGGACGGAGTGAGTATATTGTCGGATGAAGTATATCGGTATAGGAGCACATTTTCCTTGGGGACAAAGATGTCTCATATGTATTGGAGCACATTAACCGTGTAATGAACTTTGGTATGTACATGTGTTTTTCTGACAGTTCATTCAAATGTATATTTCTATAAATTATTTTATTTATATCTGTTGTTTTGTTTGTACACCTTTATCCTAATTTTTTATCTTTTTCTTATTCGTGTGACTTTGAATCCTATATTTCAAATAAGCCCTAAGACGAATACAAAATTGCAACCTCGCAACTTCCAGGGGTGTTTTTCTAAAGGAGCAAGCTTCCAAGGGCTAGAAAGCAACAAGACCCCAAGCCCCAAAACTTTGAAACACTGAACCTAAAACCAAAACGAAAGCGAGCCAAAAGCTGTAAGCTGTATGCCTGCCATAAACACAAGCCCAAAACTCACGCTTCCCCGCAACGCCAAAACCGGAAAGGGAAAACGAACAAATTCGCCTCCTCCCCACATCCCTCTCCGCCCCGTCTTCCTCTCGCCCCATCCATCTCCTCCCATGTGGCTGCCCTGGGTCAAGACGCGCCCTTCCTCCCCCACCTCCGCCGCCGCCTCCCCATCGCCATCCACCTCAACCTGCACCGCTCTCGCCGCCGCCTCTCCTCGCTTGTCCTTCTCCTCCCCTTCCCTCAAGGACCTCCAGGCTCTCCTCCTCTCCGACCACTCGTCGCCCTCGCCGACGCCGCCGCAGTTGGCGCCCCACACCGCGCCCTGCTCCCCCTCCGTCCGCGTCTTCCACCGCGTCCGCGTCGCTGCCTCCGCCCTCCGCGCGGTCCGCACCCTCCAGTCGCCGCCGCCCGCCGCGGCCGAGGCCGGCCGCCGGGTGGTGCTCTACTTCACCTCGCTCCACGTCGTCCGCCCCACCTATGAGGACTGCCGCGCCGTGCGCGCCATCCTGCGGGGCCTCCGCGCCTCCGTCGACGAGCGGGACCTCGCCATGGACCCGCGCTACCTCGAGGAGCTCGCCGCGCTCCTCCCGCGCGCGCGCCGCGTCACCCTCCCGCAGGTCTTCGTCGGCGGCCGCCACCTCGGTGGCGCCGAGGAGGTCCGCCGCCTCCACGAGTCCGGCGAGCTCCGGCGCGTCGTAGCCGGAGCCGGCGCAGCCGCCCTCGCCTCCTGCAGCCGGTGCGGCGGCGAGCGATACGTGCTCTGCAGCAGCTGCAACGGCAGCCACAAGCGGTACAGCCTCAAGGGCGGCGGCGGCTTCCGCACCTGCGCCGGCTGCAACGAGAACGGCCTCGTCCGGTGCCCGGATTGCTCCCCGCCGCCGGCCGTCTGATCCAGATCTAAAGGTCACAATCTCATGACTGCTAGATTTTAATGTTTCGGTTCAAAGTCGAGAGATGAAATGAGCTGTGTGTGTAGCTGTTACTCCTACTACTTGTTATTAATGTAGTGGTGTTTGGTGTGTGACAGTGCCCAGTTGAGACTTTCAAGTTCTTAACGTTTGCTAACAAACGGTTTTATTGTTTGATTAGGATTTAGTAAAAGAGTTGTTGTTTCCTTGCTTCTTGGCTATAGTACGAAGCACTACTACAGTTCATTTCCCCCTCATAGCTCAGCCTTGAAGGTTGATAGTAGATCGTAAGTCTGAATCTGTGTGTGTTCTATACTCTTTATTTTAACTTTGAGTGAATGATTGATAAATGCCACCAGATGACTAGAGTAGCAGTTAAGAAAGATAAGAAATCTACCAGTAGATGCGTGAATTCTACTGCTGTGAATTCTCCACTTTACAATATTTGCCCGATTTTAAAATTGCTATACAGTTCTGATCTCTGAGCTTGAGTGGCTGGTGCATAGTGCATTGTTGCTTGTTTCTTTACTGTTGAAGTTTCTAGAAAGCTGCTGCTACTTCTCACTAAATGGCCATACACGCCAACGGTCGCTGGCGTTATCTATGGTTGGTCACTGCTGCGCTGAAAAAGCAAGCGCCTTGCTCAGAAGTCAGAAAGCTTTTCTTTCAAGGCTGCTACTCATTCGGAAAAATGGACCATTCGGAAAAATGGACGGAAAAATGGAAGGGGAGCTCGCGCGGCGCGGCGCGGCAGTCCGTGGCTTCGTGCGGTGCGGCGCGGGTTTGAATGCAATCCGATCGGTGAAGTGTCCGTTGGATAGGACAGGTTTTGGAGGCTTCAGCGTACTTCGGCCCCAAAAGATCATTAAGGGTGTGTTTAGCTCCCAACTTTTTTTTAAAACTTCTAACTTTTCCATCACATCAACCTATCATACACAGACAATCTTTTAATTATATTATTCCATTTTACACATAAACTTTTAAATTTGGATGCAACTAATCAAGGCCTGAATTGAGAATATACGTGACGGCTTAATGAGCTGCCAGCCAGACAGCCCTTTTTCCGTGGCCATGAGGTACCTTTTCAGGTTTAGGATTCAGATCAGCATGTAAGGTACAAGCCAGTGCATCAGATTGATCCTAAACATATCTTTTGTCTCTTGAAAAAAATTAGTACTCCTATTGAAATCTGTTGTTACATACAGTACGTGCTCGGAACCCTGAATTAGCGGCTCGAGATGCAAATGCTGCGAGAGTGCTGTCCTCTTCATCTTCACACTGTCTCGATCTGTTGAAGATACCAAAGCGTCGTAGACGATTAGGCACCAGATTGGCCAACCAGGTGTGGTGCTTACTTGCCACATTGCAATCGCGTGCCCGCATGCACACTGGCAGTCTGGCACGGTGCTAACTGCCGCTAGCCGCGCAACGTATTTGATAGCGGCGGCGCGCGACACGGCACCATCAGCCACTCGCCAGGCAGTGGCAACTCGCACGCCAGTGGCCGGTCGCCCGGCCGGTTGCGCGTTGGAACCATGCGCGGTTAGCCGGTTACCCTTGGCGTCAAGAGCTACCTGAGCTTGAGGAGCCGAGACGCGAGGGCGCAAGTCCCCCACGGCACGTGGTGGTGGGACTCGGTGATCCCCTCTTCCCCTTCCCATCCGGTCGCGCACCTCGCAACGTGCCTCCGCGCGCGCGTGGAGGGCCCGTGCCTTGACAGCCTTGTTGATTATTGTGGATTTGTGGCTCCGCTCCGTGCGTGCTCCATCATTGTGGTTGTGGATCACGTGGCCGCTTCACTGAGCACACTAGTAGGAGTAACCTCTGTTATGTCCTAATCATGCTGCTGCCCTTCCTCCCTAGCGAATGCCTCCTTTTGCATGATCTACACTGTTTGTCGGCGACAAGGTTAGAGCGACCACCTAGCACCCAACGGTGGCCGGTGCTGTTGTCCTTCAGAGCTTGATGTGAATGCGTTTAAAATGCTGGCTCATTAGCACTTGAACCCCATGAATGGGCCGGCAGCTGTTGTGTCGGAGCATTATTAAGTGTACCGTGCGTCCGTGCCTATGTGCAACACAACGTCCTGCCACGTAATTGTACGTGTTCACGCACACATGAATGGTGGCTTTACTTTACTGTAGCTAGCCTGTGGTACTAGAAAAGCAATAACTTTGAATCGAACGGTAAATTTCTCAGGGTAGCAGAAATAACTGAACTGCAAAAAGGAGCGAGCACTCAAGAGCCGGCCATGTACTCGGCTCTTCTAGACACCCTTTGTCCCTGTTCCTGCCCAACGCACTGCCTGTATTTTTTGGCAGTGATTACCTTTCATCACTGGTAGTGTACTAGACACCCATTACCCTGTTCCTGCCCAACGCACTGCCTGTAAAATTCCTCTGATCACCCTTCACCACTGGTAGTATGGAACACTGCGGCAAGCTGGTAAGAAAAGAACACGTATAATGACGCACAGATCGCCGTAACTTTTCTAAAGGACGCCTACTATTGCCCTCAGCATCACCTCCTTCCTAAATGCGCTGCTTAATCTTAATATGTTCTTTTTTTCTCGCACCGATCAAACATGCACTCCACCCACACCGTCACGGGGATCAGATCCTCTAACTTTATTATCACCCGACTTTGTTAAAGATATATGGGTCAATATGTTGATGACAAAGTCTCTCAAACTTTAAATTAAAGCATTCACATCCACAACTACACGTGTACATAGAAAGACATGGCAGAATCACGGCAACATTAACGGCCCTGTTGCAACTAGGGTTTTCCCAACCTTTGGATCATCTGCAAGTGCCTCCACACTTCCATTTTACAAAGGAAGTGCAGAGCACAAGACAGTCTTCCAAGCCTCCAAGGCGGAAAACAACACAACGCTAATGAATTGGTGACAAACTCAGAAATGCGGCAAGCCATGTCGGATGAAGACCGGATGAATATGCCACCAGGCACGTCAACCAAAACCATCGAGGGAGACAAAAAATGAAGTGTTTTTCATATTTGGAAGGGTTTCTATTATACCGGTTGTGGTTAAGGTACAAATATCAGACTTGCCTATAGATAAGATAGGCAAAATGGATTTTTTTTCTAGATTGTATAACTATCGAGGTTGTGTGACTTGTATGGCCCAGGGAGAGAAAGAAGCTTAAATGTATCTGGAGGATTGCTACCGGTTTCCAAATCAAACCTTAAGCTAGCACCACAGATCGTCAACACCCACCTCATATACAACCACAAAGCACCCAAAAAAATAAAGGATAATTTCGTTTCTACCCCTATTTTGATGTCTAATAATGATTTTATCCTTACTTTTTAGAGTTTTTTTTATCCTCACTTTTCAAAATAAGTTAGCAGTTTACCCCTACTTTGGATGGAAGGAGACGGAATAGGAGAGAGAAGACAGCATCTCCCCGAAATAAAATAAAAAATATTTTTTTATTTGTGAAATTAACTTACTGCCCCTTATCCACGTTTGAGAGAGGAGGATGTTTCCTGTTTGTCTCTCTCCCGTAGTCCCATCTCTCCACCGAGCTAGGGCATGTTCGGCGGTGGCGAGTGAGCTACGGTGGCGGGCGGCGCGGGGTGAGGTCCGGTGGCGGGGGGAGGCAGCCTCCGTCGGCGGCGGCTATGGCTCGCAGCTGTGCGGCGGCGGCGCGGCTACGGGTCGCGGCTGGAGGGAGGCGGCGCTAGGCGGCAGCTGGGCGACGGCTGGGCTGCGGCGGCAGCTTGATTGGGCTGGGTAGCGACGCGGCAGCAGGCGCCGCCTCCTGCTCGGGTGGGCAGCCGTGGAATTGTTGCCAAATTCAGTGAAATTGATGCCAAAATTTGTGTAAATTCAATGAAATTGTTGCCAAAATTTTAAATTTTTGTCATGCAAAAATTTATATTTGTTATAACTGTATAAATCTGAAATTTATTCATACAAAATAAGGGCAAAATCATAATTATTGATAAAAATAGGAGGTAATTATGAAAAGACAAGTGAGGGGTATAAATGTCCTTTTGCTGACTACTTAACACCGTTAACTCTTCCATCCAAAATAGGGGTAAACTGCTAACTCATTTTGAAAAAGTGAGGATAAAAAATAAAAACCCTAAAAAGTAAGGGTAAAATAAATATTGGACAGGGTAGAAACGAAATTGCCTCAAAAAATAATTGCCAGAGGGCCTTCTGCTACACACCGGCTCAAATTCCTGGTGATCTAAGGTGGCTGTTGCCTTATGCCACCCGCATCAAGCCATCAAGAGTCTGTCTTTGTTGTATTGTTGTTTGGATCAATGCCTACCGATGTCCTATGAGGGGAAGAAAACCCCAAAGGACGGAGGGTCATTGAAGGATGTGACTATAGGCCACCCGCATCGGTCATCTTCAATTCAAGCTTTCAAATTGCTTGCTAGTTCAACTCCCCCAGCAACATGGAAGGTGAGAGATGGATAATATTGTAATATTGTTACTAGTATTCTTTATGGGTGGTCGTATGTACACCCCCGTCCCAAATTACTTGTCGTTTTGAGTTTTTATTTTTAACGTTTGATCATCAGTCTTATTTAAAAAATTATGGAATTATTATTCATTTTGTTTGTGACTTGCTTTATAATCAAAAGAACTTTAAATATGACTTAGCCCTTTTATATTTGCACTATTTTTTTAGTAAGACGAATGGTCAAACATTGCATAAAAAAGTTAAAATGACATCTAATTCGAGACGGAGGGGTTATATGGCTAGCTCACCCACAGATCACATATAAAGACTGCTTACACAATGTATAAGATCAACTTAATAGGTTTATGCCTCCTATATCTACATTGTGGATGTCCTTATGGCTTAATGAAGTGGTTGAATGTCATGGTTGGTGTTGGACCGTGTATGAATGGGCCAGCTGGTGTTGAATTTGCAGCCCATGTGCCAATCTCTGTAACCGAGTGCAGGCCAGGCCACACAATGGGCCGAACCTCACCCAAGCTGTGGCCCAAATCAGCAGCTACACAGAGGGACATCGATCGAACAGAAGAATGGAATGGCGGCGACTGGCCAAGGCGGCTAGGCGAACGGCGGAGGCGACCTGGAAGGCTGGAACTTCTATCCACATGTATCCCCATCTTCCATTATTTTGTACTGAACCTTGTTTGTTTGTTTGGAGATCTGTGAAATACTGAAATTGGGTTCCTAATAGTATATAAGAGCTCTTGGCTTGGACAAAGAGAGATTGAGATCCTCTGACTTTAAGTTAGATGTGACTTATTCATTGACATGTGGGTCCCCTAGTCCATGGGCTCATATATTATTGTGAAATGCCTTCTAACTTTAAAATTAGAGGAACTACTTCCGACAAAGAAAAGGGGTCAATGTCTCAAAGAAGAAGAAAAATAACTGATATTGTTTCCCCTTCATTGATTCTCTCTATTTATCCTTGTTTCCCTCTCCAATATTGTCAAGGAATACAAGAATGAACCAAATCTACTTCATCGCATTTCCTTACAAATTTCTGTGGTTTGGGTTATTTTGAAGCGTGGATTCAGGGAGGTACTCCTATCATTTCCATCAGACTGTCTACTACACGTCCTGCGATATTATAATTTCTTTTCATCGATACATAATCATTAATCAACCAAGTTGTACATCATCCTATCAGACTGCATATATGAATGCATTTGCTCTAATGCTCTTTCTCCATGGACTGATCAATCATAATCCAATGGTTAGAAGAAAGTTGGGGAAGATAAATTTAACAGCATTTTTTTTTAATTGTGCCTCACCACAATGCTACTTTACATTGGGTATATAACAAGAAGCACCAAGTTACACACAGAAAGACAACTTCCTCACTAGATCACCATAGTAACACAAACATTCATTACAGCTCTAAAAGGAACACATTATAAGTTACAAGATAAATACTATAATTAGCATGTTATAAGCATATCTGATTTATTCTAGTTGTCAGGAGATGGGAGCAGTCCTACATAACTTCATACATGTATTCTGGCAACTACAGATCAATCTGACCTTAGTTTCTGCTAGTCCTGAGCTGCGTCAGCTTGGCGGCCATGGCCGGCATCGTCGCCGAGTTGTCCTGCTTGCTGCTCTTCCTCTCCCTGCTTCCAACTCTCGGGCTGCCACTGCCGCTGTCTGTTCCTAATCCGATGGACAGCTTGCTCAGAGCCTTCCGTGCGTCGGTGCAGTACTTCTTGCTCGCGTCGAGCAGCGACGACACGCCCCATCCACGGCCGGCCTGCCATTCCTCGCGGCTCCTCTTCTCGCCACGCGGCTGCGGCAACTCTCGGCCGCCGCTTCTGCCGGTTTTGTTCTCCTCTTGCATGGCGTCACGCAATGTGGCGAACCTGCGGCTGCTGGAAGGAGACGGGTTGCCGGCGTCGGCGAGAGGGGACGGCGCGTACTGCGCCCGCGGGCTCCTGAACCCGACCACTGCGGGCTTGGCGCTCCACGGGAAGAACACCATGAGCCCGCATGCTCCCGGGGACATCTGCTCGACGCGGCCGTCGATGTTGATTCGCGGCAAATTAAGCTGCACCTGAACGGGGTGGTCGTTGCTTTTCAGGGGCGTCGGCCGTTGCCCGTCGTGGTCGTGGCGCGTGCTGCGTCGCCGCCAGTGTTTCAGGCCTCTGCTCGAGGACGACGTGGCGAGGGAGGCTTCGGCTGGTGCGAGGCGTGATGAGGATCGGTCATTGACGAAACTCGTGGTGCGGCCGAGGAAGATGTCCTCGAACCGCTTGGACGTGATCCGGTCGAACGAGCCGACGCGCTGATCGGGCGAGGAGATCCTCTCCAGGGCGTCGGAGAAGGACGTGTCGTCGTCGTCGCTGCTCGCGTCGCTCGAGTTGCCGTAGCCGCCGCACCAGTTCCTGGCGGGGCACGGTGGCCACCGCCCCGGCGGCGGCTTTGGCGGCGGCGGCATGATTTCCCTGTGCGCGCACGCGCTGCTCCTCTTGGGCACGCCAGGGGAGCTCTCCCAGGAGAACGGCACATGCGTGCGCAGCGGGGACGCTTCGCGTCGGCACCGCACGCTGGCCGCGTCCGCCGACGCGCACGACCGCCGCGGCGTGGGGAGCGGCGAGTCGAGCAGCTGCGGGAGCTGCTCGCCGTCGGCGCCGCCATTGCACCGCCTTTCCTTGTCCCGCTTGGTGACGATGTCCGTGGGCATTGTCGTTGAGTCGGCAGCATGCATCGATCGATCAACGTGTGGGGGTAACCACGTATAAGAGTGCACGCGAAGGCGGCCGCGCGTCAGCAGTTTCGAGACTCGAGGTAGTAGTAGGTAGGTGAGGTGATGCTGCCATGGGCATGCTTTCCCGCGAGAAAGTGGCAGTAGCCAGTAGAGGCGGTTGGACGGTAACCTTCGTGTATGGTTGTGTGTACTCCATCTTACTGTTCTTTTTGCCTCTCGTGAGTCGTGAGCTCGTTCCTGTGAACCAGCTGCGTGCTCGATGGCCTTAATGGTGGAGGTTGCCGAAAGGTAACAGAGAGAAACGCAAGAAGGCAAGAGAAACAAGGGAGGACCTCTCGATCATCAAGGTACAACCGTACAACGTTGAATACAACACATAATCTACGCACAATTGTACAATATTGTGATGCGAAACGCGCGTCTACCGCTGCATTGGACTTTCCATGTGTAGGTAGGGTGGTTGATGCCATTGTGGACTAATCCGAGGTCTCGGGGAGGGATGCACTGTTCAAGGTTTGTTTGGAGTTAATTGGGATCCCGGTGATCGCCATGGCATGAGGGGAAGGCGAGAGCTGAGAGACGGTTTCGGCTGCGTTCCGCTATTTGGCCCATTTAGATTTTCTTATGGGCCTTCACTCTTATGGTAGGCCAGCTGGTTGATTGGGTCCACGAGACAACTCCACGCATCGGGCCCACTAAGCATCTGACGTGGTAATCAGTACATGGGTCGGGACTGGGGAGAGCAGTCCGAGAGGAGGAGGTGCCAGGCCGTGGTTTGCAAGGCCGGACGTCGCCGTCGGCGGCCGTCGCCATCGCCATCGCCATCGCCGACTGCCCCAGTCCACTTCAGCGAGCAACATAAAATACGCGAGCAACATCGCTGTCCTTTTACGACCAAAGAGGCCAAAGCGGCAAAGCCAAGACACGACGCTTAACCCCTTGCCCCTTCCCTGCCCCCCTCCACAGCCGCCGCCGCCGCTACGGTTCACGAGAGGCCTGAACCTGCACGATCTGCTGCCACCCCAAGCAAGTCGGCAACCAAAGCGGAGGTAGCACACTAGAATTTCAAGGTAATACTACTCGATTGGATTGGAGGATCCCATGCCCATCTGTGTGCCGATGCTGGTGGATTTGGACGAGATCTTGCATTAGGCGGATCTGTTTTGTTGTTTCCGTGTAGGTTTGTGCGTGGTTCATTGCAACTTTCCTGTTGCTTCCCTGATCCTGATCTGTTCTTGTTGGTGCGGTTGTGTTTCCGCGTAGTTCTCGACGGCTACTTAGTGTGCGTGTTTCTAGTAGTAGTAGATTGGTGTTCTGTGTAGATTATAAAGGAGATTTTGATCTAGCGGAATTGAGCGTGCGGCAACGGCATAGAGCAGAGAAAAAAAAAGAGAGAGAATAGAGGGGGACGCCTGTAGATTGTGGTATTTTCTGGATGTTCGTTTGATTGAGGAAGACAATCGCGGCTCGTGCACTTCTGTATACAGTTATTTTCTTTGTAGAAAGACAGCGACACCTTTTTGTATTAGGATTGATATAGACACAAGTCACACAACAATGTGGAAGACTGTAAGAGACTAAGAGCAACCCCGATGTTTTCTCGTCTTGTTCTTGAGTTTAAGTTTGGGTAACTTGGATGTCAGGTGATTGTAATGCTAGAGTTTGGCTTCAGATATCCCATAGAAACATTATATCCTCTTATGCTTCTCCTGATTCAGTTTTCTAAACCTTTTGTTTGTTTTGACCATTTTCTAAATTGGAGTCATAGCGAATACAAATTTCATACCACCATAAGAAATTCACAAGCTGTTTGGAAGAAAACATATTTAGTCATGCAGTCCAATAGATAAAGAATTGTTTCGATCTGTACTACCATTATTTTTCAGTGTTTTAGATGCATTGTCCTGATGATTTACAAATGATTCTTCATGTCATTATTTGTTTATCATCTATTCCATATCCTGTCAATATAAATCTAATGGAAATATGTTCCTGCCGTTAGGCATGGCATCAAGTGTTGCCATGAATTCAGTTGGTGCTCAGGCTGGCCTTGTTTCAAAACCAAGGAATCGCAATTTCACAAGCTGCAATGGCTTAAAGGCAACATCATCTATTAGTTTTGAGTCAAGGTCATCATTCCTGGGTCATAATGCATCTCTTCGATCATCTGCCATTCCGAGGATTGTACCAAAGGCAAAGGCTGGATCTTACATTTCTCCAGAGGCATCTTACAAAGTGGCAGTACTCGGTGCCGCTGGTGGCATTGGTCAACCATTGAGCTTGTTAATTAAGATGTCTCCTCTGGTCTCTGCACTACATCTGTATGATATTGCAAATGTCAAAGGAGTTGCTGCTGATCTCAGCCACTGCAACACACCTTCTAAGGTTCTGGACTTTACTGGGCCCTCAGAATTGGCCGATTGCTTGAAAGGTGTGGACGTTGTTGTCATCCCTGCTGGGGTCCCAAGGAAGCCAGGAATGACTCGTGACGATCTTTTTAACATCAACGCGGGCATTGTCAAGACACTTGTTGAGGCTGTCGCAGACAATTGTCCGGAGGCTTTTATCCATATTATCAGCAACCCAGTAAACTCAACAGTACCAATTGCTGCTGAGGTTCTGAAACAGAAGGGTGTGTATAACCCCAAGAAGCTTTTTGGAGTTACCACCCTAGATGTTGTCAGAGCTAACACATTTGTAGCTCAGAAGAAGAACCTGAAGCTCGTCGATGTTGATGTCCCAGTTGTTGGTGGTCATGCTGGGATCACTATCCTACCATTGTTGTCAAAAACCAGGCCTTCTGTCACCTTCACAAATGAGGAAACTGAAGAACTGACAAAGAGGATACAGAATGCTGGGACAGAGGTGGTGGAGGCGAAAGCTGGTGCTGGATCTGCTACCCTATCGATGGCCTATGCTGCCGCCAGATTTGTTGAGTCATCCCTGCGTGCATTGGCTGGCGATCCAGATGTTTATGAGTGCACATTTGTTCAGTCTGAATTAACTGAGCTGCCATTCTTTGCATCTAGGGTTAAGCTTGGTAAGAACGGTGTTGAGTCCATCATTTCTGCTGATCTCGAGGGAGTGACTGAATATGAAGCCAAGGCTCTTGAGGCATTGAAGCCCGAGTTGAAGGCCAGCATTGAGAAGGGCATCGAGTTCGTCCACAAACAACAGGCTTCTGCTACATCTGCTTGAAGTGGTTCGCAATAGCCTTAAATTTTGCAGGCAGAATTTTTCGTGTCTAAGAAGATGGTTCCGAATCATTTTGCCGTTGCTCGTTAGTCTCTTCTAATCACATAAAGGCGTCGACCGCGCGAACTTTGCCTATTTTCACGAGTTGTTTGACACATGATTTTTTCTTCTGTTTAGCATCGTTTGTGCCTGCAGCTTGACGTAGTAAACAAACTAAGGAATAAAAGTAGTTTTTGTTCGTTGCCTGCATCCTTTTGTGATGTATGTACTTTCTGGGGCTCTGGGCAGTGTATGTACCTTATGGTATAATGGCAAACATCATTTGATGATATTTCTCACTGGGTCACTGATCAGCATTTTCATGTCTAATTTGTTTCCTCAACAGCTAGACCTGCATGGTTGAAGTTGTGGTGCTGCAATGCCATGGCATGTTATTTCTTTTATTGAATCAGCTATAACTCTGGTAAGAAACAAACCAAACCACATATAATTTATTTGGGCTGGCATAGTATGTTTGTTGGATTCAAGTTCCTAACTGTTTGAAAAACAAAGAGTTTCCATTTCGCTCCACATGAATGAACCAATGCTATCAGCTATCACCCCCCATAATCACTATATAATCTACAAGTATATATTGAGAGAAACGGAAATGAATAAACAAGAGCTGGCCGTTTCTTCCTCCATCATCCTGCAGCAGCTTTACTCGCCAGGAACGCGTCTAGCTTGTCGTTCTGTTCCCGGGCGAGGAACCTGATGCAGATGGGCGGCGTGACGTCGTACCTCGCGAGCAGCGCGTACGGTATGGAGAAGAGGCCGTCGCCGCAGATGAGCCCGGACGCCAGCACCGGGGCGAACACCTGCGACCCCAGCTTGTCCTTGCGGTTCCACAGGAACACGATCAGGCTGCCCACGCACATGTCAATGGACACCGCCGGCACCAGCAGGAACGACACGGCCATGCCGGTGACGCTCGGGATGTACGGCGCCGCCCGCCACTTGCCGTGCGTGGCCACCTCCCGCAGCGCGCAGATGGCGAGCGCCAGCGCGAAGAAGCCGGCGCTGATGGCGAGGCAGTGCTTGGGCAGGTCGAGGCCTCCGGCGCCGAGCACGGCGATGCCCCGGTAGATCTTGGCCATCGGCGCCTGGTACGTCTTGGCCGGGTTCATCTCGTAGAAGTTGTGGAAGACAGTGAAGACGGCCGGGTTGACGACGCAGCCGAGCGCCGTGCCGATCACCTGGCTCACGAGCGTGGCGCGCGGCGAGGTGAGCGTCAGGTAGCCCGTCTTGAAGTCCGACATGAAGTCGGACGCGGTGGACACGATGGACGACACGATGCCGCAGATGACGAGGCTCCCCACGATCCCGCCGTTCTTGATGCCGATCCACGACGCGAACAGCAGGATCACCAGCTTGTTGTACTGCGCCGAGAAGTTGGTCTCCGCGACGCCCGTGCCGTAGGCGTTGCAGAAGGCCAGCACGGGCGCGAACGCGTACGCCGCCGCAACGTGGTAGTATCTCACCTGGCTGTATATGTGCGGGATGGCGACGGTGGAGACGGTGGCCAGGGCAACGTACCCGCCGATGGCGAACGTGCTCGGGATGTGCTCACGGAGGAACACCTGCGTCCTGCGGCGGTCGTCGAAGCTCAGCACCGGCCGCGGCATGGCGTCGACGTCGGAGAAGGACCTGATCGTCTCCGCCGCTATCTGGTGGTGCCGCACGGTGTGTATCGTTCTCAGCGAGATCACGACGAGCTGGAAGATGCCGTCGCCAAGAATCATGGCTATCGCGCAAAACACCTGCTCGATCACAGAAAAGTTGAAGTCGAATGATTCTTGATGCGCATCATCATTGTTCTCTGTTGTCAACAACAAATTTCGATCATAGTATATTGGTACCTTGTACCCAGTGAAGCTCTTTAAGTTGGTCTCCTGGAGATCGGCGTCATACCAGATTCCTCTTTTGCTCTTGATGTACGGCCACATGATCCCCCAGGAGATGATGGATCCAACGAGCATCGAGATGTTTATCAGATGAGGGCTGATCATCCCGACACCAACATAAGTTCCGTTCAAATTAACGTAGAAACTGCAACGCGACAATCAAAGAAACACAAAGTCAAGCCACTCAGACCAGCGATCGATTTCTCCAGCTCGAATGAAACCTGCATAAATTCAGTGTGCGAATTCGTCAATTTACCCGCGATTGAAGGCGGTGATCCCAAACGTTGGGAAGGAAGTGAAGCCGCAGTTTGGCCCTCCGGTGTAAAACCACTGAAAGATGGACCAGAACAAGCTCGCCAACGACGACCGGAGAACGAGCGACACTTGCTTCCTGCGACCAGAAACAGACGGAGATTAGCATAAATCGTGTGATAACATTGCCATCAGCGAGTAACGATGATCTATTGATCTTTCTTACTTTGCTTGCCTGGCGCCCTGAGGGGTATGGAAGCTGTTGATTAGGTGCGCCGTCGCCGACCCGCTTGGGAACGTCAGCCGGTGTCGTATTATCATTGTCTACGGATCAATGGATGAACCAGTAAATCGGAGAGGCATCAGAGAGCTTTTTTTTCTCTGTATTTTTAGGTGTGTTCGTGGATCGATCGTACCTTCCTCATGGGGACAATGGCGAGGAGACCGACGAAGCTGACGAGGAAGAAGAATGCCATCATCCGACCAAACACCGGCTCGGCGACGTTCGCGCCGGAGGAGTCCCCGGTGCTCGTCTTCTCCGCCGTCTTCCGGTCCATGGCCAGCAGATACGACCCAAATCCCCCTAACAACACGTCGGCAACATCGGCATTACGACGGCGAGATAAAATCGGAGGCAGACATGAGACAGAGGCGCGTCTTGTCGCGTACCGCTGTATGTCATGCTGGCGCAGGCGACGACGCAGGTCTGGACGACGGCGTTCTCCTGGCGGGTGAATGGGCGGCGCGGCGAGTCGAGCTGGTCGAGCAGGCGGGTCCAGGCCTTGAGGAGGAAGAAGCCGAGGAGACCGGCGGAGATGTTGAGCGACGGGATGATCCCCGACGTGAACACCAGGTTCATCATCACGCCGCTCAGTGCCACTCCCAGCGCCACGCTCGCCACCACGGCGCGCAGCGTCACCTGCTCCGTCCACGGCGGCACAGGCTGCCCCTCGAACGCGCGCTCCGTCGACGGCCCCTCCCGCGGGTCGCCGACAGACTCCATTGTTTCCGGCCGGCACCTCCGCCTTACGCCCGCGCTAGACTTGCCGGATGATCGTCGTCGGTGCAGATCGAGCCGGCATACAATGCATCTACGGCGTTTGGTTGTGGATGTGCATGCATGCGAGTGATGGTCGATCGCGAGGAGGGCAAGGGCCAAGGGGGAGGTGAACGGAGGGAGGAAGGGGACCGAACGAGTGAACGCGAGAGGCAGGAAGGTTACATGCTTGGCTATTCTTGGGATGGCTGCTATCTTGCCAAGAGCTCAAGAGAAGGTAATGCAAGTATGCAACCGCGAAGTGTTACCTGAACATTGTTTCAGTCGGTGGTGTCACTGCTTTTACATTCTCTTCGCTAAGCATATAAGGTATGCAGTTGTACGCTAACAGCAGAACAATGTGAGGGATAATATAGTCCCTAAAATCAATGAATTGCTCATTTTCGCCGGGACGGCGACGGGGCCGGCCATGATTTTATTAAGACTAGGGATACGGTACAAAGGAGATTGCAAACAAATGACAAACAACGACCAGCTAACACATGTGAATGTGGCAAGAAAACTACAAGCAGGGAATTGATCATCCCCATTTCGGTTGGTTTGAGGAATGAAACAGTTCAGGAAAAAGGAAGAAGAAATTGACTTAATGGAGCAATTGACTGGTGGGCGATGACCTCGAAACAAAAATGTTTCCATCAGATATCATCAAGCTCAGGTAGTCAGGTGGCGCGGGACAAATACAAATGCAAACAAGCTAACAAGGCAGTTTCCATTTCTTGTGTAGTACTTGTAGAGTACATTTCTTGCGCCGCTAGGCATTCTAATAAGATTTTGTTTACAGCAGAAGAAACAAAAACAAAAAGTGATTTAAACAGTAGAGAAGTAACATGGATCTCTTTGTAGTCAAGGACACCACTAGTGGTAGACAAGGCTAGGAAAACGTCCATTGCTCTTGCAATTTATTCTTCTCATACTTCTGTACACAAGACTTCTAAATAATTGTCGTGTTGTACTGCATAGACATTTTGATCCATCTAATTAACCAACTGATCCTTCAAGCTTCAGGTTCATAAGCGCATCCATTTCATGTGCAAACTCGTAAGGAAGATTCTCAAAAACAGCCCTACAGAATCCACCAATCATGGCTGCAACAGCCTTTTCATGATCTATTCCCCTTTGTTGGAAATAAAATAGCTGGTCCTCCCCGATTTTTGAAGTGCTTGCCTCATGCTCAACACGACCAGAAATGCAACCCACCTGTTATCATGCAGGATGGATCAGAATGTTAGTGCAAATGTGATTTCAGCCATATTTGTTAGAAGAAATAGCTGCATATGCATTTGCAGTGTAAATATATGCATTTGCAGTTAAATAAGCCTGACATGCATGCACAGAGATACGCTCATGCCTAGGCAGCCAAGCTGAAGATCAGAAGGGCCATCAATGACACACTGAGGAACATTAACTGCAGGAACTAAGCTAAAAACCTAGAAGTGATGGTAAGCACCCTAAAGGTATATGCACAAAATGCCGACAGTGATGTTGCTGAAGAATGCATGATGTTAGACAAAACAACAAGCTACAGGCATATTTGAAAGCGTCAATGGGGGCATGATGAAGCTTGAAACACATGAACCAAAAATAAACTAAAGCTGTGCGCGTTATATGCACACCATTACAATGTCATACAAATATTCTATGCAAACTAGTATGATCAGAATTTGCATGCATTAGAACATTTAAGCATGTATGGCAGGAGATTTTGTAAAAAATTGATGAATTGAACTAAACTGGTAAAGTGATACCTTTTGTAGTTTTTTAGCAGGGTTGTTTCCGCATTTGCATGGCTAGATTTAATTATTCTTTTAATTCTACCTTTTCTTTTCGAACTCCAAAACATGTGTGAATTTTTAGTTCCAATTAGATTATCAATTATATGTTAACCAAATTGGTTCTATAGCATCTATTAATGATGATTTGACTTTTTAATCTACTTCGGTAACAGGGATCATTGGCAAGTGGCAACCATATGCCTGTAATATGGCACAATTGAGTATATGGAACAGCTAATTCAGAAAAGGGCACCATGACAATTTTCTTTGCATGCAATATAGTAGAACTAAAATGGAGAGAAACTAATTGTAAGCATGGAGTCAAGGACAAAGACGATTAATAGGACAAGCTCTGTCACTTTTGCAAGAACAGAAACTGAAAAATGACATGCACAACAGAGAACTAGCATTCTAAGTTCTAACAGCTTGCATTCCGAAAATGTAATTGGCCCTACATGACAGGCATATCAAGAACATAGAAGTTACCTGAATTGTTGGATAGGTGTTGGCAGCAGCGTTATCACCAATCAGCAATGAATCACATTGTGAAGAATTGTATGCGTTTTCTGCACCCGAGTTTATCTGCACCAGACCACGGTAGCAATTCCGTGACTTCCCAGCTGAGATTCCTTTGGATATAATCCGACTCCTCGAATTTTTCCCCTTGTGGATCATTTTTGTCCCTGTGTCTGCCTGCTGGTAATCCTTTGTCAGTGCAACTGAGTAAAATTCTCCAACAGTATCATCCCCCAAAAGCTCCACACTCGGGTACTTCCATGTAATTGCTGACCCAGTCTCAACCTGTGTCCATGAGATCTTAGAGGCCCGCCCCTTGCATCTTCCTCTCTTAGTCACAAAATTGTAAATGCCCCCCTTCCCCTCCTCATCACCAGAGTACCAATTCTGCACCGTGGAGTACTTAATCTCTGCCTGCTCCTCGCACACAAGCTCCACTACCGCCGCATGGAGCTGGTTGGAGTCATATGCTGGAGCAGTACACCCTTCCAGATAGCTAACCGTGCTCCTCTCATCGGCCACAATTAGAGTCCTCTCAAATTGCCCAGTCTCCTTATCATTGATCCTAAAGTAGGTCGATATCTCCATGGGGCAAACTGTATCCTTGGGCACATAGCAGAAGGACCCATCACTGAAGACGGCCGAATTGAGGGCAGCATAGTAGTTGTCTGCGGGCGGCACGACGCTACCGAGGTAGCGCTTGACAAGGTCCGGGTACTCGCGGATGGCCTCGGAAATGGAGCAAAAGATGACGCCCTTCTTCATGAGCTCCTCCCGGTGGGTGGTGGCGATAGAGGTAGAATCGATGACGGCATCGACGGCGACGTTCGCAAGGCGCTTCTGCTCACTGAGCGGGATGCCAAGGCGATCGAAGGTGTTGAGAAGCTCCGGGTCAACCTCGTCGAGGCTGTTGAGCTTGGGCTTGGTCTTGGGCGCGGAGTAGTAGCAGATTGACTGGAGATCCACCGGCTCGTAGACGTTGTCGCTCCAGGTGGGCTGCACCATGGTCAGGAAGCGGCGGTAGGCGGCGAGGCGGAAGTCGAGCATCCACGACGGCTCCGCCTTGAGCTCCGAGATGCGGCGGACCGTGGCCTCGGAGAGTCCCTTGGGGATGGAGAAGGACTCGAAATCAGACACGAACCCATACTTGTACTCCCTCTTCAGAAGGTTCTGCAGCGTCTCCGACTCCGTCCCCGCCGCCGTTGACGACGACGACGACGGCGACGGCTTCTGCGGGCCCGTCTGCACGGCCACCACCGATAGGCGTCCGCGGCGCGCGCCGGCCCGACGGCGGGATCCGTGCGAAGGGAACGCAGCCGCCCCGAGCTTGGCCGTGGCGGCGCAGGGCGGCGAGAAGAGGGGCGTGGACGCGGAGGCGGCGGCCATGGTGCGGCGGCGTGGCGAGGGCGAAGCGAATTAGGGATGGGGGATGGGGATGGATGGAAAGAGGAGGAAAATCCGGGTGGGGTTGTTGTGGTGGTGGACCCGTGGAACAGGCGTATCGTGCGCCGTGCGCGAGCGTACGTGGGCCTCTCTCCGCTCGCGTGTGAGGCCGGCTCTGGTGGGCGCGGTGCAGGGAGAGGCCGGCGCGAGGGGCGGTGGTCGTGTGGCGGCCGAGAGGCGTGGCGCGGCACTGGATGTGGTTCGCGCCGCGTGGCGCGACCCATGGGGGAAACGCCGTGATTTCGTGGGATTTCTCCTCGTTTCTTGGCTTCTCGCCTCGCCACCGCAAAAATTTCCACCCCACATGCGACGACGAAACGAAACCGCCTCCGGCTTAGGCCAGCAAGGCGCCCGTCCGTACTCGATCCGACGGTGCGGAGACCCTCGCCATCCGGATCTCGGATTCTCGGATCGGACGGACCGCGAGCCCGGTCGTCGGGTCACCCAACAGGCCGGCTCCCGAGCAAAAACGCAGTTCGTTTAACGAGATTCACCGAGTCACTCACTCATCGCATCTCGTCCCTGTCTCGCGCCGGCCATGGCGGCTTCCTCCTTGCTCCGTTCGCTCTCCCGCATCTCGCGCCGCGGCTGCGGGGGCGCGGGGGCGAGCCCGTTCTGTCACCAGCGCCTCCCGTACTCGCCGTTCTCCGCCGCGGCGGCGGATGCGGCGGCGGTGGAGGAGAGGAGGGGGTTCGCGGGGCTGGGGCCGACGGCGAAGGGGGAGAAGGCGCGGGTGGTGGTGCTGGGGACCGGGTGGGCGGGGTCGCGGCTGATGAAGGACCTCGACACGAGCGGGTACGAGGTGGTCTGCGTCTCGCCGCGCAACCACATGGTGTTCACACCGCTCCTCGCCTCCACCTGCGTCGGCACGCTGGAGTTCCGCTCCGTCGCCGAGCCGCTCGCGCGCATCCAGCCCGCCGTGTCCAAGTCCCCGGGATCCTACTTCCTCCTCGCCCGCTGCACCGCCGTTGACCCCGACTCTCACACGGTGACACCCCAGTCCCCACCCCAATTCCCCATAATTCCGGCTTGAATTGTGGCCAGTTGACGTTGGTTCTACTTCTACATGTGTATATGCGCGGGGAATGCATCTTTCCAAGATTCTTGGAGGAAAGATCGAAGTGTGATCCTTTCAGTTTTGCATCGTGCAAAGTCGATATTTCTAACCTTTTGAAGGGAGGGAGTGAATTGGATTTTTGGGCTTTGTTGGACGGATAGAAAAGAGGAATCTTAACTTTATTCATCTGCATCGTGATTCATCCAGCATGTGCTGCGTGCCTCTCAGTCTACACTAGTGATTGAGTAGTTGATATGCTGCCTTTTTGTCACATCGAAGGGGAAGAAAGTCCAAAAATAATGAGGGAAATTGCTAGATGATGCTTCTAAAGTTGCGTATATTCACGCATTCATCTATGATTTATCAATTTAGATTCTATGTGTTAGTTACTGTGAGCCTGATTGTTTGGCCTAAATGACCCAAATACAGAATTTGCATATTCGCAATTAAAAAATAATTTATGCGTAAAACTTCTCTAGACTTGTTATTTATAGTTTAAAAGACAAAGTTAGAAAAAAATACGTTGAAAAATCTCTAAAATCAATTCTAAAATTAAGTTTAAAAATTTAAATTTTGGCTTTCGCTTATAATCTATAGGGGAAACGATGGGAGCCTGTGTTTATTGTTTAGTGCTACTTCTGTTGGGCAAATGGCTTTTGCCCACAAAAGAGACATGATGCTTCGTGAATATTCACCATCTAGTGCATATTTAGGGTGTGATTTTCATTTAAACTTTGCAGACCCACTTACTAATTTGTGAATTTCATGTACCAATGTTTCTTTGTAAAGTTGCTTCACCTATTTATTCATCCTCCTTTGACCTTTAGATTGATTGCGAGACAGTTACTGAAGGTGAGAAAGATACCTTGAAGCCTTGGAAATTTAAGGTAGCCTATGATAAGCTGGTCTTTGCATGTGGAGCTGAGGCCTCAACTTTTGGGATAAAAGGTGTTACTGACCATGCAATATTTCTGCGGGAAGTTCACCATGCTCAAGAAATTCGCAGAAAGCTCCTTCTAAACCTGATGCTGTCTGATGTACCTGGTATGCCACAGTAACAGAGAATAACTCAAATCAAGATAGTTTGTACTACTCCTATATTACTTATGTAGTGTTTCACATTGATAATCAGTAATCACACATTCACACTTCAGCAGCACAAAGTAATCGGTATTACTCATTACTTCTACATTTCATTTGTCTCGATGAAATTGTTTATATAATTCATACATAAGTGGGTGCGACTACATTTACCTAGACCCTTAGTACGGTTCAAATTTCTTTCTGTTTTATTGGTCGGAATTTAGAATAGAACTATTTCATGATACTTGGTTTTGAAAAGATACCTATCCTGACATTGTGTATATCCTCATTATAACCGATTGTCCCAATGTTATTCATTAAAACAGGAATAACAGAGGAAGAAAAGCGTAAACTATTGCACTGTGTTGTTGTTGGAGGTGGTCCAACAGGCGTCGAATTTAGTGGTGAACTTAGTGATTTTATCATCAGAGATGTTAAACAGCGTTATTCACACGTTAAGGATTATATCCATGTTACCTTGATTGAGGTTAGAGTTGTTCGCCTCCATCTCTGGCTCTTTCCCTCCCTCTAAACTTTAACCACTCGTAACAACTTCTGTTACATTTAATTATTTCAGGCAAATGAGATATTGTCATCTTTTGATGTTCGCCTAAGGCAATATGCTACAAATCAACTAATTAAGGTTTGTAATCTCTGTATGGTATCTAGAGTCAATTGTTCATACATTCATGCCATTTTAAGCTATCAAGTACCAAGAATTCAGAACCTGAAAATATATGTGATGAGAAAGATGGCAATAAAATTAATTGGAGTGATTCTTGTCATGCATCATTCTTTTCCATATTACCTGTTCTCATGTGGCCATCCAACAGTCAGGTGTTAGGCTTGTGAGAGGAATTGTGAAGGATGTACAACCCAACAAATTAATCCTGGACAATGGAGAGGAGGTTCCTTATGGTTTGCTGGTGTGGTCTACTGGAGTTGGTGCTTCATCATTCGTTAAGTCATTGCCATTTCCCAAGTCACCAGGTGGAAGGTATTGTACATTGGCTTGACCATATGGAGTTTTGTGTTGATGCATGATATGCTTGATGGATTTGATTATATGCACATGGGCACCTTCTGTACTTTGAGGAATAGGGATATATATCTAGCACATGTAGTTAATTTGTGAATCAATTGTTTCGCAATACACCATAAGAAACTTCTATAATAGACTTTTGGCATGGCGTCCACCCAATTACGGATAATCTTAATTCTGAGGATCTGATTGCCTGGTTTTCAGAATTGGGGTGGATGAGTGGCTACGTGTTCCTTCTGCCAAGGATGTGTTTGCTATTGGTGATTGCAGTGGATTTCTTGAAAGCACGGGCAAGGATGTTCTCCCAGCTTTAGCTCAGGTACTTTTCTGAACACCTTCGTACAATCCGAGTAAATTAGGTAATCGGCAAACTTATTTTAGTCGTCTTAATCTTTTAGGAACACACACACAACAACAACAAACTGACCTTGCATCAACATTAAACAGATTGTTGCCCATGACAAACTTTTTGTCTATTTGTTTTTTTTTTTTGGTCTTTTTTATACAATAGTTTCTGTTCTTTCAAGTTGCCACATCCTTTTATTTCTCTGAAGAAACTTTCGAAACAGTGTCATCCATGATTCTGTTTAAGCAGGTTTAAAGTAAAGGAAAACATGCAGGGTGTGGGTATCAGGCCATCTATCTAAGTTCAAAAGGAAATGATAAACATACTAAAAAATTCTTACAAACTTCTTACAGGACCTGATGTGGCATCTTGTGAGTGCATCTTGCTTTTCCATAACCACCAACTGATTAGGTTCAAAGGTTGAGTTCTTTGTTTATAAGAGCTCTGTAAGAATTGTTTTAGTATGTGTAGCACTGCTCTTCCGAATAACGCTTAGACCTAGCCATGGTAAGTAGTAACTTCAAAGCATAATAAAGGGTTTTGCTTCGGTGAAACAATTCCCAATCCTTTCACTGTCTTGTATTATTGCTATTTTTTAGAAAGAAATGGATGTCTTATAGTATTATACATTCTACAACACTTTACTCTTGAACAGGTTGCAGAACGACAAGGCAAGTATCTAGCTCACCTGCTCAATCAAGTCATGAAAGCTGGAGGAGGGCATGCGAACTGTGAGATCGACATTGATCTAGGTCCTGCCTTTGTGTATAAGCATCTAGGGAGCATGGCAACTGTTGGAAGATACAAAGCTCTAGTTGATCTGAGGCAAAGCAAGGTTTGGTTATTGTTTCAGTCTAAAAACTTCCATTGTTATAACTTCTCAGCAGTCAACTGAAATTGTCACTTTATTGTCAGGAGTCGAGAGGGATATCTCTTGCAGGATTTGTGAGCTGGTTCATCTGGCGCTCAGCATACTTGACTCGTGTTATAAGCTGGAGGAACAGGCTCTATGTGGCTATCAACTGGCTGACCACACTGTTATTTGGCCGTGACATTAGCCGTATATAGATGCCTATTTGTAGATATCTGAACGCTGAACAAAGAGTACAGTACACACGTTTCGTTTCCTTTGCATTTTCCTTTTTTCCGTCAGCTACGTGTAAGTTCCAGGTGCAGTTTTCTTTCTTGAATAACACTCAAAAGTCAAAACAAACCAATGAATCGACTTCAAACATCAAACACTGATTCCGCGAGTTTGTGCAACTGTGATAACTTATCAATTATTCGGAAACATTGCATCTTTTAGATTCCGCGAGTTTCTGGCCTTCTCCGTGATTTTTCGCTGTTGGTTGCTACAAGGTTATACCCAGGGCTGACAAAGATGTACAGAAAAGTAGAAAACAATAGCAAGAGCGATTACTGTGTTTCTGTGAAGATCGCATGTGCTATGGTTAACTGCTTATATAATTTGTAAAATCCTTATAAACCTCTACAAATAAAATTATGACAATTTTTAAGGAGTAAAACCTCAAAACAAACGCCAGGCACAATTTGATGTATGATTAATCAATCTTCATTGTATTAATACTGTCCTGGGGACACATCTACACTTACAAAACATATACGTACAACCACAAAACAAGTATGGAACTGCATTGAATGGGCATTCGAACAAACCCGCTGTATCCCAATGGAGCTGTCCTATGGTCTTGTGAAGCAACGAAGCATACATGCTAAAACCACCCATAATAATGAGCTTGCTGAAGCAAAATAATCTGATGACCATCATAGCAGCCATAAGGTAGAGCTACTAATATCTCAAAATCGTCTGCATTGTGGCAAGATCCAAATCTTATTGAAGTCATAATATCACTTGATCCATTGCTAAGAGTTTTGGTGAATGGTGACATGTCAGTAGTTGTTGACGAAGTTGAGCTGCATCTTGCAATAGCACCACCTTAATTCGGGACCGGAGGGTAACCAAGAAGTCATTGAGGCATTGACCTCAATGGGTTTTGGATCTGGGAGTGGGACAGATAAAGAAAATCCTTGATATCAATAGTGAGCTCACCAAGCAACCATGTCAGATGTTTCCACTGTTGATACTCGCGAAGATAGACAATAAAACATCATCAGCACTCACCAAGCAACCATGTCAGATGTTTCCACCGTTCATCCTCAGCTTTCTACAAGAAAACATATCATCCATTTATATAGTTCTGGCAACTGACAACAAGATAAAAAGGCGAAGTACTGAAATGAACTGTGTTTAGTTCTATAATATGTTATTAGACAGACTCTTTGAATGGATACACGGCAATCTTGTGTTTTCTAAATAAAACAGACTCAATGCATTTCCATTTTACATCTTGGTGCAGTTCTGCGGAACAATAGCAAAAACAAAGACTCTTGAAGATCAACAGGTGATAGTAGGAGTTTAGGGAGAGAGTAAGCAAAGCATATGTAATACAATAAAAAGAGTAAATTATGTTATAAAATCCACGAATAAGTCAGACAACTGTCAGCACCACTGAAATAATTGAGGTCATTTTACAAGCCAAAAAAACCAATTAATTAATTCATGTAGATATATGTGTAGCCTTTGGAAGATCAGCAGAAAACCACCTGATTACTCCTCGTTAAGAGGAAAACATACCGATCTAGAAAATCGACCAGATCTCTCTGCATACCCGGTTGCATACAGGTATGGGAACTTCTATTTAATCAAAATGGAAACCCGCTTGCAATCAGCTGGACACAAGAAGTATCTTCAAATTCCATTCTGCAAAGTTCAGAATGAAATAAATGTTATATGATCTTTACATGGAAGTGACCTAAGGCAAACATGATAATATAAATCACATGTCATATAAAGTTCAATATGGTAAACTTCCTTATTACTACGAACTAAGCAATTTTATTCCAGTTAATAAACCCCTTCTTATGTACACAGTCAGTACTTAAATATATAGTGGGTTGCCCTTTCTATGTAGATATGTTCTTCAATATGTAGTTCCAAAAAGGAGAGTAATCCCTTCCCCACTTAGCAATACGCTGTTCTTTTACAGTTTAAACCAAGCATTGCAGAGTTACACCCACCTTTGCTCAATGAAATAGCTTCCATGGATAATAAAATTCATGGCAACAGCAAAGTTTAGCCTGTCTACTTAACAACCAATAAGTGAAAAAAAAAGCTTGTGAAAGTAGTTCTATTGTAGAATAAATGTACACTAAAAATCAGCTCATGTACCTTCTCCCGAACGACAAAGACAATCAAGTCCACAGGTCCATTCTCTGGGTATTCCATGTACTGAATTATATACAACCTCGTTAGTCTTCTATGCCCGAAGGATCTTCTTAGGATCACAATAGAAACACAATATGTAGCCTATTATTTGATGTACATTTCAGCGTCCAATTTATTATCATGCAAATGATGCCAACCCATTATGTTTCCAACTCATAAATTGTTGATCAATAACTTTCCTTAAATTAAACAGGTACAGACTACAAAAAGGAACTAAACCGACAAACATTTCAGTGCAAGCTAGGAAAGAAAAGGCAAGATGAAAATTTGTTATGCTACAACACAGCAGACAACACCCGAAAAAATGAAACGCGGTAGTTGAAATCAGCGAGCACGGTGTCACAGTTTAGATTAACACTACAATGCAGAATGTTCAGTTTATCCTTCGCCTCTTGTTCCGTTGGAGGCCTCCGCCATCGGTATCCAAAGAACCCAATCCACTGCTCCTCCCTCTCCTCCTCAGGGATCTTGATGACCCTGCATTACTAGGTTCTCCTCCACTCTCCGAGATACCAGCATCCCCTTGTATCACTGCAGCGGTGCTTGAGTTAGATGCTTGATCTGCAGAAGGTGCTGCAACGACATGAGTTCTGTCAAATGTTGACGCAGGATTTGGAGGATTCGATGATGAAGTGGATGCTCCGTATTGGCTAGGTCCAGTTATCCTTCTAAAATCACTCATTGCGTTTGCAAATCTTTCTGTATCTTCATACCCAAGAAGAGTAAGTCCACGCAACCAATCAATTCCATCTGGTAATAATGAACTTGGACTGTTTCTGGATGGATCCGATGCATTGTTTCTGATCAAACCACTATCAGGGGCAATGGAACCACCACCATCAGGAGGGTTAGGGCTGTCTGCTTCTCTCTGCAACCGTCTGGCCCTCATCCTTGAGGCCAATCTACTTAGGCGACTAGTGTGCTGAGCGTGAGCAGTGTCAACTATTTCCTGCACAGCTGATTCAGACGGGCCTTCAAACCTACTTGCAGTATTCATGATCTGTTGATCCAGAAGGCGCCTCCATGATGACAATAATCCATGTGCTTCACCAAGCCTTCTTGAGATCGGTCGTAAATGGTGAAACTGCTGCCTGAAGCTTTCAAGCCGATTTCCATGTGGTCTTGGTGGGATAGCAGGACCTGTCTGTTTACCATCCTCCACAGACTTCTCGGCATCCAAACATGAATTCCCTCTCCCATAGATAGGAGTAATGTTCGCCTCAGTCACCTCGCCTTTGCAGACTGGGCATTCCTTGTGGTTGGAGTAAACATTGAGCCATTGGTACAAGCAAGGCCAGCAGAAGAGATGGCCACAAGAGGTGACCACCGGCTCGCTGGCCATATCAAAGCATATATTACACTCGAATGTGGCAGCACTCCTGCCCTGCTCCTCCGACTCGTCGGAGGCGCCTAATTCCGTGCCATCGCCACCTACTTTATTGTGTTGAACAGCATCATTCGGCACCTCATGCTGGGGCACCGGGACTGCTGCATCACGCCCAGCTGGGTAAGCTTCAGAACTGAGCGGCGGAAGGTCCGACCTAAATCGCCTTGCCCGGAGCCATCGGTTCCCGGTCTGCTCGAGAAGCCGCCAGTAACGAGCTGCAGCGTCAGGGAGAAAAGAGGAGGATGCCGTCGACGAAGAGGGCCGATCCTCCCAACCTAACAGCTCACTCGCCCGCACCAGCGGCGGCGGAGGCTGTAGCCCAAATTCGAGGTCGTCAGGGAGCTCAGAGATCACCGGAGCCGGAGGCGGCACGTACGGCAGGTGCCCCTCGGGAGCAGGCGGGTCCTCGGGGTTGTAAAGCGAATAAACCTCCGGCGGCGGAGGGGAAAGGTCGGCATGAGAGGGGGAGTACGGGGGATGATGCGAAAGCTCCGGCGGCGGCGGCGGCGCGTCGACGGAGGCTGCAGAGGAGGACGGGGAGGAGGGCATCGGGGTGCTGAGGGCGAGGTCTGAGCCGAGGTCGGAGCGGCGCGGGCGCGGGGCTCGTGGGAGACCAAGGTAGAGGTTCAGATCCATCCTCCTGCTACTCCCCGCGGCCTCATCGGCATCCATCCGACGGCGAGCCGACCCGGAACTCGCTCCACCTTCCTCCGTACAGCACCAGCTCGCCGGTCTCCCACTTTAGGATACCATGGCGCGCACCCCCAGGTGGGAAACCCTAGCTAGAGGCAGGGGCACTGCGCGGGGAAGGTTGGGGGTGAGGGGTGACGCATCACCGCCGGCGAATTAGCAGGCGGCGCCGCCGGTAAGCGGCGGAGACGAGATGGGGAGGTGGGGAAGAGAAGAGAAGAGAAGCAAGGAGGAGAGAGTAGTAATAGTAAAGTGGTGCCAAAAAGAGGTGCTTTTTTCGTTAGAGGTTTGGCTATGGCAGCACAAAGCAGGTTTGCGGACTTGCAAGTTGCAACGTGCCATCGTCAGGTGAACTGAACGAACGCGGGTTAATTTGGGTATCCGAAAGTCATTAGCCGCAAATCTTTTGTACTCTAACTGTGTTCTTTTACACATTTACCCCTTCTTCTTCTCTCTCTAACAGCCTAAAAGAAACAAGCAAGGTGGACCCAGTTGCAGTGGCTCATGTGCCGTGTTGCCTTTCAGCAGTCAGCTCAGACAATTTTTACAGCAACAAAAGTTGGAAAGGAAACAGTCCATGTGCTGCTGACGGCTAAGCGCCTCTAAAACGAAGGTCACGCGCCAATCAGTTCGCTATCTAATGATAGCCACAAGGAAATGGAAGTTAAACCATAACGCAAACAAACACGCTTAGCAGGGTGCTGATTTACATTTACGACCAACTGTCACGTCGCCGAGAGTACAAGAGCTTGGTACGACCTGAGATAAACCAAGAATTATGGTCGCAGGGGATCATCAGGATCGGGTTCTGCTGAAACAACGCAGCATTTCTACTGGTCAGAAATGCCATGGTAAAGTGCCACAGAAGAAATATCTTCAGCCACAAAACTTCACGGTAGCCAAAGAAAATGTCACGGGTGTAGGCAAATTGAGCATCTCATCATGGTGGGAAAATAGCATCTGAGCCTCTGGGGTAAGTTGCTCTCTCATTTGCCCTGATGCGTGCACTCTTCTGCTGAATAGTTCCGCCAGAAAGGTGTTGTTCATTGTTGTGGGCTAACAATATCAAGAATCTGCAAACACAGAGGAAACAAAAACGTGCAAGTGTCTGGTTTATTAACTTACAGAATTAACAAGGAATATTTGGTGGATAAAAGACCAAATTTCAACTGCCAGAAAAAAAAAAACAGACGGGAGAGTAAAAGAGAAACCTTATCGGTGAACTGTTTAAAAGCTTGCCCTTCCATCAATTTCTCTAGTTCCTGAGGATGGATTAATGAGGGTGTGGGCATCAGAAAATAAAGATGGTAGGAAAAAATGTAAAGTGAGTAAGTTTCATTCATATCAGTATTTGGTAGACTATAGTAAAAGGAATTAAATCAAACTGAACTTGCACATCTGGAGCTTCTCAACTACTAATAAGAAGCTAAAGTCATGATGGACGGAGGAGGAACAGAAGTGGGTACTATAGTAGTGAAAATGTTCAGCCGTTGCAAACCGTTGCCCTCAATAAGTATTGGCTTATTACACCAATGTGCATGCTGTTTGAACAACCGAACAGACATACATTCTGACCATGTTATTTATTAAATAAACTTACGGTTATCACAAGAGTAAAGAATTACCTTTTCTGGTTCTGTAGAGCCATCAATCTTAACTAGCATTTCCTGCAGCTTGGAATCTTTGAGAGCATCTCGGATCTCATCCGATTCCACTGGCATAGATACAAAAATCAAGCAATGAGTTAATTGATGATGCTTTTACTTAAGTGAGACAACATAGTCAGTGACTCAGTGTTACTATGATTATTAAATACAGTAGAAATGCTACAAGGTTTTGAAATTTTTTAAGTAGGAATATGGGGCCAGTATAAAAGGTTGATTAGCATGAAGCTTACATTCTGCTCAGTATCCTACATAAATGTGCATGGCAGTATTTCCCAGTCGAGTTAGATGCCATTCAGGCCAGGTTCATGTTCATTTTTTCTATCTCCTATTCTAAAAACTGAAGGACTCAGCATCAACATACTAACATATCTTTCAGGTCAACCTTAAATGTAGCCTAATCTCCTATACTGTAGGATTAGGTTCAGACAATTATGAAACTGAAGTTGATATTCTTGGGTTGAAATGCATGCGAAACACTAACATGTGAGAGTTCAATACATGTTTTCAGCTGTCGAATAAGGCCAGAAATGAAGTTAAAAACAAAAGGATTAACTTTTGAACACAATTCAGGTGTGAACTGTTAGCTGATAAGAATCGAAGAAAATGTAGAAGAATTAGAAAGGTCATGATGAACCATCCAGTTCTTTTATGCAAATACTCCCTCCACCTCAAAATATAGCTACATTTTTAGTTCAAATTTATACGGAAAGGTAGCTATATTTGAGACAGAAGGAGTAATCAACAGCCTGCTGAGTGTATAACAATGTAACGAAATAGCCAAACTTGGCCATAAGGTAGGTAATACCTAAAGATCTTAATCTATTCTTGTCAACAAGCCAGCTTGGATCCTCAACTTCAAGAGCTTTTGTAGGGCATGGTGTGTTCGGAGATTGTGCGCTGCAGGTTGTGCCTGGTACTACAGACAGACAATAAAGCTTAATATACATTTTGTTCATGATTCACAATGAATAAAAATATAGCATTTATAATCAATTCTAGAGAAACTATTTTGAATTATTTTGATAAAAGAAGAAAGTGGTTACATGATTTATAGTGTGCATAAAATCCTGATCCATATATGTTGAGTTCAATCACTTTTAATGAAAACCAAATCGGAATAAATGGAGATTTAACAACAGAAATAAGTATGGTGCGTTTTTTACATAATGGCGGGTCTTGATCCTTGTCATTAGGACAATTTGTTCCTTCTTCCAGCGACCTAGAACTCCTTGCTGAAAATAATAGAAGGAACAACTGTAAATTCCAGTAGATTATGTTAACAACATGTTAGTAACATAGAACATTCATCAATTTAATGCGACGATACAGAAAAATCGTCCAAAGTCCTTATATATGGAGCAAGTAGATGCTCTGTGGGACTTTTGGAAATTGATACAGCCAAATTTCCCTTTCATGTATACTTATGTATTTTTGTGTAGGACCTTCAATCATAATTGTCATGGTTTTCACCTCAATTTCCATAAATAGCAGGAATATATAGCTGTTGCAAGTTGAAGTTGCAACAAATGTATTGAATCATCAATTTTAGAAGATTTATGTCTTAATAAGCTACAGCACTTACTAACTTCCTCCTGCAGAGATGACTTTTTAACTTCTTCCAGGGGCATCAGCTTCTGGCAAAAGGTATCTGCCAGTATAACGATATTTAGCACAAACAGTGGCATCAAGATAATGAGAATAATCTTCTAAAAGGGACATGAAGATATTTGGTAGCCATGTACAAATGATAATTAGAATTTTTAATGTGTCTAGTAACTCTTCAGCCTTCTCCTAATCTCAGATAAAGTATAACAGACAAATCTACAAAAATAACAAGCAGTAAAATTGCCAGAATTTTATAACAAAATGTGCCCTCAAAGAACTGGAGTGCGGTAAGAAGTTTACCACTAGCTGTACACCTAGCACTGTGTGAAGTGATTCCAAAACCTTAATCAATACTTCTTAAGATCGTTTGGTTTATTGAGATAATAGTTAAAAAATGTCAGGCCAGCCAATGAACGCCAGCCAAATTTATTCAACTGAGATAAAAGCAACACAGGAAAACAATAACTGGGTTGTTAGATTCAAATACAGCTAAAAAGCAACAGAGGAAGCAAGGAATTTTGCTACAGCCCACTCATACTACTTGATCTACTTCCATATCAAAGCACTAGAGCTATATTTATAAATTACCAACGGAGATGATAAGCTAATGAGCAATAGAAAGGATAGCACTGAAGTACCTTTGTGATTTTTAAAGCATGCCACAGAGCAACTGCAAGGGATAACAAAATAGTATGTAAGGGCCTGTTATTCATAATATAGAATAAGAGGCTGATAAATTTAACACTTCATGCTTTCAGTTATTCAGTTATTCTACAATCTACAAGACACATCAAAGATGTTCAAACATGATTGCACCACTAACAGGTAAATGATAGTTCAGTAGTTCTTTTAGATTCAGGGCATCTTGAGAGCATTTTAGAGAATTATATTTGGCAATCCTAAAGAAGTCATGGAAACAATTGTTCAAGAGAAGTCATAAATTAATACAGCATAGTGTATGATTGACTTTTACCTCTGAAATACAAGACATACTAGGAGTAGTTATTAGCTAACTACTGAATAATGATACACAAATTAGCACTAAAACTAACACTGGCGGTTTGCATATCTTGATTTCACGTTTTTTTTTTTCTTGTGCAAAACCTCTCCAACTACAATCTACCAAGTCAAACACAAAATATATCTAAACATTTGCAGGTACCTCACTATGATCACATTTTAAAAGAACCTATGATGCTTCAACCATGAATCAACAATCTATTCTATTGGCACCAGCAGATCTACACAATATTTTTCAAGCAGCGAGGAGGTCCAGGTGAACAAATCAAAAAGGTAATTGCGCTAAAACTGTACCTAATTTCTTCATTTCATCAGTTATGCTAGCTAGTAGGCCATTATTGAGAACCATGATCGAAGCGATATTCCCAAAATAGTAGTATAAGGATATAGTGATTTTTTTTAGGGAATGCGCAAAAGCTAAGGATGTAGTGATATTATGCGACACTACCCATGGAAGCTATCCTCCGCAACACCACATGCACAAGCAGAAGGGGCAGAGGTATCTAGTGGTTGGGCTTACTACGGCGTGCGGCAAGCGGGGCACTTGTACTTGGACGGCGCCTCCTTGCACACCTCGCAGCTCCCACCAGCCATCTCCGGCCACCTCCCCTCCAGGCGCGACCTGCACCACAGACCCTCCCGTCGTCAGGTGCCCTGTGTGGCTGCGGGAGCAGCGCGGGGAGAGGAAGGGGGGAGGGACGCGCTGACCTTTCAGGTGCTTTCAGCTCCTGCGGCTACGCTCGACGGCGGCGAGCGGCGGACAAAAGGGGAAGCGACTCGCGAGTGTTGCAATGGGCGTGGAGTGTGGTCTGTGGAGCTGAGCTACGATACGCATGGTCCAGTTTATGGTGGGCCGATCCAGCCCGTGCAGCCGGCCGAACTGTGCAAGGCTATTCGGCCCAGAAGTCTCTCGCCTGGTTGTGATATGGACTCCGGCCCAATCCAGGATAGCAGTTCCCATTTTTCAGGAATACAGGAGAAATTTTTCTGATTTCCACCGGGAAATGAAATGATTCGTTTGAAATTCTGCGTATGAAACGGAGTCCGAACTACGTATTGTGTTGGTGATTCAGCGTTTTTACCAACTCCTGTATGTTCAACTTTGCTATGTTTTTACTTTCAAAAAAAAAAAAAAACGTTGCTATGCTTTGGGTGGATCGAATGATTTCGCACGAATCTGCAGCCTGAACGTTCCCTTGCAATTGTACTATTCATCGCTTTGCTCTGTACTTAAGTTTCTTTTTGTTCGTCACTAATCTGGGAGAAACGACAGACTTAGGAACATAACAAAAAATCTATGAGGATCATTTGTCAAGAAGCAACATAAGCTTTTTCTGGCTTACAATAATCCCAAGTGAAAATAGACGGACCCTTAGTTTGTATATTTTTCACAAGAGAAACGATTGTCCCTTTGTTCAAACCACTCCAATAGTAGGATTACAACCCAAGCCACACACCAACAAACAAACCAAAAGCTATGCAACATGCCAACGACCATGTACAAACCTTATATCCGGTACCGAATCAGCGGATCCTTGAACTGAAGCCGCTCGTGATAAACCCTCCACGCAAGGTCTTCCAGTAAAAACGAGTGAAACCTCCACCCATCCTCACCATCATCTCCGGCTCCATCCACCTCGTCGTCGTGTTCGCGGCACTCTTCTCCGGCATCCGTGACCGGGACCAATGGAGAGATGACAGTGTCCAATGGGAGAGTGATTAGCACGGTGACTGACAAGCGTTCAGCCTCGGCGCCATGCCCTGCTCCGGGTGTAGAGACGGGGTGAGCCATCCCTCTCACTTTCTTCAGCTTTCCGTTGCTCCACACCTAGCACGCGTACCATAATAAAAGTTAGAGGCATAAACGCAACTCATGAAGCAAGTGTTACTGCTTTGCTGCTGCTCAAGAGTAAAGGAAACAACAGACATGACATGATGGTCACTTTGTGGTTCCTCTTCAAAAGCCGAGATCTTTGACTCTTTTAAGGTCTTTTTGGTGGATTCCAAACCGAGCTGTGAGGCAGTGATGCACCGGCTGATGCAGACATGGGGCCTAAATGGGTCCAAATTGAGTGGTGACACACAACCTACTTTAGAATTTGATACCTTTTTCAATAATTAAAATGGATGCTTTATACTGCATGTCTATGGCTCGTAGAGACTTAGACTCTGCCACTCACAATTTCACAAATATTTAGCAGATTCTTTTTCTGGAGTGAAGGAATGGTAGGAGTGTCTACATGTCAATTATAAATTATTTGTGTTGTACGTGCAAAAATTAATGTCCTATCGTTTGCAAATTAGTCAAAATGAGATATTTGCACGCAAGTACCTGAGCAATGTCGCCGATAGTGACAAGGATTGCGCCGTCGCGTGCGCCAACGGTCGTCCACTCGCCACCGTCGTTCATCACCCAGCTCGCCGGCGCAGTCTCCTGCCGGGACGCTTCCCACTGGCAATGGAGTCCCACGACGTACGGATACGCCTTCGCCTTCCGGGCGGCCGGAGGCGCCGCCGCCGCCGCCTCGCCAGCGGCGACCTTGGAGGCCCACATCAAACACCTCGCCTTCCTCCTCCCTTCCGGGAACGGCTCCTCCCCGAATACAAATTCTGGGCAGCCGGACATCATCGCCACCACCCGCATGCCAACATCCCGCAACCGCCTCGCGAACTCCTCCGCGGCCGCCGGGAGCGCGGCGCCAATCTCCCCCTCGCCGTCGACGTCGAACACCATGGCGGGGTCGTCGTCCTCGGCGGCGCCGTCAGCTTCTTCAAGCTCCTCATCCTCCGTGAATCCGAGCGTGAGGAGGTTCGACGCGCGGCGCGCGGGCGCGTCGACGAGGGAGAGCTCGGCGAGCGCGGAGGACGGGAGGTGGGAGGGCACCCCGTGTCCCTTGAGGTGGAAGCACCCCACGTCGGCGGCGGCGAGGAGATCACGGCGTGGATCGGAGGAATCGAGCAAGACGAGAGGCGGAAGCGACGGCGGAGACCTGAAGCGGGAGGGGATCGGGGAGCGGAGAGTCGGCGCCGGGGTTGACAGGAGCAGGCGGTGTAGGATCGTCGAGAGCGCGGCGTCCGTGCCCGTGCCCGTCGCGGTGGCGCCAGAGGCGGAGGACGAGAGAGCGTGGTGGTTCGACGGCGTCGGAGGTGGAGGACCGGGGAAAACGCTCCCGGATCCTCCGTTGGCGCCGGAGATGGATGACGCTGCGGCGGTGGAGGAGGAGGCGGCCATGGGTGGACTCGAAGAAACCGAGAAAGGACACGATTTTGGTGGGAAACAAACTTGGCTGTTGGGAGGCGTTGGCGGCGTCGTGGACTCGTGTGGGAGCGAGAGGAGGCAATTTATGCGGGGTCTTGTTGGTGTGGCCGTGTGGGCCCATCTGCTGAGCGTGTGGTGGGCCACTTTAGGGGATTACGCCGACCTGGACCGGCGAAGCAGGGAGTGGGCCGGAACAGGGCTTGCAGAGCTCAACTACTCCCACAAATGGTTCATCTGAGTTAACTTTGCTTTCTGTGAATTTCTCCAAATAAATACTACTTGTTCGCAATCTTTATTTCTAGGAATGATTTTTATTCTTTCTGTGGTTCTGTACTAGCGTCAAGAAATTGAAAGGGAAATGTAAAAACGCAAGTGAATGAAAAGGACGAAGACGCCAGACTGGTGTCTCTAGCTACCTTGACAACTTGACTTTAGGGATGTGCCCCTTCATACTGTATTTTGATGCAACGATTTAGCACCGGACATGCATATCACTTTGTGCCTTTCATACCATGGGGCATTTTTTTTTTTAAATTACCCTATATCTTGAGCATCTTTGAAGATTGGACCAGCAAATTCTTGAGATTGACGAAGTCACCATGGACGCCTCGCTGTTGACAGGTACGTCGCTTATCACCGAAAGCACAAAGCCGTTAAATCCTATAAAATTCGTTCCGATGGAAAATCGAATCAAAAACCTCAGGTGCTAACTCATGTAATCACTGGGTTACGGGCCCGTTCGCCATATCATTGAGCATCTTCTTTAAAATAAAAACTAAAAATCTAAAAACACGAGCAACGAGATTTGATAATTCGAGAAGTAATTCTAGAAAGCAACCTTCTAGTTAATTAGCAGTTAAGAGCTGATCCCAGTGATTGGTTAGGAGTAGCTCTCTACTGGAAATTTCCATGGACCAGCGCTTCATGTCTCCATTGGATGTAGAAACCACACGAGACATGGAAATTTAGCATCTTTCAGAGAGATCTTGCCACGTTATGAGACTTGTCGTATAGAGCGTACGTGTGATTAATCTGGCACGACGCTCTCTTTTCTTCCGCCATTTCAATAGGTCATTACTGTCGAATTGATCGACAGGGACAAATGGCATTATAGATGGTGACACAAAATGTAGAGAGAGAACAGCAATACAGCAAGTTGGCAGAATCATGCAGAGGCGAGCTCTCCTTTTCTAAGGACTTGCCGCAGTTGCAATGCTTAAATTATGGGCGGTGTCCATTCTATTGTCTTCTTTTGGCCATTCTATTGTCATCTTTAAGTGCCCTGTTAGAATCTTGTATATAGTGATTATTGTATGCTCTAGTTTCGGCAACCTAAAAGGAAAATTGCTTGCTTTTGGTGGACGGATGCATGGGCGTCTGGGCAATATTTCAGAATTTAAGTATTCCTACTAGAAGTACTTTAGAGTTGAGATACTGACCTCTAATAAAAGAAGTGCAGGGACAAATTCGGTTTTATGGGAGACCTTCCCCAGGAAACAAGCTTGTCTGCAGCGATGTGACGCTCCAGCTTGATGTGTTTTGGATTTTCGGTGTTTAGGTCGGACTGCATCTCCACTGTGACATATATACATAGATTTTATATTAATTTAATTCATCTTTCTAGCGATATACATCTGGTTCTGTACACCATTAGTGCTAGTATCTCGAAGTTAACCAGGAAGAAAAAGATCTTTTTTACTGGATGAAAAAATGTCGATCATGGGGCTTGGTTCTGTTCTCTTCTACGTTTCTACCTATTCACCGAATTATTGGCATAGCTTATTTACTCCACACGCTTCTATATTATATATAGACAACTTATTCTGTAGGTTTATAGCATGTATTGATATTTTTTTATTTGTTAAAATTAAGTAGATGGTTCACCAGCTTCTATCCATGGATAATATATTAGAAGGTATTTCAACGGATTATTACTACGTATTATTTGCTCCATTCCATTAAAACATACATTTTCTTTTAAAAAATGGCTCGCTTCCACTGTATTGTTTGGAATTCTATAGTGCACAACTTATTCTGTAGGTTTATAACATACAACATATATTAATATTTTATTCTTCAGTAGATATTTCACCAGCTTCCATCCACCAATAATATATTTAGAAGGTACTTCGCCGGATTTTTGCTCCATAGTCTTTTTTTTTTTGAGACCTTGCTCCATAGTCTTTAAGATGTATATTTTCTAAAAAGGAAAACACCCTTCTATTATTTGTTTAGAACACTTATAGTTTATAGACGATCCATGACAGTAATCCGGTGAATAAGGGCAGCTTCAACGGGCGTCGGTTTGCCGTCTTATCACAGGTGATTTTGCATTTTCCCCCCTTGAGTTAGTTGGAGACAGCAGCGTCGTCGCGTCCTCAGGCGACGGTACTGGCCCAAGCTCCAACGATTCAGCCGACGATGCTGTCAGCGTTGTAGCTCACGCCCCGAGTAGTCGCCGGCCACGCTTGATTTGATGTGGACATATAATCTCGAAGACTCAATTTTCTTAATCACAAAGCCTTCTTTTGTACATGTAAAAAATAGGTATATAAAGATTATTTTTATACTTGATCCACCATATTTTATGTGTCCATTCATGAATTAAATGGCTTATATACAGCCAAATAGATAAAACCACTGTATGAGTTGCCTCTTCTGCTGTCTCTGTGTGTGTAGTTCTAAAAACAAATAGACAACAACCGTCTCAATCATTGCGGGTGCCCTAATATGTTTCACACGGAGGGCGGTGGGAGGGGGTTCTTCAAGAAGAATGGTTAGCGTCACTAGACATAGGCCCAAAAATACGGAAGGGTGAGCTAAAAGACCATTAGCCCTTTGTAGCAACTAGCAAGGCTCAAATAGTTGCATGTTGAACTAGCAGGCCAACTTACATATAGATGTGGGCCGTTTCGTCCAGACAGAAATTTCTTCACCAAGGCCGTCAGGGACGAGATCCCTACAGTTCTCCGATCGCAGTGGTAAAAATACAAATTGCGGCCATAATCCTTAGATTTTGAGTTTTTTACTTGCTTTCAAGGGAAAAAAACGAATTTAATATCTGTGCCGAAAACGACATAACAACTTAGGTGGCAATTATTAGTCTCATAAACAGATAATGGTACAGAAATTGCACTATGCCTAATTGCCTATCTGCTTAAGCTAAACACCTGCTGAACCCTCGTGCAATGGACAGCACGCTGGCTGCCTGGCTCGCCTGTTACTTTTTACACAAGACAAAACCAGAAAAATATTTTTCCTCCAGATACCAACTGTTTCCTGAGATGCGAAGCGGTTGATTCATTCCATTTTCCTAGCATGACTACGACCGACGAGCAGATATTCACGTGTGAGTGTGTGACCAAAGCTACACATAAAAAAACTACCAGGCCGCACCAAACTCACAGAAAAGTTCGCACATGGCACATTTCCTCCCAAGAGAAGGCTCCAGCTCAAGGGAAAAATGGATGCCTCCCCTAATCAGTGACACAATTGCTCCCGTCTATGTTTCGACAAAAGAACAAAAAGGGAATTATTCAACAATTAATACTATACATAACCAAACAACCCTAATAAATAGTTGCTTACATTATTGCACCATGTTAGAGACGTTTGGCTGGCGATACACTACCTAGAACATAATACTAGCATGTCCCTAAACAAAACGGCAACATACCAAAGGTCCAAAGGACCACACACATACCTTCAGATTATTTAGAGGCAAAATCGAATCCATGTAATGAAACCATCAAGAAAGGCACTGCCACTTAACCTAAAATCGAATTAGTGCTGGCAAGCAGCGACAGTATCTGAGGATTAATTCGAGGCTCTGGGTGGTACGTCCGATTCCTGATCCTGTCAATCAACACGAACGCTAGCTGCGGTCTTCTCCTTTTTCCACTAGCTGAAGCTGACACAGTGACACTGGCCTGAATCGAAGGCGAAGGCGAACCCCGTTATTCTTCCAGGTTTACGCGCGCGCGCGTGGCTTGTTTGGAAACCGGGAAAGCCTCGGCTAATCAGGTCAGGCCGTGTCGTACGTGGTCCTCGCCTACTTCCTTCGTTCCAGCCCGCATGACGGGGAGACCGTGTCGTTTACGAACCACCGCCGCATGGTTACAAACGGAAGCCTTCTCGTCCCGGCTGCGTCCTGCCCGTCTGTCTCCTTCGTTAGCCGTCACTAGCTCGATCTCATTCGCAGCAGTCATGGTGGTGGGGTACACCGTACACGGCTCGTTCGGCCACTCTCGGAACCAGAATGTCCAAACTTGGCTGTACACTGAAATTATATGTTACACACTCGAGCAGATCGGCAGATGTTTTGCTCTGTGATTCTGCTGCTACACTTGCAGAGTTCTTTTTGGTTAGATGACACGCACCCATAGAGTAGCATGCATGGCAGTTTTTACTTGCTACAACTTGCTGGCAGTCCTGGTCCTGGGTCCAAAACCGTACTTGCTCACAGTTGATCGGTTTTACTCTGGCCCTGGAACAGTCCAAAACTGCAGTGCAGCACTGCAGCTGTTCACAATTGATCGCTTTCTCTGAACCGAGGAAATGGAAGCTGAAAAGCGGCTTCCCTCCTACCATCCCCTGACCACCGGATGAAACATTAAACCAGGGAAGAAAAGCACGGTCTATCAGATAGGAATAGGAAAAGGGAAATTCAGATTCCTCACGATACCACTTGGGCTACCAGGATCGGACGGCCAATGCCGTTTTTCTTCGCTGCTCGCGGTCGCTCTATGGTTTACCGCAACCAACGCTGGTTGCGTCCCAGGACAGCACAAGTAGAAATCAATTAGCCAAATCATCTTCCAGGCAGAGCTTCCAAGCCAAGGAAAATCCGAAAATGCAGTAGTAGTAGTCCAGTAGCAAAGTACCTATGCCAGTGTCAGTACCAATGATATCGCTGTTATGGCGAAGAGGGATTTTGGACGATGCAAATAATTTTGGCGAAACAGCTGCAAAGCGCCAAAAATCAACGTTCTTGGAGGTCACAGGACTAACAGGAATCGAAACAAAAACAGTTTTTCCTTCAGAAGTTGATTTCTTCGGGGTACTCTGGAATGTATGTGAGCCATCTATTATATTAGATCTAATAGTAAAAATGTATTTCTGCTATACCTTATTAATTTGTGTAGTAGTGCATTAAAAGGTATTTTGGGAGAAATTACTTGACTTCGTTACAAATGCATATTGTATCAAACTCATCATTGTGTAGCGTGTAAACAAGATTAATTAATTATTAAGTTGTCCTCTCACCGTATTTAAGCATTTGACGAAAATATACATCAAAATCAACACTAAGATTTAATACTATTCTCTGGTGGAGTAAAAGAGTGCGGAAGAAAAGATACAAGTACAGTATTGGTGGCAGTAGCGATAGAATTTTCATTGAGCCTGTACTATTATGATTGGGTGGTAGGCCTTTGGACTTGACAGCAGTTTGGCTCCAAATTATTGCCTCAAGTTCTCGATGGGTTGCTTTAGGTCCGAGAAAGCGTACTTTGCTTGTCATTTCAAATTATCAAACAGCAAATTCTTCAGGTTTTGAGTGCTTTCAAATAGCTATTCGTCGATGAGAAACGGTTGGAGAAGAAGTCAAGTTCGGCTAGCACGCTCTTGCTGTTGGGCTGTTGTTTATTTGAATGATTTGGCGTGTTAAATTCCATATACAGTATTCTCTTCGGTCATTAATATATGACGTTTTTAACACTAATTTTAATATTAAAAACGTTATATATTAAAATACGGAGGAAGTAACGTTCTAAGACGATAAAAGTAAAGGACGTGACACTCGAGAAGGAGTATGTACACAAATCTTTTTTCTCTCTGATATATTGGCAATTCGGCATATACTGGCATTGAAGTGTCAGTGTGTCGTCACCCCACAAGTACTGTGAGGCCGTTGAGCCGAAAAGGATATTGCAACTGCGAGATGTATATTCGATTCAGCTTATATAACAATTGATCTTGTTTGACTTAACATACGTTACTATACTTAGTATTTACTAGCTAGTTCGAACAGCCTGATCAATGGACTGAAGAGCTCTTAATTTTGCTGACTTTGTCGTGAAACAAAACCTAGACTGTAATCATGGGGTATTAGCGTGAGGACAATCGTGCGATGTTAATGTGGAGGTGGTATACGTTTGCAGAAGCAAATTCCGCATCTTAGGCTAAGGGACATATATGTTTACTGATGAAACTTGGTCAAATGACCATAACTTACAGTGTATAATGCAATAGAGTAATGGACAGCCCAGGAATTCAGACTTAGTTGGTACTTAGTTGCTACAAGTAGTAACAAAAGATAATCCATGACCTTGTCGATGGCTCAGAGGAGAACCTGAGAAACGACACCGACAGGGCGAAATCACCAACATTTCTAGCATTCCACTGTCGCCTTATACGCCCGGACAATGCTTACCCGAGAGTTTTCATTTGCTTAACTGAAAAGATAGCCATGTGGAATATATTTCTATAAAAATAAGAAAAGTTCGCTCTCAAAAAAGAAATTAAGAAAAGTTGAACAGCGACCTAAACCTTGACTCCACTGTCAGTCTGTCACCACGATTCATATTTTTCTGAAACCAACCCGGATCGTATCCTACAACACATTAGAGCTATTAATCAAAGCAGGACAATTGCTTCAGGTCGAGAAGTCTCAAACCGGCAGTTGGCTCGACGTGTGGTACCAATACAGTCGCAAAGCTACCAGAACTCCACTCATCATTCTACCAAAAAAATAAACAAAAATGAGGAATCAAGGTTCAACTGCTTCATGTGAAAACGTCACCATGTAATCCCGTAATCTGTATGCATGTTGTTAATTATCTGCTCCCTCCCTTGAGCCCAGCCAATATGTACCCATAAGCTACCACGTTGACCATAATGATATATAACCATATAGATCAAAACTGATCGATATATGGATCCAGTCATGGTCGCACGGAGCAAATCTGCTCGTCGCTGGAATCAATTCAGCATTATTAAGTCCCCTAATCAGCCCATGATTTTACTAAATTCGTTCTGGGTAGAACACCTAATACTATAGCAAAAATTAACAACTCTTGTGCTGTATCTAAATATATACAGGGCTAAATAATGCCTTTCATGAATGACGTGCTGTACCACGTTTCTGCATGCCTCGTATTGGCCAGGCCAAGTCTGCGAGGCTTTGAATTGGTAAGGAATAAAACACTCCTTGTTTCCGATCCACCCGTCCATTTAATCATGCTTATTAGTTGCCGATTCAACGCCTGATCAAAGAGGAGAAACGGAGAAGGGGAGGGGGAAGGAAGCATCACACAAACACAAATTTTAAGCGTGAGATGTATTCCCCTCACCAAATCCCCCATACCACGCGCCTATAGCTTGCTAGCTCTCGAGCTATAGCAGCTGCTGACTGCTTCCCTCTCCTCTCCTCCCTCCATAAAGCTCGCGTCTCTCTCGCTCGCTCTCACCGATCGGGTCAGACCAGCGTGCTGACCGCCATGGCCAACCGGCGCAAGTTCTCGCAGGCGGGAGGCGGAGGCGGCGGTGTGTTCGACCCGTTCGGCACGAAGCAGGCCGTGACGTCGCTGCGGAAGGGCGGGCGGCTGCCAGTGTACGTGGCGGGCGTCTTCTTCGTCATCTGCGTCATCATCATGTACGGCGAGGACATCCGGTCGCTCACGCTCGACCCGATCGCGCGCGCCGCGCCGCGGATCACCGCGTCGCCGGCGGAGCCCGTGACCGTGACGTCGAAGGAACGGCACGTCGCGCGAGTCAACCCTCCGCGTCGCGAAGTCTCGTCCGCAGAGAAGGCCGCCGCAGCGCTGCCGCTCGACGTCACCGAAAGGCCGAAGCAGGAGTCACAGACGCCGACGCTGACAACGCCGGCGACGACGGAGGCGGCGAAGGAGGCCCCGAAGGTTGTCGCCAAGACGAGCAAGCCGAAGAAACCCAAGCCGTCGAAGAAGAATAAACCGAAACGGCCGCGGCCGGCGAAGAAGACGGTGGCGACGGAGGCTGCGGCGGGTGGCTTTCTTGGCGTGCCGGAGACGTGCGACCTGTCCAAGGGCGAGTGGGTGTTCGACAACACGAGCTACCCGCTGTACCGGGAGGAGCAGTGCGAGTTCCTCACCTCGCAGGTGACCTGCATGAGGAACGGCCGCCGCGACGACACCTACCAGAAGTGGCGGTGGCAACCCAAGGATTGCTCCATGCCCAGGTACGCGTTTGCGCTGCCGCCGTTTGTTCTGAAATGGCAACGCCCCATCCAGCAAACTGGGCATGCACGTATAAATGGCAGGTTTTGAATTGATTCCTCGATTGGTGAAATTTTCAGGTTCGACGCGAAGCTGTTCATGGAGAGGCTCCGTGGGAAGAGGTTCATGTTCGTGGGGGACTCGCTGAACCGGAACCAGTGGGAGTCGATGGTGTGCCTTGTGCAGTCGGCGATGTCGCCGGGGAAGAAGTACGTCACCTGGGAGGACCAGCGGGTCGTCTTCCACGCCGTGGTGCGTACTCACTCCGCCGTCTCCACCTCTCCACCTCCATATGAAATCCATCCATTCATCCATCCCATCTTTAAGATTCGTGCCGGGCACGATGAACGAACTTGCATACATGCCCATCCCCATCTGTCTGCTTAGCTAGTTTGGCCGGGTCCACGCGCGGCCACGGAGCAGTTGGTTGGTGGCGCGGGCGGCCGCGGCTAAGCGCCAGACCGGTGCACCAACTTGGCGTGCGTGCGTGGAACAGCCGCCGGCCGGGTCGGTTTCTGATGGGGGTGTCCCGTTTCGAATTTGTCGTAACTCGTAACGCGTGCGTATGTGCGTGCAGGAGTACAACGCGACGGTGGAATTCTACTGGGCGCCGTTCCTGGTGGAGTCCAATTCTGACGACCCGAAGATCCACAGCATCCAGCACCGGATCATCAAGGCGGACGCGATCGCGGCGCACGCCGAGAACTGGCTCGGCGTCGACTACCTCGTCTTCAACACCTACATCTGGTGGATGAACACCCTCAACATGAAAATCATGTACGTGTGCGCTTACGCCCGATCGATAACATCGATCGATCACAAGTTCGATCATAACCGCCGTGCCGTGCAAACAAAGGCGTGGACGTACGCGCGATCGTTGTAGATGACAGCGACTAATGATAATTTGATCATCTTGCAGGAGACCGGGCGGGCAGAATTGGGAGGACCATGACGAGGTCGTGAGGATCGAGGCGTACCGGAGAGTGCTGACGACGTGGGCGAACTGGGTGAACAACAACATCGACCCGGCGCGCACGTCCGTCTTCTTCATGAGCATCTCTCCTCTTCACATCAGGTACGTATACCAACCAATACCTACCTTGATACGTCTCGCCGTTTTTTTTTTTGTATTCTTCCGTACAATCCCACGTTCTGGAAGTAGCTGGCACGTACGCACGAACGAAAGCAGTCAAGGTAGTGTGATAAACTGACAGTATATCTCATAACGGTACGGTAGAGTGCGCGAAACGCCAAAATCTTGGAACTTTTGCATGCACACCCAAAGTGAAGGTACGCACGCACGCATGCTGCTGGCGTCGCGCTGCCAAAAAAAAGGACGAGACGGCAGCGCTTGTTGCGTCCTGCAGAAATAATTTTACACGGATTGGTGGTGCAGTGGGCGACCCCGGCTCGGCCGGCCACGCTCGCGCGAGTCGGTTTTTCGTGGCCGAAACGGACAGCACGAGCCTTCAGTCCAAGAGAAATAGACTAGTTGCCCGGCTCGAGCAGGATCGTAGTTGTGCGCGCGTGGAAATGTCAGAACCCTATGTTGTCTTGACTTGTATAGTTAACGATTAACCGTGCAAACGTTTGGTGTTAGGGCATGTCCAATAATTGAGACGGTGTTGTATGTAATTTTTTTTCACCTCATCTAGAGACAGTATACAAGACACTATGTACAATGGATTGTCAATTGTGCTGTATGTATATGCTTAAAAATAGGATTAAGTGGATCAATAAAAACCATTCATCTAAGAGACAGCTAGACTACAATGGTGAAAATCATGTACATAACATATAGCTGTTGTCTTTTATCCTATTAGTGGGAGTATCAGGCGACTAGCAGGATGAAACACATGGACTATTCGTCATTGGCGTTGGCCATGAGACCATCTGTTAAAGTGTTAAATGCTTAAACGTGGGTGCGGTCCTATAGCATGCTACCGCGACAACTGTAGCGAATCACTACCATTAATTTATGTACGTGGGGTTTGACATTTTCAGTTAGTGGCGTACCTCTAGACTAAAGTAGAGAGAGTGAGTATCTAACACGGGCAGGGCGGGAATGCCATGCCATGACAGCACAGCTAATTAACTAACACAGCCCCCCTTGCTGCAAAAGCTTATAATTATCGGCAATCACAATGGTGACCACACTTGAGCAGTTTGCACAACTACACTGCTGTTGAAAACTACTCTTTCGTATGTAACACTTGGAGCGGCATCTTTCTAGCTAGCTGTAGCTTCTTTCCAGTTCTCTTCGCACGAACTTTCTGCGGCCAAGAATGTGCGTCACATAACTCACCGGTATGCAAATGTCCAATCAAATGAGGTTCCTATCAGGGCTCTTATTATTGTACATCTGCTCGTTGTCCATCTCGCATTTCCCAAATTTTTAATACTCTCTTCTGTGCCATGGGTATGTATTAGTTGTGTGTGTACCTGTTCGCTCACATGGGTGGGAGAATTATTTGCACATGAATGAATCCGAGACGGAAGCTTCTCCGAGCCCCTTTGGCCGCCGTTTGCAAGCCGTGAAGGAGTGAATCCCATGATGACGACGATCGGAGACCTGCAGGATGCACACCGTAGTTCGTGACGATATGTTGAAATATACTATATATATCTCATCGTTGTGAGGACTCGTCTCGTGACCGGAATTTTAGGATCTCGTAGTACAGAACGCATTGAACTAGCGCAAGTAGACAGATTATCTAATCTGCTACATATACGTGTAGCTTTTGAGGTTAAAGACTAGAGGTGAATACAAATCTGTCGCTTGGGATTAACGTTTCGCTTTTCTTCTTGCGCAATTCAGCTTGGGAATTCCTACTAGCTAGTGTTATCCTGAGTGGAGAATTTGAACTTGCTAGGCTGAACATTTTTTTAATGGTTTCCAATTTATGTGACCCATGAATAAGGACCGATAGATGAAGTACCAGACGTTGCTTTGACAGTATTGGATCAAATAGAAGGCTGTTCTGGTTACTGTTGCGGATGGCATGGCCCGCGGATGGCGCCTTAAACGAAAGCTCCCTTTCTAAAAGCTTTTAGTACAAGTTGCCTCATCCTGAAACTGACGGGTGCTTAGGGTTCCGTGAAGGAAACCACTTTGATTTGCCTAAGAATTTTGAAGTCAATGATTCCCTCTAGAGGATGCGAGAAGATAATTAAGGAGTAACCAGACAGAATTGGTGAGGTTCATGTCACTTCTGGTTAATAAACAAAACACTGGGGTTCTACACGCTGTTAATTGCCTGTTAGAGAATGTACGATCTATAGTCGTTTAGCGCAGCACATATACTGTGTTGCTGATTTTTTTTCTTCTTGGAGTACTCCCTCTCTGTCCCACAAAGTTGACGTTTTAGTTCTGCAGCTTTGTCCCGAAATAGTAATTGTTTGGAGGGGTGACTACTCATCAACCCATCACATGTCCAGTATAGGAGCCATGACAGAGCATACTGTAGGAGACAGAAGACATTGTTTGTGCTGCTATTAGTACTGAAGGAGTACTATTGCGAGTGACATTCGTCCTAGCAGTACAAGTGCACTTGATTCAGTGACTGAAATGATTGGTACAGCTGAAAACGTTTGAGGACATATGGGTCAATTTTCACTCGTGCTAATTTGCCTCCATATTAGTAGAACCTCAAGTTTTATGGGACAGAGGTAGTATGAAGAAAGATCACGGGGTGATGCCACAAAACATTTTGCCGTGTCCAGCTGTCTAATCTCGAAAGTTGTTGACTATTCCCAGTGGGGTTTGCGTCCACAAATGAAGAATTCTAGCTTGGCTGCTTCGGTTCGGAGGCATGTCACGTCAATAGATACAGTTAAAGTTCGGTCAACCAACCCACAATAATACAAATACCGATACGATACGATCCCAATGCATTGCATAGATCTGCTAAACAATTCACCCATGATTTCACCGTTATGATCGGACAAACTTACATCCTGGTCGTTAACTCGGTTTTTGAATCATCATGAAATCTGTTTTTGTGCATACGCAGCCCGGAGGTGTGGGGCAACCCAGGCGGGATCCGGTGCGCAAAGGAGACGATGCCGCTGCTCAACTGGAACGGGCCGATCTGGCTGGGCACGGACTGGGACATGTTCCACGCGGCGGACAACGTGTCCCGCGCGGCGTCGCCGCGGGTGCCCATCACGTTCGTCGACGTCACCACCATGTCGGAGCGGCGCAAGGACGGGCACACCTCCGTGCACACCATCCGGCAGGGGAAGGTGCTCACGCCGGAGCAGCAGGCCGATCCGGGCACCTACGCCGACTGCATCCACTGGTGCCTCCCCGGCGTCCCTGACATCTGGAACCTCATCCTCTACACCAGGATCATGTCCAGGCCACAACTGTTATAGCAGCTGAACAAGTGAAACGTTTACAGAGACAAGATGATTCATACTAGGCAGAAAAGGGGCAAGCTAGGTTGGCTGGTTGGTTATATACACAGAGATCATCGTACTGAAAAGAGAATTTTTTTCTTCTTCTTTTCTTCACATTCTTTTCTGGCCGTTTCACCTGCTGTCAGAAGATGTATTCATTTGTTCTGTTTTCTTCAGGGGGTAGGTTAAGTGGGAGAGATTGATACAGTATATGGTTATGGCTAATGGGGTGGCCGTGCGTGCGTACGTGCCTGCGTGCACAGATGCGCTGTAAGGCTCCTGATCGAACTGTACATTGGGGAAGAAAAAGTTAAAAGTGAAAGAGATGAACAGGTATGGTTTACAGAGAAACGGCCGGTTGCATGCGTCCAGCTGCAGATCGAGTAGTGGGTGGTCTCACTTGTGGAGTGCGGTTTTCTCCGGGTTGTTTTATTTCTACTTACTACATCCGTTCTAAAATAGTTGACGTTTTAAGTTTTTATATCATAGTGTTAGACTACTCGTCCTATTTAAAAGATTATAGAATTATTATTTATTTTATTTATGATTTGCTTTATTATTAAAAGTTTTTTAGGTGTGTCTTATTATTTTTTATATTTACAATAATTTTTTAAATAAGACGGATAGTCAAACGTTACAAAATCAAAACCCAAAACGTCATCTATTTTGGGATAGGGGGAGTATTATACATGGGAGACGGATCGAAAAGTGAGGCACTTTTCAGTTGATCATTTCTATGTAAAGCCTGAAAATCATCTACCTGAAAGTTGAGTGACAAAAAGAAGCACCACCTGTCGACAGTTGGAAGGGACTAAAAATCTCAACTATGAGTCGTCCATGCAGTCCATGCAGCTGATGCATGCGTGACTGCTTCTTTCCTGCCTTCATTTCTGTATGCATTTCGTTGCGGTAGCAAAGCTCGCGTATCCTTTTTGTCATGGCAAGATGATGCTGCCACGACAGGTGCCACACGTAAACGAGGCCGTTCCATCCATGTACGCGAGGAGCAAAGTCGCTGGGAGATAAAGCAGCGGCCGTGCTTTGCCTTCTCTAGAGAAATAAATTGAAGTTGTTACCTGTAACGAACCCGGTTGTGCCACTCTTCCAGTACGTGTACGAGGAAGAAACGGATCGAGCTGACAAGCTCGTGTCGTACTACCAGCTCAGCAGATCGGCCTCATTTATTGTGTAGGATCAGGCGCGGCATGGTGCTCGTTGTGAGGTTAACGAATTTTACGATTTTGGGCCTTTTTATCCGTTTACTTCTATGTTCATATAACTGTGAGATTGTAAATAGTCCTTGTCCCACAAAAGATGTCAGATGAGAGAAGTGCTCGTGCGTGCCCCAGTGCCTGTGCAGTCGCGCGTCCAAATGATTCAAAGTTGTCCATTTTGGCAACATCCAGGTTTCAGAATTGGTTTGTCGAGAAGACTAGTGAATTACTCCTTCCATCCTAAAATATAACAAGTTTTAGAATAATCAAAAGTCAAACATTTTAAAATTTGACTATTAATATTGAAAAATTTAAAATAAACTATCACATAAAAAATAATGCTATTAGATTGATGATTAAACAAACTATTATAATATACAACTATTTTAATTTAAAATATTATATTTTTATAAATATTATTGGTCAAAGTAGTATCTTCAAGAACGTAAAAAGTCAAAGACTGCTTATATTTTAGGACAGAGGTAGTAATTCATAACATAGGTACGTAGCTGGAGTGTGTAATGTACCTAAGTACACTATCACTTTCACTTGGAATATGTAAAGTGTTGTGGTTTCTTCGGTTTCAGGCTTTCAGCAAAGAGCCGAAGATTGGTTTGTAGGCGAACGGGCCTATAGCCCAGTGGTTACAAGAGTCTTAGTAGCATCTGAGTTTCTGGGTTTGATTTCCCGTGAAAACAAATTTTTCAGGATTTAACGGCTTTGTGCTTTCAGTGGTAAGCAACATACCCATCGACAATGAGGCGACTGTGGTGACTTCGTCAATCTTAACAATTTGTCAGCCTAGTCTTCGGAAATGCTCATAGGGGTAGGGTTTGCGTACGTCCGTTTATAGGGATAAGTATGCGTGCGTTGTGAGTGTCGTACTATATAATTAAAAAAAAAAGATTGGTTTGCAGTAAAAGGGGTAATTAACTGTGGAGAAACGATTCATGGGCCTAAAGGAAGACGAAGGAAGCATGATTGGGCTGATCCATAGTAGTTATACTAGGCCCGGCCCACTCTGGCCTCGGCTCTTGTTTAACCTAGACAATGCCTGCCCTCGACTCGGACTCTGCTGCTTTCTCGCCGCCGCCGGCCGCCTTATAAATATCTTCCTGTCTGAGTGAGCGCTTACTCTTGATCGATGACTCCTCAAGCTCCAGTAGTAGTTCCAAATTTCCAACGTTGATTCTTCATTACTCTCAGATCTTTTCCATCCTTAGCGTCGATCCTTCTCCAAATTAGTTCCAACGGTGAGTCCAAAACAAGAGCGACCAGTACGGCCGTGCTGTTTTGTTTGTTCCTGATTTAAACTTTCATTAAATTTGTTTGCGTACTGCGGCAACTTTATCAAGAAGAGGCCATAAATTAAGTTGGTTTCTTCTTTTCGCGGTTGCCCACATAGAACCGGCCAATCTAGCAGCAGCAGACATTATATCTGTTCTGCTCGTATGCAATTCTGGAACTGGTGTTTCAGTGGCCGAATATTTCCTGGTCTGAAGTTGGAATAGCTGACCGGTGCTTGAAGGGTTGAAATCATCCTTTTTCCCTTTCTGGGAGATTTTTCTCGTCGCTATTAAGCAGTTACGAAGAGCTCATTGTTGGCAGTTTCAATGAAGAGTGCCAATTGCCGAACATATGGCAGCACTACCTCTACCGTTGGCATTCCCTGTTACTTGGGCCGCGGATAATTGTTTAGTACTAGTACTTTGTTGGTCCGCAACTCAGAAAAACCATCAGCCCAAACGAGGTTCCCTAGATTACAGCACACGAGCACACAACAGTCGTATACGTAACATTGCGTTCGTTCGACCGTTCCGTTTCGTAAAGTAGTACTAACTACTAACATCCCGAGCAACCGAAAGCTAAAGTGGTCTTCAAGTGCAAGTTCAGCGCTCCATAATGGTATCACTTCCCTAGTCTTCTTGGCGACGACCTCTAAATAGTGAACGCCATCTCGTCCTCTCTCGCGAATTCTATATAGAAACCACCAGTACAAGCAAACGTTGCAAGCTGTTCGCAACTCGCGTCCGTTGCGGTAAGCTAGTTAGCGAAACCATGTAATAAAAGCTAAACTGATGTACAGATTAACTAAGAAATTAAAATCAGTTTCACATGAATCACCGGCGGGTGCATGCATGCAGCGGAATGCCACCCGGTGAACGGCCGAACGCACGACGCAGTTTACAAGCCATGAACGAACCTATGTACGCATATGATCACTTGTCTAGACAACCTCGCTCCCGACCATTTCTGGTTTGGTAGTGGTCGAGTCCGCCGGGAGAAGCCACCTCCTGCACAGAGGGCAGCTCGGCCGCGAACGGAGCCACGCGTCCACGCACTCCGGGTGGATGCCGTGCCCGCACCGTGGCAGCGGCTTCACCTTCTCGCCCTCTTCGAACTCGCCGAGACATATCGAGCACTCCGCGGCGCCGTCCTCCCCATCACCAGCCGACGCCACCGGCCGGTACAGCTCCACGGGCAAGCTCGCTATCGTCGCGTCGTCGAGGCCGGACACCGAGGAGGCTGAACCAAGCGCGGGCGCCGCGGCGAGCAACGAGGAGGAGGAGGTGGTGGGCATCAGCATCGTGTCGCGGCGCCCGTAGCGGTGGCACGCCCAGCGGAGGTAGAAGCATACGGCGACGAGGCAGACGAGGACGAAGAGGAGCGCCACGAGGAGCGGCACACCGCGGCCGCGCACCGTGAAGTTGTCGTCGTCGACGTCGCCATAGCGCCACCGCCGCGACGTCATCGCCTGCGACGACGCGTCCTGCGCTGCCGCCATGCTGTGCACTGCAACAACGACGCGGCTCTCCAAACTCAGCAGCGCGCGCACGCACACACGCGTTACGTAGCGTCGTGGGGTCGGTTTATGTCGTTTGCTCGCGCCGCGGGTGAACGAAATTTAAGGCGCGCGCGTGCGCGTGCGCGAGCGGTTTGTTGCACGGGTGCGTTACGTGGCTAGCGCGGGCTCGGCGATCCCTGTCCCCAGCCAGTGCTCAAAACGGGCGGCCTGCGTCGTAGTGTTTGTGTTGTGTGTGTGAAGGGGTCGTTTCCCTAGCTTGTTTCCTTTTAACGTTTGACGAAGGCTAGTCCGGCATGGGCCAAGAATTGTGGCAGCGACTGTTGGCTCGACGCTGTTCATGTAGAGTGGGACACGAAAGTTACCGGAGAGATTCCAGGAATGTTTCAGGTAGCCGACTGGTTGTTCTCAGGATGCAGATTTGTGGAAACAGTCTGGCCTCCTGCAGTTACTTTGCATTTCTGGAAGCATCTTTATCGGTGTTAATGTGTTATTATTCTTCACTAGAGAGTTGTGTGGCTGACGTTGGTTTAAGCTGACATCGATACGGCTTGATGAACTATACTTTCGCTGTGTCACTTGCCCGGATTATGCTACCAGCTGAAGGAACCATCTAGGCAATCAGGAAGACTAGAATTGTTTAGTGTGTGCGGGGTCCATTTCATCGTTATGACATATTGTTGGCTGTCACTTGTCCGTGTCATCATTTGAACTCTATAAACTTTGGTTCACGATGAGATTTACTCCACTAGTAATTCAGTGAGCCGTCATCTTAAAAAGGTTAATTCGGTAAGCATACGTTTTTTTTTTTTTTGTTTGACAAGAGACCAAGATCCGCATTGCGCTAAACTCAGTAACAATACACAGCCGCACAAAAACACACACATGCTAATTGCTAGTGCCCCACTGAGGCTTGGGAAGGGAAATGGATGCGTACATGCATGGTCGAGAAAAACAGGCATGGGACTCGCACTCACACCTTTTCTGTGGCCCATAGAGAAAGATACAGTGGGCTGAACGACCCACCCATTTTATGTTGGGCCATATTATGCGAGTGAGAGACCAGCCTGTCCCTTGTCGAACTCTGCTCACGGTCTAAAGCGAGATTTCCTTATAACTTAAAGCGAGCTGGCTATAACGCCAAAACAATTTTTTTTGAAAGGATCGCCAAAACATTTTTTGACACTGCGCACACCATCAACACATACAGTGCACGAGCTTGATTTTAAAAAAACACACATACAGTGCACTTCTTTTTATGGGAATACCTAAAATCTTGCGACAGAAAATCATTTAAAAATCTGTTGATATAAGTATCACATAATTGTATTATAATTTGCATGTAATTGCTATGTAAGTTATATATAACTCGGATTTATTAGGTGCAAAGGAAATGCTAGCCTAGTGGATGAAGAGTGCGCACATGAAAGGCAGGACGCGGAAACGATTCTCTTGCTCGCATGTGCATATGTTTTTCCTCGTTTCATATGGCCTAGTGAATCTTGAAGTGAAAATTTTCCAATAGAAATCTATCGACAAATTTAATTTCTAGACATTCTGTTTTTTTTCCTTTTTGGAAAAAGACGATTGTACTCTCTTCAACTATTTCATTATATCACTTAACACACTAAATTATAATTTGGTTCATTATAATATACTCTGAACTATTAAAAATGTCTCACTTTAAACCATAACAATATTTCTCTTTTTTTTATTTCTATCTAGACAAGTCGTATTTTTTAATTAAGATTTGGTAGCACGGACAGATGCATCACAATTGACATGTCAATTTTTAAAAATAATTTTATTGTATTGTCAATTTTTAAAAACAATTGACACATTCCTCTCCCCCAGGCCCCAGTGTGTGGTCTACTGTGTGAGCCACTTAGGCCTCTCACACTCGAGACACCCATATGCGTATGCTAGATGCCACATCAGACCAAGAAACTGTGAGGTTACTCCTCACATTGAGCATGCTACTCTTGATGGGACACACGTATATTTGTATTTCAGCCATGTAGTTAGTTTATGTACCAATCCTTGTTTTATTTTAATTTATATATACATCCAAAAACGTGCCATGACAACCCTATGAGATGAAAAAAAATTGCATATATACCAAAATCAATCCCCCCAAATTCAGTGTCTCCTCTCTTCCTTTTCTTCCATACTAGCATAGTTGCTTCTGTCCCCTCGCATTGCTCGGCGTGGCCTGCTTCGATGGCGGTGGAGTGGCCAGCTTCGACGACAATGGCGACGGAGCACCAGCATAGGTAGCAGCTTCAACGTCGCCACTTCCCTTACCCTTCCTTACACCGCTTCAGCTATGACATGACGGCTTCGGTGACACCACTTCCCTTTCCTTCTCCCGTTGCTGCTCTGGCTATGGCAGCTCGGGATTGCGGCGGAGTGGCAACGGCGGGACGACACCGCTTCCCTCCCATGCCTCACTAGTCACTACTCCGCCCGAGACGAAGGCAGAGCAAAAGATCTATGTTGACGTGACCAGCTTCTATGGAAGTGGAGCTGCAAATCTGCGTAGGCACACCCAGCTTTCGACTATGATGGCAGCGGAGCAGCTGAGCGCAGTGAAGCGGCAGCTTTGACAGCGCAGCTTACCTCTCCCTTCCCTCCCTACTCCTACAGCAGCAGCGGTGGAGCAGCAAATCTGCATCGACGCTGCCAACTTTAACAGCGACACAGCTTCCCCATCCATGGCCTTCCACGTTTTCTTCCTCTTGCTCTTCACTCTTATCTGTCTCCCACCTTTTGGTTTCTCTCTTCAGCTTCTGAAGAAGATACTCGTTATCTCTGAAGGAAACAGGCACCCATGCAAAAGAGTTGTTCACGACATGTGTGGTGACTTTGCTGACGTGGTGAGTTATGCTAACTATTGAGCCACCTCTCCAGACCATGAGAGCTAAGAAGAAGCGTCTCACTCTTGACTCAATCTTCGCTCTAGCTAGTTTAGGGACGGATCGCACGGGGCGGCGGGGTCTCAAGCCCCCCTTAGCAGTCGTGGAAGCTCCGTCCACTAAAAATATCTATCTATTATATATAAAAGGTTCATTAAACATCCTCTAAAGGTTTCCTAACTCGTCATGTGACGCTCTAATAAAAAAGAGAAATTAAAAAAATTCTGATAAAAAAGCAAAACATCTAACCCTCAATTTTTATTTAATGTGATGGACACATTATTTTCAGCCATTAGATTTATCTAAATAACTCTTAAAAAAAATCCCAACAAACCTTTCTTTATTCTCTCTCCTCCCGGACGGCACTACCTGTATGGATCCCCTGCCAACTCCTGACGTATCGATCCCCTTCTATTGTGTAGCATGTGCGTACGTACGTACGTAGCACTCCCCCTCCCCTTCGGCTTCCATCTCCTATAGGAGAAAACTATTTCACTATGTCCCATTCAGTACGTACGTACTCCCCTCCTACAACCTATTTCCTATTATCTATATTTCTAGCGATCATATAATATATATAATATGTTATCTCTAATTTATTTAAGTAGTTGTTTTGCTTAGAATTAAACGAACAATTAAATTTCCATATGAAATAAGGCAGCATATATTATTTCATCATAAATTACTATAGAAACATGCATAACTAAATAAAAAAATAAATTGAACGACGAATACATTTCACATAAAAAGACAATTTATCTATGAACCACACTATGTGATCTCAATTTCCATAAAAGTTTATGAAATAATTCGGAAACACATGTACCAAATATCAATAAAACATTTTAACAAAATGTTATGTTGTCAAGTACTATATTTCTTTGTACACACTCCCTCCATCATAAATATAGGTACCTCCTCCGTTTTATAATGTAATACATTTTGACTTTTTAAAGTCAAATCTTGAGTTTGACTAAGTTTATCGAAAAATGTAGAAATTAGTTAAACTAAATTCATCATTTTATACATCTTTTCCTAGCATATCTGTTTTATGTTAAAAATATTATATGTTTGTCAATAATCTAGGTCATATGTAAGTTTGACTTTATAAAGTCAGGAAACGGATAGAGTACGTGTGTAGTTTATATAGCGACACCACTACGTATACACCAAGAATTATATTTATTAATTAGAGAGAATGTCGTGAATAGAGTCATTCTTGAAAAATTTAATGGTTGACAAATGGAATGGTTGTTGACGCAAAATTATGCGCACGGACACACGAAGGCCTGGGAGATCTGCTTAGCTTAAATCCAGTGCAGGTCCTAAATGTTGAGGTTGCGGGCGTGCGAGTTAGTTTGATCCTGCAGCTGACAAGATGTTGTATGTTGATCTCCGTAAAGTTGATCGGCTATCGAGCCGATGTGATGTAGCGTCTCCAGGTGATGTTGATGTTGATGGTCTAGGAACCGATCGGCTGATCAACCGACGATGGTGTGTTTCTAGCCGATGTCAATAAGATATTGAAGATTAATCAGCTGTATGTTAGACATAGATCCAAGATAATCAAATAGACAAGTGAGATCAATAATAGTATCGACTAAATAAAGGATATGGCATGAGAAGCCGATACAAGACTTAGATCTAGTCATAGGATAACTCATCGGCTAACCCTCCGATGAAACTACACACGCCGACAGTCGATACACCTAAACCGATTAGCTCTAATCTTAGTCCGAAGGATCGAGCGGGGTCGAGATAGCTTGCACCAAGATTATTAGTTCCGACTAAACCGATGCATCTCTAAACACAATGCAATTAGAAATAGAATTGAGATATCAAATAGACAACGCCTGCGTCGGTTGGATCGATATATCAGACTTAACCGAGAAAGTACCAATCTTCCCCAATACAAACGCCATCAACGGAACTTACTTCTTCGCCGGAGGTCGGACCTAACCAATGCAGCCCAACTTGGTAGCAAGACTCCGAACTCGACTAATCTTACAAAGATTCTAAAGCGAACTTATGTAGCCCCGATAGAACAGTCAAGAACCCATCGAGTAGATTGTAAACCTAGCGGACTAGGGTGACGATGCGCCGAAATTATTGTATTTGATTATGGAGCTTCCTGATACAAGGACCCCTGGCATACAATTTATATCCTTGGGTCGACTGAATCCTAATAGGATACGACTCGATTGGCTTGCTATATGCAGCCATTACATAAAAGGAAACTAGGACCCCTTCCTAATTACATAAGGAAAATAACTAAAAATGCCAAATTAATAGATATAATTAGATTGTCATGATGTGGTCTTCACGACTCCTTCCCAATTCGGCCTCTTTCATAAACTTCCATCGGCTACTGCCCTGACCGAATCCAGTACAGAATCTCCCAAATTTTGGCATTAGCACATACTCATACTTTCCAAATTCTGGTGTCAACAATGGTATATAAGGATCAAACTGAAAAATCACAAGCGTAAAGAGGATGAGGCAAAATTTAGGGGGCATGAAAGGAATTGAAAGAAAACTTACGGGCTCGTAAGAATTGCCTCTAGATAATTATATTGGTGGTATTTAAACAAACAGTTGTAAGCTTAACTAAAGTAAATTTTAATTTAAAGGATATAAGCTTAACACACAGTTATAAGCTAAACAAACAGTTATAAGCTTAACTAAATTTTGATTTATATTGGCGNGACAATTTATCTATGAACCACACTATGTGATCTCAATTTCCATAAAAGTTTATGAAATAATTCGGAAACACATGTACCAAATATCAATAAAACATTTTAACAAAATGTTATGTTGTCAAGTACTATATTTCTTTGTACACACTCCCTCCATCATAAATATAGGTACCTCCTCCGTTTTATAATGTAATACATTTTGACTTTTTAAAGTCAAATCTTGAGTTTGACTAAGTTTATCGAAAAATGTAGAAATTAGTTAAACTAAATTCATCATTTTATACATCTTTTCCTAGCATATCTGTTTTATGTTAAAAATATTATATGTTTGTCAATAATCTAGGTCATATGTAAGTTTGACTTTATAAAGTCAGGAAACGGATAGAGTACGTGTGTAGTTTATATAGCGACACCACTACGTATACACCAAGAATTATATTTATTAATTAGAGAGAATGTCGTGAATAGAGTCATTCTTGAAAAATTTAATGGTTGACAAATGGAATGGTTGTTGACGCAAAATTATGCGCACGGACACACGAAGGCCTGGGAGATCTGCTTAGCTTAAATCCAGTGCAGGTCCTAAATGTTGAGGTTGCGGGCGTGCGAGTTAGTTTGATCCTGCAGCTGACAAGATGTTGTATGTTGATCTCCGTAAAGTTGATCGGCTATCGAGCCGATGTGATGTAGCGTCTCCAGGTGATGTTGATGTTGATGGTCTAGGAACCGATCGGCTGATCAACCGACGATGGTGTGTTTCTAGCCGATGTCAATAAGATATTGAAGATTAATCAGCTGTATGTTAGACATAGATCCAAGATAATCAAATAGACAAGTGAGATCAATAATAGTATCGACTAAATAAAGGATATGGCATGAGAAGCCGATACAAGACTTAGATCTAGTCATAGGATAACTCATCGGCTAACCCTCCGATGAAACTACACACGCCGACAGTCGATACACCTAAACCGATTAGCTCTAATCTTAGTCCGAAGGATCGAGCGGGGTCGAGATAGCTTGCACCAAGATTATTAGTTCCGACTAAACCGATGCATCTCTAAACACAATGCAATTAGAAATAGAATTGAGATATCAAATAGACAACGCCTGCGTCGGTTGGATCGATATATCAGACTTAACCGAGAAAGTACCAATCTTCCCCAATACAAACGCCATCAACGGAACTTACTTCTTCGCCGGAGGTCGGACCTAACCAATGCAGCCCAACTTGGTAGCAAGACTCCGAACTCGACTAATCTTACAAAGATTCTAAAGCGAACTTATGTAGCCCCGATAGAACAGTCAAGAACCCATCGAGTAGATTGTAAACCTAGCGGACTAGGGTGACGATGCGCCGAAATTATTGTATTTGATTATGGAGCTTCCTGATACAAGGACCCCTGGCATACAATTTATATCCTTGGGTCGACTGAATCCTAATAGGATACGACTCGATTGGCTTGCTATATGCAGCCATTACATAAAAGGAAACTAGGACCCCTTCCTAATTACATAAGGAAAATAACTAAAAATGCCAAATTAATAGATATAATTAGATTGTCATGATGTGGTCTTCACGACTCCTTCCCAATTCGGCCTCTTTCATAAACTTCCATCGGCTACTGCCCTGACCGAATCCAGTACAGAATCTCCCAAATTTTGGCATTAGCACATACTCATACTTTCCAAATTCTGGTGTCAACAATGGTATATAAGGATCAAACTGAAAAATCACAAGCGTAAAGAGGATGAGGCAAAATTTAGGGGGCATGAAAGGAATTGAAAGAAAACTCACGGGCTCGTAAGAATTGCCTCTAGATAATTATATTGGTGGTATTTAAACAAACAGTTGTAAGCTTAACTAAAGTAAATTTTAATTTAAAGGATATAAGCTTAACACACAGTTATAAGCTAAACAAACAGTTATAAGCTTAACTAAATTTTGATTTATATTGGCGGTATCTCAACAAACAGTTATATGTGAGGACCATATTTCTACACTTTTAGTGTTAAATTGGCATTGAAACCTACGAAATATTTATTAGTTTTTTTAACCTTTTGAATTTTTGTTAGTAAAAATCTAGAAATTATTACAAGAAAACATTTGTCTCCCCTCCCTAGCTGTTTTGAGCACTTAACGCCCACCCTCTTTACTCTTGCACGTCATCCCGCCTCCCTCCCCTCTATTTTTTCCGTAGTAGCTAACAATATCACTATTATCTATATGAGCCATTGAAAAGCCAACAAATTAACTCTTGGATGAATGTCTATGGCACCTCCAAATTCTGCGTTGATGTAACAGAGCTTCATACTCTGTCATGGATATCATTGAGGTGCGAATGCATGAGCGGCCCTAATAATGTGGATTTCAAGGAGTCAAAGCAGCAATTGCAAAGCTAACAGACATTGTTTTGTGTGCTGGTCTTAATTACTCTCAACATGTGCACAAAACACAATGATGTCGTCTACCGAAAATGGAGATATATGGTATGTATGATTTAGTGTCATACCCTTGCCCTATGTCATCCAATTATCAGTTAAAAGATATGAATAACCGAAGCAATACGCAACATTATCATGCATCACTTTACAAATAAGTCTTAACAATATATAGGGTATCAGAAAAAAATCTTCTAAAAACAATATTCCCAATAATTATAGAGTAGTATATATAGCTTTGTGCTATTAGAATCCAGGTTCTAATGGATTGTAAAAAATTGATATTCTATCTATTACATACTAAAAGTTCATACCACATGCTATCGAGTACTCATAGGCCTCAATGTCAAAAATTGCAAAAAATAAAAAAAAACAATACACATGAACATCAATTTGCATTCAAACCAGTGGACCCACAATTATTAACCACTAGATCAATTTGAATCGGTTTCATTTAACCGGTGTATGCAAAATTATTAACATTAAACCTCTTTCGGACAACAAGCTATGAATACTATACAAAATCCTCTCCCCCATCTCCATCACCTCCATCACTTTGCGTTGTTTTGTGTTTAATCGGGTGGATCCAGTTTTGTGTTTAAGTTTTTTTGGTTTGATTGGATGGATGAGTGTGAATGGGATGAAAACATTAAATTAATAATAAATAACAATATATTAATTATCATATATCTCAACACAGTTAGCAAAAAAATACAACATAATATATTAATTATATATACTTCATACTAATTTTGAAATAATAATTGGTAATTAATGGAAAAATATTGTAATTATCACTAAAAATCATTATTAAAGAGGTGGATCATAATTGTTATGGAGCTTGGAGAAACCTCAACGTTGTTGCATATATGTGTACATCCCATGTACATATCGATTGATCTTCGTGGGTTTTAAAAATAAATAAATAATATTTAAATTAATATAGATTTCAAATTTTATATTCAATCTATAAAATTTTAAACCATTGTATATATTAAGACCCATATTGATTAAAACACATTACTTCAAATTTATACAAAAGTTTGTTAGATTTTTTTTTGTAAACAAACTAACTTTACCTCTTTTGAAAGATAATAAAATGATTATAAATTATTACTAAACGATATATTAAAAATTATAAAGGCTAGCATAAATAACCAGCACCATAGATTCATCCTAAACGCAGCATAACACGCATGCCCGCACAAATGCGCGGGCTCCCTACCTAGTTATATACTAAAAGTCTATAAACTCTCTTTAGAGCGCTTCTAAGTCGCCACGTGACGCTCTAATAAATTAGAGAAATCGAAGAAAATCTGAGAACAAAGCAAAACATCTAGCCTTTAATTTTACTTAATTTGGTGGACCCATAATTTACCGCCGTTAGATTTGTTTTAATCTCTCTTAAAAATTAAGATATGCTAAAAACCTGTCCTATCTCTCCTCCCGGTCTCTCCACCTCCTCCGGCCGTAGGCCTCCACAGCCCCTATTCCAACGTATACGTACTGTACTGTACGTCCTTAGTCTTCCTCCCAGGAAAATAGCAAAAGAAAGACATTTTCTTCTTAAATTAAACATTCGAATATAGCCTTTTATCTTAGACGGATATATAGACTCAGTATTTAATATTAGCTTAGATTAGATTTATAAATACCCTACTATTGACTGACAATTTGTCTAATATTATCTAAATTTCATTTCATGAAAATAATATTGTTAAATATACGTTTTAATTTACTTTATATAATTTTAATTTTGTTTCCAAAAATACAATAATATATGATAAAGTAATATACAAAGATTAGTTTTGGTGATCGTGCCAAGTATGATTGCGAATGGAGAGAGTATATGGTTAAAAAGTCATAATAATTTATAACTAACATAATTGTCGTTCCATTTATAATTAAATCAACAATATAACACCCATATTAAAAAATGGCAACATACATTTCTCTCGTGATTTGACGGTAACTCAACAAGAAACTTATACATTCAACCAAAAATAATTTTTACACAATAAAAGGATAATTTAGTTCAAACATCTCATGATGTGCTCTCAACGACATATCATCTATAGGAAACTCTACAAAGTTGTATTTTCTAAAGGATAAAGTATTGTAGTAGTGATTTTCAAAACACACTATATCCATTAATGTTTCAAAGATGATACATACATTGAAAATCTCCAAAACAAATTAAAATGGACTGTAAAAGTTCAAAATTCAAGAGATTTTGATAATGTTTAAATATTTATTTGTTAAACTCAAAACCCACTTTAAATTGTGTAAATAAATTTTTTTAAATCTTTTCCTAAACAAACTAACTTTAAATTTTTTTAAGATGAAGAAATGATTATAGATAATAACTAACAAATATATTGAAGATTATTAAGCGCGGCACGAATAATGATAAATATACGTTCAACCTGTTGTAACATCTATGTCCGCGCATTTACGCGGGCTACCTAAATATTAATGTAAAAGAGGTTGAATCTTTGTGTAATGTATTACGACCCTAATATGTTTTTCTATATCAGCCGATGTTTACTCGCATGCACTTAAAATCTGAACATTTCGGATCGAGCTAGCGGCACGGCAGGTCGGCAGGCAAACCGTACGCTGCAGCCTGCAGCAAGGAGACTACAAGTCCGGCAGAGTCCGGCAGCTAGGTAGTGCTACTCGCAGTCTAGACATAATTTTAACGCCCTAAAACATCAAATCGGCCGCCGAGTGACATAGCACCAGTACTGGCAAAATCTTTGCCTCTGATCACACGGGTGGACGTCGCCATCCTCGTTAATGCACGCTTTATTCCTGCACAGCCCAATCGCTGCCTGCAGGCATGATGCAAGGCGTACATGTGGACAGCAGATACGGGAAGCGCGATTCAACGTTCGGGTCAGGGCTTCAACTCTAATGAAACAGATGAGCCCCGCAATAAAAATATTAAAATGAAACAGATGTAAATATGAGACGCAAAGAAGGAGCAGTGCTAAATTAGCTCTTTTTACAGATTAGTAGTACGCTAGTACTATACTCGTTGTCTGATACACTACTAGAACAACATTGTAAACTTTTTTTTCTACTAATCAGCAAGAAATTTCTTGGATTTTTCTTGGCTCAGGTTCGTAGTTGATTGGTTCGTTGCCGTCACAACTCACAAGTCGCAAGGTAGCCATCCGGCGATCGGCGATTGGTGTCCAGTGTCGCACGAACAAGTACGTCGTCTCGCGCCCGCCCAACCGGCGACCGTACCGGCGAGCTTGGTGCGCGCGACGCGATTGCATTTGCACGCCCGCACGGCCGGGCGCGTGCGCGCACAACCGTACGTGCCGCACCCGTGCAGGACGCGCACTGCACACGGCAGGCTGGGCAGGTAGGGGGCCAGATTTCCATGTCGCTACTCCGTCTCACTGCAGCGTCGTCAGCGACTGAGGCGGCCACATCACGTCTCGTCTCGGCACACGCGGTCCTAGGCGAGCGCGTCGTACACAGGAATGTCACATGGCGATCTCTTCACGGTGACACGACGCGGTCCGTACGACGACGTTGCCCATGAGCCCATCCGGTTTCTCGCTGGTCGAACTGACTGTTCATGGACTATTCATTGTCATAAGTGCCATGCCGGTAGCAAGTTCGGTGTGGAGTAGTACTGCTGATCACTCACTCGATCAGTTGTTCCCATTTGGGAATTGAATTTTTTCCGAAACGAAATTAAGATCAGATCTAACACACTACACTAACGGGTTCATTAGTTGTCTTGATCCGTTTTGCCTTAATAAACACATGCACGTATCATCAATGGAGTAAAACAATCAGCCATGCCAACATTTGTGGCTCCAAGTAGCTTACCAGTGCATTTTGAGGAAAATTACGATAAACTTCCACACTTCCTACGTTGCCTCTGCACTCCCAGCCTCTAGCTCCTCTCTTGCCTAGCATTCATTTGTTTATGGTGATCGAGACGACCGCACGATGTAACACGGCAAGGCATGCACGTACGAGAAGCTGAGTCCCTGCAGGCCTAGACTGCTTGTATGTGTTCCTAGCTAGGCTTCCAGCTGAGACCGGAAGGCCAGAGCAGCTATACCAATCGGTACTACCGAGTAGCTAGGGGCAATATATATGAGGAATTTATATATACAGTACGAAGTAGTACAGTGATCGTCGATATGGAAGCGGCTGGCCACTGTTCATGGTTTCATGCACGGCTATGAGCCGAATAGAATAGAAACGAGTGGTACGTACTTGCGCTATCACTTTGTCACAGCGACTTCTTCTATTTCCAAGAACTGTACTAGTGCACGCTTGGTTGGAGGTTTATAAGCGTACGTATCCGGCGCCTTTGATTCAACAATTTCTCCAAGTGCTGTAACATTCCTCCAATGATCAGATTTGGATGACTCGATTCTTGTGCAACCATGCATGTCTTGTTATAACTTGTAAGCGGGACAATTCATTTCAATCTGTATCTTGTTTTGAAGGTGAAAGTTCTCCAATAATTCATTCAATTTAGATCGATGGATTACTAAGGCTTCGACCATTGGAATTTAAGTCATAACTCGGTGTGCTCAACTATATATATTTTTAAACATGGTATAAACACAAACGGACATAAAAAAGCGTTCACTCTAACCATTATGAGCGCATACACGTACACACTATCCATATCACAACCTTTAAAGATTGAACTGACGTATATTAAGATTAATGAAGGCACCACACGCTGAAATACGAGCTCAAATATTTTTTTGTTTACATGTATATCTAAAATTGTTTGTTTTTTCTTCTTAATTCATTTATGACAGAACTCTGATTTAAAATACTATATATGTGTACGTATATTTGCTAGCCAATTTTGATTCTAGATGGATATGGGCTTTATACACCTAGGTGTGATTGCACATGTTTCTTGTAGGGGCCCTAAATGACATAGGAGAATTTTACAGATTTTGGTTATATTGATTGTGATGCTAGAAATATATGCACACATATGTGGCTAAATTTGATATATTCTTGGAGTTTCATAAAGTATGTGTAGATCAAATTTGTAGTTACATGTTCTACCAACATATATTATAATAATATGCCTTGTTATTTTTTCAGTATTTTTATTTAATTATTTAAACTACATGTATACCCGCAGAGACGTTACCTAAACTTCATCTGCTAGAAGGCGTTGTTGCTTGTCTTAAATATGTTTAGGCCTCTTTTATTCGTACGATAGGAAAAACTTCTAAACATAAAAAAGAATTAAAGTAGTATGTTTTCCCTTTCCTACAAGAACAAGAAAAACATGAATTAGGAACATGAGCCCTTAAATTGCACCATAGGAAAACTAGCCTCCTGATTATTTTCCCATGAAATTAACCATATAAACGCAACCAATGGAAAAAAAAATTCCTATCCTCTTTCTATTTATCAAAGAGGCCCATAGGAAAAAAAAATCCTTAGAATTTGAATCATTCAAAATTCCTTTATAAATCCTACTATTCAGCCCTTAATTAAGCCACAATAATTAGAGTACAATGGTAATTCCCGCGCGATGGAAATGAATAATGCAGGGAGCGTCATAAAAAAATAAGAGTAGACAGTACAATTTGTGTAAAGAGTAGACAGCCCAAACCCCACAATCACACATGGAGATGGCTCAACAGAGACTGAAAATGTTTTTTTTTCAAAGTCAGCATTGGTTACAGAGCTTGAAATATATATCCACCAACAATCACAAATATGTGCAAGGTAAAACAACTGGAGTAGACAGAAGACGATAGGACTACAGGTGAAGCTAGCTAGGACGAATCCCATATTCTATGCTGTCTCTTTGCCACCATCTCCGGGGATGTGTTACCTCCCGGGTGGTCATGTGTACGAGCTAGGGGTGGGAGTGACACAGGTACCAATCATGTGATCATGTATATTTCACAAAGGCACTTGATGAAAAGAGATCGTACGGCTTCGTATAACCGTAGCTAGCTAGACATCTCTTTTCACCAAATATTAGTGGGCTTTCGATCACTGATACTGTATGCGTGCTAGAAAAGGTACATATCCAGATCTATCCCTCGTGTACCTCTTCGATGCATGGAAGCATGCCTTTGTGAACTTATGTGAGTGCCTAGATCATCAGTGTTTGCCATACCACGTAGCAAAGTTTTTATTCCGACTGTGCACCAGAAAGTAGCTAAGGCCAATTGTGTGAAGCTTAGGGTACGTATTTTTTTTTCTTGGAAGAAAGCTTGCATGATTTGTAGGGGCAGTAGCCTACTACATATATGTACTCTTATTGACATTATCTCATATTTAATTAGAACAAGGTTAATAGGAGTAGTACAAACCGTTTGTTGACTACAAGCCATTTAAAACAACAAGAGCTAACATGTATAATAGATAGACGATCTCTAAGTCATCTTTCATAATATTTTAATAAATCTCTTAATTAAAAGATAGACTTTTGCACACATTGCAATATTATATGAGTATGACAATGGGGCCGTTTGTATTATGGACTGATATGCTAAAACCTAGAACATTAGAGATGCTATCTTTTAGATGACTTAGAGCTAACAGATATCTCTACTAATATTGTTGGAGGTGGCCTGAGATTGTCTGTATTTTTTCTCTTATCTCTCTACGTATTCAATGTATGTCCATAGGAGCATGTCCAAAACTGGCTGATAAGAGCCTACTCCTCTCCGTTTTCTTTGTTTATACTAAATCTTAATTAGCTGTATGAATCTTAGCACCCATAGCATGGTACTATGTACGGTGAGTACTGAAACCGATTGAAATTTCCTATAGATTTTTTTTTGAAACAAACAAAACATTTTTGCCTTATTTCATGGATATAGAGAAGATAAAACAACAACAACCCATGAAGGGTAGACACACCGCGTTACAAACCCAATAGACAAACATCTTACGAACACCCGAAATTAAACCTAGCTAGCTACAAAACATCTGAACAACACCCACAAGCCTTAACCAAATGGAAACTTCTTACATATTCAGCGTATGAAATGTTAGCAAAACGTTTCTTTAAAGAAATCACACGGTGTAACAGAGCCATGCATCTAATGTGCTTATAATACTCCCCCCCCCATCCGGTTGTACGTACGCGCAGTATATATATGCATACCCCCACTCGTCGCCTCCACCAAGCAAGCGCATAGCTCAAGGGCTGAAACAAACCCAAGAACAACCGTGTTACGCAGCTAACTAGGCACCGCGAGTTCAAGCATCGATCTAGGCTCCTAGCTAGCGAGCTCATCCATGGATCCGTACCACTACGAAAACATGCACGACCCACGCGGCTTCCCCATGCACCCGCAGCCGTACCACCTCCACCCCGCGGCCGTGCTCGGCGTCGGCGAGGGCAGGACGATGAGGGGCGGCGGGCGGCGGCGCCCGGGTGCCAAGCTGTCCACCGACCCACAGAGCGTGGCGGCGCGGGAGCGTCGGCACCGAATCAGCGACCGCTTCCGCGTGCTCCGCAGCCTCGTGCCGGGCGGCAGCAAGATGGACACGGTGTCCATGCTCGAGCAGGCCATCCACTACGTCAAGTTCCTCAAGGCGCAGGTCACACTCCACCAGGCCGCACTCGTGGAGCACGAAGAGAGCTGCCACGCCGACCTCGCCTCCGCCGCCGAGGCGGCGGCTTTCGCTGCCGCCGACGCCGAGGCGGCGGTGGAGTTTGAGCCGAACCATCGCCGCAGCGCGGGCGATGATGACGACGCCGTGATGACGATGGAGATGCCACCGGTGCCGGTGCAAGAATCGGTGGTGGGCTACGGCAGCGACGTCATCGCGGCTCATCGTCAGCTGCTGATGAGCGGTGCTGCTGCTCATGATCTGCCTCCTTTGCCTTGTTGCGTCTTCGTCCAGGAGACTGATCCCTCGTGCTACTCGGTGTGCAATGTCCACGGCGAGGAGGCAACTGGTGTGCGAGGATCTTATTAAGTGCTACTAGCTAGTGAGAGACAGTGGCTTGCTTAATTAGGTAGTTTCCTTACGTATGTTGGTACGTACATTGGCTGCCTACTAGCTAGATCATCCCTCTACTTAGTTTAACTCTAAAACCACCGATATATTATTGGTTGGTCACTTGAACTAGGCTCTCGATTTGTGCATCAATGTATGCATGCATGGGTTCTGTTACTCTGTTGAGCAATGCAGATAATAGACCTTTTTTGCATGCATGTTTTCTAATGATTCTGAACCTGTACACTCCCTTGCTATTAATTTCACCATTTCGGTTAATCAGCTGCCTATCATATGCATTCAGCTTAATTATGTGTTTTCCTTTCCTTTCCATCTGTAGCATGCGTATACTCTCTCCACACTATGATTTCACTTAAAATGTCGTTTCAAACACTCCAATAAGACGTGACTTTGATTACTTTATTCTTTCGCAAAAACTCAGAAATAATTGCTATGGAAGTAGTACTACGAAAGCTTTGATGGCTACGCCATTTTTAATTATATGTCCAAAAAGTATATATTTAAAATAATAATTATGGTCAGAATTAGTTCATATCGAGTTATATATCGACTACGTACGTACGTACACAGATATTGCAAACAGAAATTCTTTGGTGACTGGGGAGAATATATGTATTACTTTGGTCATTACCGCAGCTCCAAATGAAACCAGCATAATGTACTTAATTTCTTTCTTGGATTGCTTGTGAATTAATATATAGAGATATTAGGTCATTTGTGTGATAATGGAAGCAACGGCGGAACACTTCCTCGAGTGATAATTGCAGTTAGTACTTAGTTGTTCGTGAAAATCATTGGTGGGGCATTGTTATTGCAGTTTGATTTCAAAAGATTTTGGCCCTTAAGTTTCGCTTTGGACCACCCTGCCGACTAGGTAGTTTTACCTTTGTGAGACTTAGAACCACCACTAACTCTTTTACCCATCTACAACTAGATTAGGATATGTTAAAGAAATAGTCTGCCCAATATAGTTAAAATCGTTTATGTGCTTTCAAAGGGAGTTGTGTTGGTCCAAAGTGTAAAATAAGATAAGATTATCCAGACTAAAGTGAAAACGTTGGTAAAGGGTGGTCCAAAGCGAAACTTCAGTGATAAAATGTTATGTGTTTTATAGACGCCATTAGCAACTCTTCGTGTCTTCTTTTTCTCATTACCTCACCCATGCATAGTTTCAATTATGGATTGGCAATACAATATGTCACATTGAAAAGATATATACAGTTTTACTAGAGTAGTATTCCATCCTTAAGGAGGTAGGATAGGTTTTCCATCCTTTAGGAGTTACCACTAGGCAACTAAAAGAAATAGAAGTTGATCTCATAGGTGCACAATAGGAATAAAAAGGAAAATTCTAGTTCTATTTCCAAACTCTGTTTCCCATCCTATTGACAACATCTTCCGTATCAAGCGCCCTCCGTATTTGGTCAATTCTCACGATTGGCTGCGTTTGTTTGTGTCTAAAGAGATTGTTTGCTGGCTACAGGGCTTTTTTCCTCTCGACACGTTTTCCGAACTGCTAAGCGGAATGTTTTTTTTAAAAAAATCTACATAAAAGTTGTTTAAAAAATTAAAGCAATCTATTTTTTAAGTTTGAAATAACTAAGACTTAATTAATTATATACTAATGATGTTTCTCTTTTTCGTGTTTACTATTCTTTTTAGCTACGGAGTACTATTTCCATTTGGCACACACGAACGCAACCCAATTGTCAGCAAGAAGTGTGTTGGGTACATAATTCTATGTCCTTTCATGCAAGCATGTTGGCATCACCGGCCCAAGATCTCGCTACGTACTCTCATGCTTGGATGACGATGCAACATCGATCTACAAAAATCCAAAAATTTCCTAGTGGCCAACACATTTTATTGTCAACGGTTGTACATTATTTTGGATTCCTAGAGGAGGGGTATAGTTGTTGACACTTAGTAGGACCTTATTTAGTTGGTGAAAATTTTTGACGAAAACATCACATCAAACGTTTGACCGGATGTCGGGAGGGATTTTTGAACACGAATAAAAAAACTAATTTTATGCCTAGCCTGGAAACCACGAGACGAATTTTTTAAGCCTAATTAAGCCATCATTAGCACATGTCGGTTACTGTAGTATTTATGGCTAATCATAGCATAATTAGGCTTAAAAGATTTGTCTCATCGTTTACAGCCTAACGGTGTAATTAGTTTTATTTTTTATCTATATTTAATGCTTCATACATGTGTCTAAAGATTCGATGTGATGTTTTTGGATAAAAATTTTGGGGAACTAAACAGGGCCCTATGAATATATTTTTTACACCTAAACCTGAAATGAGAGTAGGTTCCTATTGGACAAGGTGGAACACCAGCAGTAAACGACTCTTTAGTCTTTCAATCATGCGTGATCAATGGCTCAGATTTTTTTTTCCTCTTGATACCTCCGATGGCAAAATCATTCCTTTATTGTGTTAAATACAATATTGTGCACTCATTTGAAATATACATAAAAAATTAATACGTTGTTAAACATCTGCACGTCAGCTCACATTTGGTTGGCCTAAAGCCTTGCAGTGAAATTAATCAATACAAGCATATAACAAGGCATGTTCCGTTTAGACCAAGGTCAATAATGTAACAAGATTATACACGTCAACCACAAAATAAAACTGATACATACAACAACTTCCTGCGATTTATTTTTACTTGAGCAATGTTGCATATGTTCTTCTTCTTTTAATTAATCCATTCAAACCATTGTTTCCTCTTAGTTATAACAATATTGCCTTTTTAATGAACCCAAAACCATATGGAACCAACAGGAGCTAGCTTGGCACTTCGCTGCTCTCTTGTAGTTGTGTTAGAGAGCGTGTAATTAGCAGCAAAATAGTTGCATGTTCTCTCACTCCCTTTCTACTCAATTCTCCCCCGACTCATCCCATGATGATCAATTATATCTAGCTAGCTGACATTTCTTATTGCACCCACTCATTATTATTTAACTTGAGGATGTAAATTTCTATGGGTAGATCGGACAATATTTTTATTACGCCTACTCGTAGTTTACTGGTTTATTTATTTTGAGGATCCACGTAATTAAAAACTAGGCTATGTCAAGTAATTCCACCGACCTGCCACCGGCCTTGCCACGCAGCCGACTTCTCAACCACTTAAACAAACAATACCTTCCGATTCATGGGTAACATTCTTAATTAATAAAACGTCTCCATTTAAGTATGATAAAGATACTGGAGCTGTGGAGCATATATACTCGCCAATGGCGACGACGTTACCCTGCCCCGTCCGTGGGCCTTATTATATTTTAGCTCGCCAGCACCATATCTGAGCATCTCTAATAGATGCCAAAATCTAGCTAAATAAATATATATATGGCTATTTTCTTTTTAATTTGGCATTTGATTTTTTCCGTGAATTTGATAGGACTCCATTTATATGAAAGGAGGCTAGCCAATTTGAGAGTACAATATGGGTTGTTGCCGTGTAAGAACATCTCCAAGAGGCTAGCTATATATTTTAGCCTCTCCAAGTCTCTATATTGCTAGCTAGGCAAAACATAATAGAAAAAAAAATTGCTTTGAATTCTAGCAGTCTAGCTATTCCATACTCTCCAAAAATTGGCATGCTGACATGTGGGTCCCATGTGTCAGCCAACGCTGGCGACAGGGCTAGGGGAGACGTCGATGGCATGGGAGAGAGGCGACGCGGACGACGGGGCTAGGGGGCGACGCCAACGGCGTGGGAGAGAGGTGACACATGCAGTTGGGCAGGAGCCAACATCGGCGGCGGGGGAGAGGGGGCAAGCAATGCAGACGGTGGTAGTAGGGGGCCAATGCCGGCGGCGCGGGCAAGGGGTGCAACGCGGACGATGGGGAAGGGGCCGATGCAGGTGTCGTGGGGCGGGGACGATGCCGACGGTAGGAGAGAGGGAAAGCGGGCGATGGGGTCAGCGTGGGCAGGGGCGACAGGGGAGAGTTGGGCGACGTAGGCGGTGTGGGGTAGGGGCGATGCAAGCTGCGGCGAAGAGGGATGACACTAACAGCAGGGGCAGGGGCGACCCTGGCAGCGGGGATGAGAGGGAAAGGGGTAACGCAAACATGGTGGGAGAGCATCGATGTGGATAGGAAAAACTCTTGAAGAGAGAGTGGGACTCACATCTGGCTAGCCAATATTAACGTGAAATTTGGCCAGCTTGATGGCCAACTCATCTAGATGGCCAATATTGGCCCATGGAGCAGTTTTTTTTTTCACAAAATAGCCAAATTTAACATTGTAGGGGCAAATGGAGAGTCTCTTGGAGATGCTCTAAAGTCCATTGATGATTATCTTGCTAGTATGGAATGAGACTAGTCAAATTTAGTTATTGAGGAAAAAAGTTTAGTTATTGAGATAACGTGTCAAAAATATATAACTAGTCTCTTGGAGATGGTTTTTTCTACTGACTAGCTAAAACTTAGTATTAAAAGTCATATAACTATACTCTTAGAGATGCTCTAACCAGGAGCGGAGATGGGCCTGGGGCAACTTGGGCCTAGGCCCTACTCGTGCAAAAATTTTTTAGTACCTATACCTTAAGATTTTTCTGATTTCTCCAAACATTCTTGGCCCAGCCCCACTCGTATGAGGCCCGGCGTTACACCTTGGCCTCCTGGCCTTTTAAACCTCCCGTCCAGCCCAATAAGGCCGAAAATAACAAGGCCCACTACTCCATGTCTCCACTCCACCATTAGTCCATTAGCCCATTAGCAGTTTAGCACTAACCCTAGCAGAGCACAGGCAGGCACGCAGCCAATTCCCCTCCCTCTTCCACTCCGTG